>CAJQUW010000576.1:42500-340686 GCA_907163375.1 Prostheceraeus crozeri | reverse complement strand
AAGTGTGTAGAACATATGGATTAGTGAACGATGGTATGTTAGTTTTAGATTAGATGTGTAATAGGATAATGTGGTAAACTGTTGGGGAGATCAAATAGTTAGGATATTGTTTCTGTTGAATCCGATGTTTATTTAGCTAGAAGTTAATATAAATTGACAAGAAGGCTTGATTCTGCTACGAGTCAAATTTCCGTATGAAGTGCGATCTTGACAGCATAAGATTGTGTTCACGCCAGGACAATTTCTGACATGTTATGTGTGACTCAATATCTTTGGTGAGATTATATGGGGAAAAAGTTATTTTTGTTTATTATGGGATTTTGATGGTGTATGTATTATATGTTTTTTGAATGTGTAAAAAAGTAAGATGGACTTATAGATGTACCACTGTTGCTGTCTTAGAGATTCCTGATCATCGAATTACTCAAATTTAGATATAGGGTAACTTCTTCAGCAATACGAGTGGGAAATTGTCTGTGCAAGGCGTTCATCGACCTAGCGAGGATGCGCCTATGCTTCAATTCCTATAATCTCCTTTCACATATATTCTCCTACACAGAAGAGACAGACAGGGTTGTATTTCACAGTCATGTACCTACAGGCTGTCAAGTGGAAATTTTTAGAAAGAAAGGAAAAACTAATCTCAAAAAATCAGAAAAAATGATTTCGATTTTATCAGACGATTTATTTTCTGAATGACTCGAGAATTGGCATTTCGTTTGATAAAAACGTGGATTTCTTTAAGACATAGATATTCAAATTGAAGATATTATGGTGATAACTGCTACTACAAGCCGTTACATTCCCTTCTTCAAGTCACTTAAAATAGTCTGAAGATGATAAAAGATGAGTATTTACTTCAAGACCGAAGTCCATTTCAGCCAGAGGAAAAAAATAGTTGAATCGGAAGACTAGAATTCAGTTAAATCGTTCGTATTCATGCTATCAACAATGGTTGGCTTTAATAACCTCATCAAAATCAAAACGAGGTTAGTCATTTTTCCGAAAATTATGTGAATCAGAGACATTACTTTAGAGTTTTAAGGCAATCGGTCAGGACTGGACTGATACCTGGGAAACAAAAATTTCATTAGTGTAATGATTCATCAGCCCTTCATCAGCTCTCACAACATCTGAACCTTCTCCAATGAGCTCGCCAACTTCAATCATGTGCATTCCGCTACATTGCTGTTATCGAACATACCCAAGAAAAGAGCAAGAGTCTTATCAAAAGATATGAGGAAATATTAGCATACTGAAAACTTGAAGCACCACTTCAACTAAGCATTATTTTCTGAAGAGGTGGCTCGATGACGACTACATCGAAATGATTTGAAGATTATGAAAACCGCATCTTTCTGATCGACAGTTGATTCTCATTTTTCGAGTGTTGCATGAATGCGCCAAGGAACATGAACAAAGATGAATTGCATATTTCTCAGCAAATATTCAAAATCATGAATAGAAGAACTTCAGTGGAAAATAAAAATTTTCGCCTGAAATACAATCAGAAACTTGACAGCCCAAATTGCATACACAATTGAATACAGTTGCAAAAAATGCAAACAGCTCAGCAATAATTTCAGATAACAGTGCATGGTCCATCTGGTCACAACCATTCATTAATCATACTCGCGCACTAGAGTTTCATGTAAGCAAATTGAGAAGATGAACATGTGGCAGTCAATCATAAGGGCTGAAAATAAATGAAAGTTGTCACGCTGCCAAAAAAAAACAAAGCGTGCTAAGGGTAATAAGGACACATCGTGACGAAAATTCAAATGATTTGATAGATCATGCGCACATGAATTGACAACCGATCCAATGACAAGCACTCACAAATGTTAATTTCAAGCTGATTTTGGTATGGATAAAGGATTAGTGATATACTCAGACTTCAATCAGGTGGCAAAGTCAATAATTTCGAATACACCTTCAATTCACGTTGTGGTTAATAAATTGCATTGATACATCTAAACAAAAATAAATATAGACACATATAAATACAGACGTACTATGATCGTAGAGTAGAGGTTTCACCAGGAGTTCCCAGAGCAAATTCACCGCTGAGGCCAAGGTGTTGATGGACATGCTTTTCTAGCAAAGGGACGAAAAGGTGATCCCTTCCTGACCTCGAAAAGCAGGTGAACCGGACAAGTGCAATATAGTCAGTGACATAGAGTAGGGCATCCGATGTCTATGGAGTAGGGATATGTAGTTAGAGTGTCGACTCAAACAAGTATATGTATACAACAGGGCGTAGCGTCCATTGGGGCATTCGAGGCAGTGCCCCGAATGTATTTTTTAGATAAAACCCCAACATATTTTAATTATGTACAATATGCGCCAGTGACCAAACGCTACATCTTAGGCTCATCTTCAAGTCTTTATTTCATCTTTCAAAAGGATGCGTGTGTAATTGTGGATGGTTTTCTCCATAGACATCGAACAACAACAACTAGGGACCTTAATGCTTAATGTTCGATGTCTGTGGTTTTCTCTATCATTCTTCCTTTCTCAGGGGCAGTCGCCGAAGTGTCGCCGAGATTGCACTGATTGGCCGAAATCTAACACGAGCCGTACACGATCAGCAATGTCTCGTTCATAGACATCGGATAGCATTTTTTGGACTAATAATGCAATCCGATGTCTATGGTATCGTTGATGTCATCGACAAATCAGCCAATCTATCAATGTGCCGTTCGCGCGCGCTAGAACAGCTCGGCGACGTCTTTCAACTCGTCGCGGCCACTGCATGCAACCCACAAAGAAGCAATCTATCTCTGTGATTCAATCGGGGCGAAGAAAGGGAATTCTTTACGGGCTACACCATAGAGTAGGCGCCTATTAGGTAGAGTGGTAACTCTGCATTTATTGAATCCCCATGTGTATACGCTTTCGGTTTTATTAAATGAATTCGAGGGGGATACAGTTGGCCAAATGCAGTTGGTAATTGTCACCGAAAGTCAGATATACAAATCTTTGCAGTTTTGCAGAAATTGCAACAGAATTGAGTGATCATGATTAATGTAATGAAGAAGGAATGTTGTTTTTTTGTAGATTCTCTGTGTCATGACAGCCTCGGAGTGGTTTGTTAAATTAACAATTCGATGGGTTCCTATTACTTGCATGCTGAACCTCAAGAGTAATTTCTTAAGCATGATCATATCACAGGCAACCTGCCACTGCCAGAGCAAATCACATAATCAGAGACAATGATTTCAATTGCTTTTGAAAGATGTAGATGGATCCACATCACTATTCAGTTTGATCGAATCATAGAATCATGCCGGTGAAAATTGAATTAAAAACTGGAAATTTCAGCCAAGAAAACATGAATAATATCGCGACTTTTTCACGAAGACTTCCATCAAAATACGGATCATGAAATTCCCCTAACAATCAGCTTAATCTCCGCTTAGTTAAAATGCTTATTAGCAAATATTCATTCCTCTTGATATTCAACTTGTTTCCTTTATATATGGACGTCATCTCGGTAGTATATAAATTGGCAAAATTTTGACTATTTTCAAAAGTGCTCAAATAATGTTTTGGACCACGGGAACGTAATCTCCGCACAAAACTGAATCTTTTGATATAAAAATTGGCTAATCATGGCGAGTCTGAACGCAGTTTGAGTCTGACAAACGCGTAGCTAATAGTTAACACGTGCATCTTCACTTCTACATTTTTTCTTCATTATTTGAAAAGATCAAAGTGATTTCTAAATTACAGCCGGGTACTTTACTATATGCTGCCGATGCCAAAACTTATTTTATCCCCGGAGACTTTTTGAAGCACCCTACGCCACTGGCATAGAATAGGGATAGGTAGAGTGTCGACTCAAAAAAGTATCTGTATACACTGAAAATTTTTGTATGAAAAGATTTAGTTTTTTGCGGAGACTACGTTCCCGTGGTCCAAAAAATTATTTGAGTAGTTTCAAATTTTACCAATTTAAATACTTCCGAGATGACTCCCCGTTGTAAGTAGTACAAAGCAAGTTGCATATAAAAAGGAATGAATATTTGGTAATAAGTATCCTAAATAAGCAAAAATTAAGCTGATTATCGAGGGAATTTCATGATCCGCATTACAAGGGAAGTAGTAAGCAAGTGACAAACACTCGACCGGCGCCCCCCCTCTGGAACGGCAGAGTGTCGTGGTCGGCCGCCGTGGTGCTTCGGGTCTGAGTCCCCCCCCCCTCCCCCCTCTGGAACGACAGAGTCTGTCGTGGTGTGCCGGCCAGGTGGGTTCACAACATGTTCGCTGACTCCCCCCCCCTCTGCAACGACAGAGTGTGAGACTCGGATGTGTTGGTCTCGTATGGGTTAACGTGACCGACCGCCTAGGTTGACGTGGCCGACCGCCTAGGTTGACGTGGGCGACCGTCTAGGTTGACGTGGGCGACCGTCTAGGTTGTCGTGGATGGTGAAATGGCTGCCAGATTCGGATTCAGCGTAAAATTCTGCATCGGTAGGGTGAGTTTCAAGGCAATTGGCGAGAAAAAATTTTTCTTCAAAATTTTAACAGAGTTAGAATTTGGGACGTTTTGGTGTGTAGCGCCCAAACGAAGCATCGGATGAGAAAACGGAGGCCAGATTCGGAATCTACGTGAAATTTTGGGTTAGGAAGGATGTTTCCAGCGAAATCGGAGAGAAAAAATTTTCGGCTGACGTCCCCCCCCCCTCTGGACAGCTTGCTTCGATTTTGGCTTCCAGTGGACGGATTTTGTCGTGCGATAGCTCGTTTGAAAGCTAAGAGTGAGACAAATTCAGTGAAACAATCGGCTTGTTCCTATCTGTCTTCGTTCAAAAGTTAGAGCGGTTACAAGATTTTAGGTCGGAGCTCGCTCACCTGAAAAAATCCTAAGTGTCAGAGTGGCTTTGTATGAGTAAAAATTTGAAAATTTTCCAAAGTGTGGAATTTCGACCTGGGACCGTCACCAAAACATTTTTCATCAAATTTTGAAATTTCACTGACGTCCCCCCCCCTCTGGACAGCTTGCTTCGATTTTGGCTTCCAGTGGACGGATTTTGTCGTGCGATAGCTCGTTTGAAAGCTAAGAGTGAGACAAATTCAGTGAAACAATCGGCTTGTTCCTATCTGTCTTCGTTCAAAAGTTAGAGCGGTTACAAGATTTTAGGTCGGAGCTCGCTCACCTGAAAAAATCCTAAGTGTCAGAGTGGCTTTGTATGGGTAAAAATTTGAAAATTTTCCAAAGTGTGGAATTTCGACCTGGGACCGTCACCAAAACATTTTTCATCAAATTTTGAAATTTCACTGACGTCCCCCCCCCTCTGGACAGCTTGCTTCGATTTTGGCTTCCAGTGGACGGATTTTGTCGTGCGATAGCTCGTTTGAAAGCTAAGAGTGAGACAAATTCAGTGAAACAATCGGCTTGTTCCTATCTGTCTTCGTTCAAAAGTTAGAGCGGTTACAAGATTTTAGGTCGGAGCTCGCTCACCTGAAAAAATCCTAAGTGTCAGAGTGGCTTTGTATGGGTAAAAATTTGAAAATTTTCCAAAGTGTGGAATTTCGACCTGGGACCGTCACCAAAACATTTTTCATCAAATTTTGAAATTTCACTGACGTCCCCCCCCCTCTGGACAGCTTGCTTCGATTTTGGCTTCCAGTGGACGGATTTTGTCGTGCGATAGCTCGTTTGAAAGCTAAGAGTGAGACAAATTCAGTGAAACAATCGGCTTGTTCCTATCTGTCTCCGTTCAAAAGTTAGAGCGGTTACAAGATTTTAGGTCGGAGCTCGCTCACCTGAAAAAATCCTAAGTGTCAGAGTGGCTTTGTATGGGTAAAAATTTGAAAATTTTCCAAAGTGTGGAATTTCGACCTGGGACCGTCACCAAAACATTTTTCATCAAATTTTGAAATTTCACTGACGTCCCCCCCCTCTTATCGATTGCATATTCACAGGGTATATAAGAACGGGATCGGGAGAGGAATTTCACTAAGTTGAGAAACTGACTACAGGTAAGTCGTTTCTCTTGAGGTCCGATATCGGACTTCTGACTTTACATTGCTGATATCAGCTAAGGTGTCAGACTTATAGGTTAGTCAGTATAGCATGACTGACCATTTGATGATAGTAGGCCGAAATCTTCAAACGGCTATAACTTTGCTTCTACAAGTCCTTTAGACTTGATTCAAAAAACATTCGACAGCGTTTGCTATGCTGAAGGTGACAGACTACTTATAAACGTTTTATGAGTAGTACTAAAATACTGAAAAATTTAAATTCATATTTAATGATAATAATTAAAGTTTTTGAATAAAAAGCAGTCGTTTATGAGTCTCTGTGACTTGGGTCGTTTCCTCTTGTAAATAACTCCACCGGTTTTCATGTCAAAACTGGGGCCCGGATACCAACACAGTGATATGACGCACGCTCTGTCCGATCGAGGTTGGATTTGTGGGTCGAGGCCTTGGAGCTGGGATAAGATCCCCTCTGAGTAATGCCTGTAACGGATTCAAGAGCTTAACACCCAAACGGTTGCTGACTTGCTATCAAATGTTTGGTGACTTAGTCTTTCAATGCATATCAGCAAGTAGTATCCTATAAACACTTGCTATCAAATTTTACTCTATCTTTACAGAATTATCATGACGAAAGCGAGTAACGCCAAGATGCTAGTGGGCAAGTGCAGTTGTGGCAAGATTGCTAGAGGTAGCGAACTCAAGAAACATTTAAAAGAAAAAGAGGGGACGATGGGCCATGAGAGGAAAGTGATGTTGAGGTTGTGTGTGTCTTGTCGGAAATGTGTGATGGGGGATGAGAAGGAATTTATGAAGGCGCATTTGCAGTGTGAGAGTGGGAACATCGGAGAGAAGGGGTTCAAGGCATGGTTTGAGGGAGAGTTGTTGGAGAGGGAAGAGGTGACAAAGGCGGTGGCAGCGATACAGGACGTGATTGGGGAGAAAGTGGTGAGGAATGCGAGTGAGGGGAGTTCGAGTGATGGGAGTTCGAATGAGGAAGTTGAGTTGAGAGCGAATATGAAGAAGAAGGATGATGTTGATTTGGATGCGGTGATGGAAGATTTGTTTGGGGACATAGCGGATTTGAAGGAAGAGTGGGAGGGGGAGGAAGTGGCTAAGCCGATGGCAGCGTCATCGCCACGGCAGCAAGAGGCGTATGACACGGAGGTATTTGTGAGAATGAAGGATCGTGTGATGGCTTTGGAAAGTAATAATAGAAAAGTTTTGAAGGAGAATGAAGAGCTGAAGGTGAAGGTTGAGGGGTATAGGGCAACAAGGGAAGAGTTGGAGAGCTTGAGAAAGAAGGAGAAGGAATGGATGGCGGAAAGGAGCGAGTTGATGAGGAAGGCAGGTTTGGTGGAGAGTTTGCAGGCGAGTGTGTCGAGGAAGGATGAAGAGATAGAGCGGATGCGAAGCGTGGTGAAGGAGACGGAGGAGGTGAAGGTTATTAATAAGAGGTTGACGGGTGAAGTGGAGCGACTGCATGAGCGTTTGAAGTGTCGAAAAAGGAGAGTGTATGAAGTCCATCTTCCCCTCTTTGAGAACAATGTGTGCGACGCCCCAACCATCACGGATGATCCCAACGTAACACAGCCAGTGTTATGAGGGCGACGGAGTCCGATGTCTCCACATGAGTATGGACGTTACCGGCCAGCTTGAAGACTTCGTCGTCCGAAAAGTTCGGAAGAAAGTTCCCAGTAAGCTTCCTCAACATGATCATTTTTGTAGCTCATCTAATCTCCTATTCTTTTTCTTTCAGAGTTTTTGCAGAAGTGAGAGGAGTGTCGGTGGACGGAGAACGACCCATGGGCTCTTTTAAGGGCCAACCTTCTAATGCAGCTAAAGCGGTCCCAAGCCCGCCACATATCCTCGGATATGGAATGCAGAGGGGAAGAAAAATAATGAATGGAATGAAATGGGAGGACACTCACGCGCCACACGCAACATAACACACTTCTCTCTTCCGTAGTCTAACAAGCTCTTTACACATGGATCGCAGTCGATTGCTATCCCTGTATCAGAAGTGTAAGCTATCTTAATTTTATTTGATACTATTTCATCTATCATCATCGTCCATATGAAATGTTTTAAGATTTACAAGTTAGACTAAGCGTGCTACTATTTCCAAATGAAAATGTATACATGGTTAAATCATCCACTTAACCCCATCCGTAGTCTAACAAGCTCTTTACACATGGATCGCAGTCGATTGCTATCCCTGTATCAGAAGTGTAAGCTATCTTAATTTTATTTGACACTATTTCATCTATCATCATCGTCCATATGAAATGTTTTAAGATTTACAAGTTAGACTAAGCGTGCTACTATTTCCAAATGAAAATGTATACATGGTTAAATCATCCACTTAACCCCATCCGTAGTCTAACAAGCTCTTTACACATGGATCGCAGTCGATTGCTATTCCTGTATCAGAAGTGTAAGCTATCTTAATTTTATTTGACACTATTTCATCTATCATCATCGTCCATATGAAATGTTTTAAGATTTACAAGTTAGACTAAGCGTGCTACTATTTCCAAATGAAAATGTATACATGGTTAAATCATCCACTGAAGCCCCATTCAAGTACGTCAGTATGAAAGCAAAGATAATACGAAATAAAAATTTATTATGGCATGTATTTCAAAAGGTCTTCATCGTCAATATCGTCCCAGAGTCTGGCTTCACATAGATAACAAAAACAGTTCAGTTGCTTTAATCGTTCTTCCACTGCGAGCCTCACTTTATCAATATACTCCCACTCTGCCATAGTTCGTGGCTGGGAGTTAGGGGTGTACCACTCCCATAATTGGTGGAGGAATTTCGTGCTGTTGATCTCCATCACATCGTCAGTATCGTACTGGAGATACTTCCACCTCACGCCTGTTAAGTCGGGACACTCCTTCTCACATACACTCTCCTCTTCCTCATCCGCTGGTAATGATAACTTCCTGATATTGTCCAGTTGGTACACCTTCTCCACCTTCGCCTTTCTTGGAGCGTTTGGTGTAACGAGCGCCTTTGGTGTTGAGCATGGAGAAGAGAATTTTGTGTTTGATGTTGTCGGAGGGCTTGTCATGTTGACTGTGAATAATGACTTTGAAATGTTTTCTAATTCTTAAGTATCAACAAGCAACCAATCAGAATGAACATCCAATGAATGAAGAGAATGAAAGTATATAAGCAAAGTGACATCCGTATCATTTCACTCTGTCTTTGAGACGCATAAGTGAACTGTTGTCTAGCGAATTCTGTATTTGAGGCGTACAAGTGAACTGCTCTTTAGTGAATTCCAAATTTGAGTGAAGTCTCTATCTTGTTCAAGTATCAAGCTTAAACATAATTTCGTTCAAATGGTAAGTTGAAAATTTCCTCTCTCATCTCCCTCAAACGTGTGGCTAATAGCATCTTCCTCAATTTCAGGCATCAACTTCATCACCAACACCCTCCCTTCTCGAGGAAAGTTTAGAGTTGTTGAGTCAAGGTAGGTTGTAACAATATACTGACACTTGAACAGAGATGAAAGAATGATTTCTCTTTCAGGTGATACCAGTTCCATCTCGTGCGAGTCCATATCAACATTGTCGCGGGAATGCGACGATCGGCAATGTGCTGACTGTGGACACATCTTCACGAGGAAGCGTGATCTCACCCGACACATCAAGCGAGGTGTTTGTCGACCTAAGCCGGCATCAATCTCCGAAGGTAGGGATGATTCTGTTAACGATGTCTCCTTTTCTTGCGACTTGTGCGCTCAGTCTTTCGAGACACGTTTTGAACTATCTTCGCACAGACTTCAACATACACACGCGAACGATACCTACACCAACGGTACCTCCTCTATCCGACTCACTGAAGTGTCCATAAATAATTTAGTGAGGAACTACCAGATGGACTCCTCAGAAACCATTGCTAACTTTGAGGAATGGTTTCATCAAAATTCATCATTGATAGAAGCGCTCTTCAACAATTTAGACAATTTTAGGATGAAGGCGCTCATCTATCTTAAAATAAAATATGTAAAAATCGACCACCATACTGGACAAATAATAGAGAGGTTGGAGTTTCACATACCCTCCTCTCCTGCAACCGAAGTTGTAGACTGTGAGTCTTGGATAAATTTTCATATCCAAGGGTTAAAATTAAATATAGATAAATTTAACGAGCGTGATAGTGGACTCGTTTTTGATGGTATTGAGACCGCCATGATTAAAATCAGTTTATTAGGAAATCATAGTGGTCGAGGCTCCTTTAAACTTCCGAAAAATTTAAGAAATAAAGCAGCAGTCATTTCTGTAGATTGCGAATCGCAATGTTTTAAGTATGCCGTCCTCTCCATTCTCCACTATAATGATGTGCAGAATAGTCGATACCGCAAGAGTAAGTATCAACAGTGGGAGAATGAATTAAACTTCGATGACTGTAATAGTGACGATATGAAAATTAAAGATATAGAAAAATTTGAAAAATTGAACAACATCAAAATAGTTCTCCATGTTTGGGAAAAAGGATTGAAGGGTGTGCGCTACAACTCGCGTTCGAGTTGTTATGAACGTACAGTAAACCTGTTATTAGTAAAACAGGATGATAGTGAGGAATGGCACTACTGCGGTATTCCCAAAATCTCTCGCTTATACCACCACTTAGAAAACTCTAGTAGAGAGTTATATTACTGCGACAGATGTATTCGCCACTTTAGGAGGAAAACTAAATTTGAAACTCATTACGAATGGTGTAAGCGAGGTAAACTGCAAATGGAGCGCATGCCCAAAGATAAGGAGTTTTCATATAGAGAGAATGGTGATGAATTAAGTCCTCTTCGTGTCATCTATGCTGACATCGAATGTTATATCGATGATAACATCCATCGACCAGCAGCCATTTCCTGCTATGAAGTATGGCATGATCACTTTAGGGGTAGGCAAAATAAAATGCGCGTCTGGCAAGGTGAGGATTGTATTTACCAATTCCTACAATTCCTCGAACAGGCTGTAAAATTTCAACAAAAACATGATGGTGAACTCTATCGCAGATCATTGCATATGACAGCAGATGATCAAGCAAAATTTGATAGTTGCAACATTTGCCCCAAATGTAGGAAAACATTTGACGATGATAAGATTAAGAAAGTGCGCGACCATGATCACATCACTGCTAAATTTAGAAACGCACTCTGTTCAAAATGCAATTTTTCACTTAGGATGAAACGGCGTACATTACCCGTCATTTTCCATAATTTCAAGGGCTACGACAGCCATATGATAATAAAAGGAGGTTTAGGTCAAATGAAAGAGTGGAAGCTTGATGTAATAGCGCAAACGAGAGAGAAGTTTATGGCCATGACAGCAAAAGTGCCTGTCGATAAAACTAAAGAAAATAAGACGGTCTATTTTGATATAAAATTTTTAGATTCCTACCAATTTATGACTGCATCACTGGCCTCTCTCGTGCAAAATCTAAAGTCTCTTCCACTAACACAAAATCTTAAGAAACAATACCCAAATCTAACCGATGAAGTCATCACACGGAAAGGAGTCTTTCCATATGCATATTTTGATGCGATTAGTAAACTCGGCGAGACTTCTCTTCCGCCCATAGATAAATTTAAAAATGATTTGACCGGCGCAGAATGTAAGACCGAAGATTATGATCATGCACAAGATGCATGGATAAAATTTGACTGCCATACATTTGGCGAATATATGATTGCCTACCTTAAGTTAGATGTATTTTTGCTGGCTGATGTATTTCAGGAGTTTCGACGAGTGGCATTAGAAGAAGATAAGTTAGATCCCGTCCACTTTGTCAGTCTGCCAGCCATGTCATTTAAGTCTGCTTTTAAAATGACTGGTGAGACCATTCATCTCTTACAAGATCCAGAGATGTATAATTTATTTGAGCGAGGAATTCGCGGTGGTCTCACATTTGTAAATAAACATAGGTTAAAATCTGAAACAGTAGGCAATGACCAGACTCATCTGAAGTATTATGACCAAAATAATTTGTATGGTAGTTCATTATCCAAACCGCTACCTCACTCTGAGTTTAGCTGGTTAGATGATAGTGATATTCAACATTTCTCCAACCCTTCTAACATACTAGCAATTCCAGATGAAGGTGATTGGGGATATTATTTTGAGATAGATCTAATCTATCCAAATAATATTAAACATAAAACCGTAGATTTTCCACTCGCACCCGAATCAGGTGAAGTGAGTAAAGATATGTTTTCCGACTTTATGAAACAATTTCATAAAGATTTAGAATCATGTGGACAACCCGACTATAAGCCTTGTCGCAAACTTTTACTCACCCAGTATGATAAAGAAAACTATCTAGTCCACTTTAGCATCTTAAAATTTTATTTAGAAATGGGTATGATTTTAAAAAGAGTTCACCGCATTATTAAATTTAGACAGAAAGCCTTCCTCAAGCCATATATTGATAGCAACAGCCAGAAACGTGCACTAGCCCAAAATAACTTTGAAAAAGATTTTTATAAATATAAGAACAACAGTCTATTTGGTAAGACGATGGAGGATGTTAGAAAGCGCGTAAACTACAAACTAGTTAATGATGATCAAAAGTATCACAAATTGACCTCATCACCTCTATTCATCGATAGAGACATTATCGATGAGGACCTTATAGGTGTTAAAATGATAAAATCTGAAGTTGAGTTGTGCAAACCCATCTATATTGGTCAAGCTGTACTAGATTATTCTAAGCTTGAAATGTACCAACTCTTTTATAAAATACTAAAACCATGTCCTCTCGTAAAAGAGGTTCGTTTGTTGGGTGGTGATACAGATAGTTTCTTCTTAGGTATTACCACTCAAAAAGATTTAAATTTCAATGAAGTAGGAAAATCTTTGGAAAGATATTTTGATACATCAAATTATCCTGCTGATCATCCACTCTACTCCATCAAAAATAAGGCAAAACTTGGCTGCTTTAAGGATGAGACAGCAGGGAAGGAAATAGATGAAATGATTCTCCTCCGTCCAAAAATGTATTCTATGAAATTAAAGGATAGTGATGATAGCATTAAGCGCGCTAAAGGCATATCAAAATCCATTGTGCAAAATATGAAACATAAGAATTTCAGGAAAGCCTATAGAAATAAAAATATAACGTTTGTCAATATGACAATCTTAAAATCTAAGTCGCATGAGATCAAAACTCATACTTTTAGGAAACGGGCGCTTTCAGCATGGGAGGATAAGAGGTGCTGGTTAGAACACAACATATCTCTTCCACATGGACATCCTGACACAAACATACCACCACCCAAAAGAATTAAACTCACACTACCACATTCAGGAGACGTCTTAGCATAATCATCCTTAACTTAGTATTTTGATGTTGATTTCTGTAGATAAACATTGTTGTTTTATGTATCGCATGAGATTGTTTTTTCCTTGTGAATATGTGTCCACATCTGTACATTCCCCATGTGATGACTTTTCCACTGAAAGACATTTTTCCTATCCCTGTATATTTCCACCCTTCACGAAGTAAAAAGACTTTTTGTATATAACAATGTTTATTGAAGTGCGCTCATGTATATATTTTCAGTGGATGTTGTATAAAGTCTGTTGCTTCACATTCATGTACATATTTCAATAAACATATCACAATGACTTCACTTTGTTTTCCGAAACACTAACGTTATGAGGGATTTAGTATCTTTCACATGGATGCACTCTTGTAAACCATTGGTAATTTTGATAGCAATAGAGGGTATAGTTTGTTTGACGACGGGATGATAGAAAATAGATTCAAACATCTTCTCGACTATTCCATATGAAGCGTCTTTATCATGAATGAAATCACGTAAAATGTATTCTTTTTTCTCACCAACAGAAATAGGTAGAATCAAATCACTTTGAATGTAAAGGTGCTGTTCATGTTTATCAAGTGTCATTGGTGTTTCTATACCAATCGTATGCGCAGCAGCAAACACTGTTTGTAGCATTGAAAAACCAAAGAGTTTTTTCAAATTTTTACTCAATTGACATTGAATGTCATCACCCAGTTTCAGAACAACGCGTTGATTTTCAATTGAAAACGAAATGTGGTGTGTCTTTGCATCATATTTACTTTTCATCACATGCTTCAACTTCTGTTGTATATAAGGATTTACTACATGAATGAAGCTTTCAACTGTATGATATAGACGCGGCATTATATTGATAGCAACTTTAGATTCTTCATAAGACTGGTAAATTTTCTTGATGCGATCACCATAGATGTCCACCCACCATTCATCATTAACTGAATCAGCTTTAGTGTGATATTCATGAGAAGCATACACCACACCGCTTCCAATAATAGGCGTATAATGTCTTACAAAATGACGCAAGGTTGGAGAGAAATAAACTGTAAGTTTGTCATTATATTTCTGAATAACCAACTTATTTTTGTCCGCCATAATTTTCTCTCCATACTTCTTACCCACAGTCTCATTCCATCGTTTTACTAACTCAATAAGTGATAAAGGTTGAACACCACGCTTTTTCAAAATGATGCGTTCTTCGCATTCTACAACATCTTCATCAAATATTTTAAATCTATAATGAAATTTGTTGATTCGATTTGAATAAACTTTTTTAACATTTGCAGTAGCAATTGACGTTAGATGTAGTCCATGACCAAAACCAAGATGTGGATAGAATTCACTATCCAACCTCAGCGTAAGACCTTTAGTAAAAGAATGAAAGCGGAGGAACTGTCTCCCACTCCAATGATAGATAGTAAACTCATAAGCTTTCTGATTTTTATTCTTCATGATGGAAGTATTACCACTGTTGAATGCCTTAATAATTTTCTCATTCCCAAATGGCTCATAAGAATCTGATTTTATCTGAATCCATTCATAGTTCCACTTTCCATCTGATGTTAAATTGTATGGGAACTGAAATGCATTATTCATCGTTATTCCATCATGGGTGCGAGGAGTCAATATCATTTCTTCCAAATCATTCACATTCTGAATATTGCTATCATAGCAAATACTAGAAACGCCAACTTCCCATTCACCTTCTAAATGCAGTGGCCGATTTAATTCTACTCGATAGTCTGATGGTTTATTTTTGGGAAATTTATTCATAGAAGCATTACTGGGCAAGTAGATTAGAAACGAGTCCTTATTTTCACTTTCCATATTATTCACATTGGAAAAATATATTAGCATACGTTTGCATTAACTCTTCATTCGGAAATGGAGTGTAATACTTGTCACAGCATCTTTATGAAAAGGAATCAACGCACCAGCATCATCATAAATGGCAATATCAATTTGTGGGATGTAGTTTGATTTCAGCTTTGTATAATGCACTTTCTTGAAAGTATGCTCAGATAAAATACTGCAGCTTTTTGGCTGGTATGGTATCATTGCTAGCAATGGAGCTTCAACATCTCCCACACGTACATCTTCACCAATATTGGAATATATCTGAAAATAGTTAATACGACGCGATAGCGACATGTCTGCGCTAGCTTTGGTTACAGTACCACTTTTAAAGATATTTTGATCAAAACCCAAAATGTCCATTAGAGTTTTATCCATAATTAGTTCAATACCTTTTCCATTTATAGTGAGAGACAAAGTACCTTCTTTTTCAGAAAATGAAATATGTTGCTCATTAATCACTTCATTTAAATAATCTACAACCAATTTAACCGAAGTAATAATGCGAGGCATCAACACTCTTGTTTCATGTAAGAAACCACCAAAAGGCTCTACACACTTTCTGTATAAAGATACGGCCCATTCTGTATCAAATTGATTTGGCCTTTCACATGGTAAATGTTGCATATCAGATTTTCCATGAACAGCTGCAGAACGATGTCGTAAGAACTGATGAAAATCTTTTGAACAAACTAATACTAGATCATCATCATTTAATTTGCTTATTGCAATATGATTAGATGATTTGATATAAGTCAATGTTGCCACTTGTTTACCATCAACTCGAAGGAGATAATTAAATTTCTTCAATAATGTTTCAGGAGTCATGTTTGTCTTTCTTGGCTTAATCACAATCTTCTTCACCAACGTCTTCTCATTTCTTGGAATAAGATCTACATAATAAGCTTCCTCTCGATATATTAACTGTTTATGACCACTTATGTGGTAATTAACGTTAAAATTATCATAGCTTGTTAAGGCGCTAGCGAGGTAGCCTAAATCATTTCTTAAACTTGGACTTAAACCAACAATCCAATCTTTCTCAACTACATGATGTACATAATTATAATCATCATTGTGCGGAGTAAATTGGACAATATGTTTACACGCTTTATTCAAGAAATCATATATAAACTTTTTACATGATAAGAGATCTTTCTTTGACAACTGTGGAATGTATACCCGGCACCCCTTTTCACATTGATAAGCAGCTGTACGCCTCATATTAATAGTCATCACCTCATGATCAAAAGTATAGACACAGTTGCTATAAACAAGTTGAGTGACACCCACTTCCCAATTCCCATTTAGCTGTTGTGCATGATCAATGGGAGTAGAAAAGAGTGCGGCTCGATTACTAGTAAATCTCTTTGTAGCCGCATTGCTAAGCAAAATATGAAAAAACGACATTTCTATATTGCTAATCTGCAACTTTGCATAACATCATGAAGACTTGGATTTTGGACTCTCTACAATATATCAGAGTTGATCGTGATGGAAACGTACATTTCAAAAATTCTCATGGTCATACATCAAGAGGAATTACATTAACATGGCGACAATTTGTCAACCTCAATGATATCATGAGGGATTTGGAATATTTTGAAACATTAAGATTCATCTCCTTGGGTGATCAAGTTTGGCTTCAACATTACAGAAATGAAATTCAAATCTACCATTCTCATTCCGCAAACTGTTTCTCATTTCGCAAATACAATTGGGAGAAGTATAGAAGATACATACATCGCTCCATCATGACATTTATTCGTCGTGAGTTCATCGCCCTACTATGCAAATCTTAATCAGATATGATTACCACGCACCATGAGTTGGAAATTAGATTCCCTACAACGTATTGAAACGGATCATGATCGAAACGTCTATTTCAAAGATTCAACTGGAAATGTGAGAAGAGAATTTGCTTTATCTTATCGTCATTTTCAATCTCTACATCATATCATGAAGGACTTGAAATACTTCTATATGAAAAGACATTCACGTATTGGAAATCGCATCTGGCTGCGCGTCAACAATCGGCGAATTCAACTCTATCATTCCCAACTTCATACTAACTTCACATTTCATCAAGGTAGTTGGGAAAAGTATAAAAGGAAGGTACATCGCTCAATTTACTCATTCTTTCATCATGAAGCGCCATCGCTACACCATCGTCAACATTCTCCGTCGCTTCAGACTCTACACCAAAATCGATCTCACAACATTACGCCAACAGCTTCCAAACAGCAAGTATTACCCGGGCCGTCCTCAAATGTTAGTGGTGAAGATGAACAATTCACGGAATCTTCAACTCTTCCCAAATGGGACTGTACAGATTCTCGGCGCCCTTTCTCATTCATCGGCGCAGTCAATGCGCTTAGAGCTACAAAGACTACTACGTCGGATATGGAAGAGGGAGAGGTGTGTGATGTCGAATCTGACTGTGGACAATATGGTGATCTCTACTCAATTGAGTGACAGTCTATCATTTTTGAAGATTCGTACCAGCAGTTACAGTTTGTGTTATGAACCCGAACTTTTTCCTGCAGCTCTCATTAGTTGTTGGTTGCCTGTGCATGTGGCAATCTTTCATAATAGTAAAGTGATCATTACTGGACTAAAATCTCATGAACAAGCAAATATGATCCTAGACTATCTCATTGAGTATGTACGTACCCAGCGGATTGTAAAATAAAAAACAATTTTTTCCAACATGATGTTTTTATTTCAAATCATGATAGAACTTACAAATCATTTTTTCATTAGAGGATGGATTACATGAAAAGTTTTGAATAATAGATGCAAATCGAGATACATGTAAACGTTTTAAGATGAAGTACAGTACAAAAGCACCACACGTTGATGAAAGTGGATGTTGTAGTATGCGTTCATTTCGCTGATATTGACGCGTATGTTTTCTCAACCACTGCTGTGTTGGTATATTTGGAGGTTGAGCAAGAGAGTCAAATAGTTCACCACGTCGGTCTTCTCCAATAAAGATCGCTTTCCAATGCTCACCGCCTAAATTCTGTGAATGAGTGTTTAGCACAATAAAGATGGGATAGTGATTTACTGCAGGTGGTAAGGTATCGAGTGAATAGACATTATCGAAAGCTTTCAACGTCGCTTCGTCTGCATTACGCTGCACTTTAGTCTTAATATCGTCAGCAGTCAACCAACTCATTAACGATTATACTGAAGAATCACGTCACGATACTTTGTAATTTCAATATTTGAATCGAAGACTGCATAAATTAATACATTGATCGTCTCAGGTAGTGTTCTTTTGAACGTCAAATCCAAACGAATATTATGAGGCACGTTCGCTTGACGATAGGGTGCACTAATATCGCTGTCAGCAGTCAAATCAAATGCATAAATAGTATATCCACTCTTAAACTCTTTCATAGTCAGTCCGTTGGTGTCATCCGTATTGTAAAAGCCAAAAACATCCATAAAATCAACATAACTGCGCATAAATTGATCTGAAGCAAAATCTGGTTTGTAGGGTGGACCAGGATGACTCACACCATTTACACGTAAAGCAATTTCACTTAACTGATTGTGTTTAAAATTGAAAGGATTCTTCTTTATATTACCATTAAATGCATCATTTTCAACCATTGCCACCATGAGGAGCTTCGGTGCTTCCGATGGAAAGAGGCCATCTTTCATGAAACTCTTTTGATCTTTCGGAATTGTAAAGGTGAGAAGCTTTGTATGCTGAATAGGGTAAATGGCATTTCGGCGGTTAAGGCCTTCAGCATGCCCTCTAATGACACTTGGATTCGGTACTACTCGACGAATGTAAAGTGCAATATCTTCCACATGAATTCTAAAATTGTCAACTTTAGCAAATGCATTCAGCGCAAATTCAGGCTTATTCAATGTCAGCTTGAGTCGCATGCTGGTATTACAGAGTAAAAACTTTGACTGTCTAAAGAAGTCTAAATTCAGCGGACCATATAGCTGACATACTCTACTATCTTTAATCATAGCAGATCGCTTTACAAAGCCACTGTTTGTTTCAACATCAAATTTTCCTGCTTCATCTCTGTACCATCCCATGGCTTCCATATGACTTTTTTGTGCTGCTGGATGAAACTGTGATACATGATTGAAATATGATTTATAGGGATAATCGCTTTGACCACCTTCCACTTGCTGCTCTCCAATCGTTAGAGAAACATCACGAAGTAATGTAGTCAATGGTAAATTGTTCAGTCCAACTTTATGTGCATCGTCAATAGCAGTTCCATCTGCTTGCTGAATTCTAAACCTCAAATCAAGCATCGCATAACTCAAATCTATGTAGTCATCACTACCACCAGGAATAACAAATTCAATGGGGCCAGCATTCTCAGCTGTTCGAGGATGATAATCTACAATACTTGAACTAAGAATATCTGTCTGTATGGCTTGTTGATCGAACAAACAAAAACCGGAAGTTTTACACTCCATGATTAGAAGTTATAGCAGCGTCGTCGTTTAGCGCCTGATGAATGATTAGAGCCTCTGCGACGTTTGCGTGAATGCCTTTTGACTGAAGATCGCACCTTACCAGCTCCGCGATGTTTCCTCCTTCCTTTATTCATTCGTTTAGGTGATTTCTTTCCTTGAGTAACACCAGCAATGGTCTGCTTCAATGTTTTTAAACCGCGTTCCTTCCCACGATTCAACAAACTGCTCTTAAAACTTCTACCTCTGGAAAGATCACTAGCAACATCACCAGCAAAGCCAACGGCATTACTTAAAACATTTCGTTTTAAAGATCTACCGACATTGGATATGAGAGGTGCTACAACAGATTTCAGTGCACCAAGTATGCTACCTCCACGTTGGCGGCGAGCACCGATGTAAATTTGTCCTCCGCCACTTACATAGGAGGGTCGTGAATAAAATGAGGCAGTTGGATTCATAGCTCAAACCCTAAACATTGTTAGTTACAACTTTGCATGAATCACTGTCGATCACTTAGATGAAAGATGTCGGCACGACGCATCCAAGAGTTCATACTTGAAGGATAACCAGCCCATTTAACAAGACACCATTCTTCACCTTGCCGTTTTTTACATCGAATGATTTTCTCTACCAAATATGTTTCACTTTCAGTGACTACCTCAATCTCATCGCGGTAAAAGCTACCCTCAATTTCTTCATTATCGTAATCTTTCAACTTGTAGGTGGTCGGAGAGTCTTTTTGATTAATCCTTGATACTGTAAATACCTCCTCTGTCCAATTCGGAAGGTACCCTTTAGCAAAAACACTTTTCACTTTTGAGATACGAACTTTATCGCCAATTTTCACATCACTTTTCACATGAGTGCGTTTACGTTGGAATGATTCGCGCACTTTATCTACATTGTCAGCATTTACATCTACTGGTCTGAGTCCAATAGAACGATGGATAGAGTGATTGTAGGCATGGAGTGTATCTTGTAGAACCTTTGTCCAATTTTGTGTCAAGTTGGCAGTAAAATGTCGCCACAAGCGATTTT
This sequence comes from Prostheceraeus crozeri, assembly GCA_907163375.1. Lineage (NCBI taxonomy): Eukaryota > Metazoa > Platyhelminthes > Polycladida > Euryleptidae > Prostheceraeus > Prostheceraeus crozeri. The sequence continues at coordinate 320,006 of CAJQUW010000576.1, read as the reverse complement.
TTAATGTGCGATTAAAACGTTCAACGAGTGCAGCTTTATAAGCGCTCTTTACACTAAACAACTCAATGTCATGCCTCTCAAATAATCTTGTCACATGCTGATTTTCAAACTCTTTTCCTTGATCACTCTGAATTCTTTTTGGAATGCGACCTTCTCGAAAAATTGTTTGGAATGCTTTTGCTACTCCTTTCCCTTCTTTAGTTTTTAAAGGTTGAGCCCACGCATAACGCGAGAAAATATCAATGACGGTTAAAATAAAATTATTGCTCGAGTTATGTTTTGAAATGGAGGCAACATCGCACAAATCTGCTTGCCACTGTTCATCGATGTCATGAACAATATAATGGCGGGTGCGGTACTTCTTTTTCGCTTGTTTGTGGAGTGTATAGGTAGCCTGACCCTTTAACCATCGTTTCACTTGTGATTGTGGAAGACCACTCGCTTTTGATAATTTCTTGATAGATGCAAATCCTGCCGGATGTTTTACATCATAATAGATTGACTTCAAACGTTCAGTCGATGACGGCTGACTCTTTTTCCTCCTTCTCATCTTTTTTCTTTCTTGCCTTTCTACATTTACAACAACTGCAGCATTTAGCTTTAGCGGTTTTGCGATCGTGTTCACATTGCTTAGGGGTTTCATTATGAGAGCTGGCGCAGCAAGTGCAAGTGACAACGACATTCACCTCTGGCGGCTCATTACATGGCAAGCAACACATCTGCTTCATATTAATAGTCTGAGAACATGTATTTCCTAGGAGGAGCTGTTTTACGTTTTCCTTTTACCAGTTTTAGTGGCGATGTAGATCTACGTCGAGTTCTTCCTCTTGTTTGCTTAGTGAGTGTGGGAGGGGATGTAGCAGGTGACGTCTTAAACCAATTTGTTGGCATTTTCATCGCCTGAAGCATTGGAGTAGTAGCCACTGTTGAATCAAGTTCTTTCAATGTCTCATTATTTAAAGCAAATTTTGGCACATTATGCTTTTTCAATAGTTTAAGAAAGTATGACCAACCAGGTGGAACATAGCCCTGACGGCGCTTTCTACGTGTCGCATACTGAATCAAGTCTTCATAACGTGAAGCATCAATCACTTTATTTTCATCTGTAATGATTTCTCCTCTATCATTTACATTGAGATGGGGTTCAATACTGTTGAAAAGAGATATGGCATGTGCGCGAGATGCTAAAGGTGTAGCAGTCGATACAGAGTCACGCATCTTATTCTTCAAGTTTTTCAATTGCTCAACAGTTTCCGATTGTAATAATACAGCACGATGTGGATCTTTGATGTGAACATTTTGCTGATAATCTATTTCTTTCCTATACATTTGATTTGCAAGAGGTTGCTTTACTTGCTGCATGGCAGTCAATTGTACATATTCATCCTGAGGAATAACAATCATGCGAGAATAAGAACTCATAGTTTGTAGATAATCATGGGAGTTTTCAAAATATCACTTCGAAATCTAAATTCTTCCGGACACTCTTGCGTAAAGTCAATGAATAAGTAACCGTATGGTTTTTCAGTAGCTGCTTGAAAAATTTCAATTAAGGCTTTTGATCCTCTGGGTGCAACTTGTCGCGCTAAAATTTCAAATTGACTTTTATCTCGCGGATTCTTGAAAATAGCATAATAGTGTGTATTCAGGTTTCGTGTACGAGCTTCTTTTCCATCAGGAAACAAATTTTGTGTAATATAGATGATAAAACACCTTTTATGGTGTGCTGCGCGAGTGAACATATCTGTAACATCTTTTGAATTCTTACTTTCTTTTAATAAATCATCCAATACAACAACATCATTAGACTGAAGTTTATCCACTGGAATAATTCCTTCATGTCGAATAAAGTTGCGACTTTGCAATTCCTGAAACAGCGACGGTTGATAAATACCATAACACCAAATCACTCGATTGATAGGTTCCTTAAACAACTCCCTTCTTTTATCCAATAAATTCAGCGTGAAAACAGTTTTACCTGCATGAGATGGACCTGATACAGTCAGAACTTTATCACATTGAAGTCTGAAATCCATTTTATTACTTTGAGACTCAACATTTGCATAATTAACGCTTAGAGCCAAAGATATTTCCCAATAGGTTGCCCACGGCAGGAGCTATCATTGGAAGTATTGCTGAAAGGAAACCGCCCTTTTGTGTTAGAGTTTTCCTCTTTCTTTGAAGGGCGACTTTAGGATTGGAGATGAAACGCAATTTCGTAGCATATCGCTTAAGTAACTTTCGTTGTTTTGGCGCTAATTTCTTCGTCCTCAACTTCCTCACATGAGAAATAATTTCACAAATGAATTTATCGTTAGCATGTCGTATAGCATTGTATCGCTGATTTGCTTTCATTCGTCGGAGAGCTTGAATGGCTGAAGAAAACTTTTGACTTTTACGTTTCGTCATTTTACGTTTCGCCATTTTCCGTGTTAGTCTTTGCTAAAACCTATCTTTACCACATTTGCATAGGTACTAACTATTGCGACATAAGTGACACTCGAAATGAGCAATGTCACAGTGGTTACATTGGCAAAGTTGAATGCAATTACGTATGAAACAGCGTTGACAAAAAGCATGCTTACATCTCTTGAAGATGCGCTTTTCATTTCCATCCTTTCGCTTACATACATCGCAACACATAGTTTCACCGTTACTGATGTCTATAGCAAGTCTTTTTGAAGATATGAATTTGCTAGCCTTTTCTAAATAATAGACGCATGTACAGAAGGAATATACTTCGAGAGTGAGCAGACATAGCTCGAAAACCAGTTGTGCTACAATCAAGTACCACTGCATTTTCAATTTTTCTTTATGGAAAGTTGAATGTGAATATCTGAAATCGCTTCAATCACTAGACTGCTACCATGATGGTTAAATGCGTTAAGACGTTCAGCAATTTTTATCATATGTCTTTTAAAAAATTCTTCGGGGTGATCTACCACTTCCATTGAATAAGAAGCAAAATGGAAAGAGCGACTTTCCACCTCTTCCTTTCCAAAATGACTAAACTTAATTTTCGCAACTAATCGCGCCATGACAATGCTATCAGAGAATGTATTCATTAACTCTAGAAATAGAGTGCTAGCATCATCTACCACTGCTTCGATGTCGGTCTCATCTTTATGAAAATTTATCACATAATCTTGAACAGCTCCTTTTAAACTTTGCCTATGAAAACGTAATGTTCCGCAGTCGTTTGAGAAAGACATGATCGCCCTTTAACTAACCCATCCATTGCATGAAAACAACAACTCTTCTCATAGTAACATTTATTGAATAACGGTAACAAGCATGCATTATAAATCAATGGTTTGAAAGAGATAAAATAGATACAGCTGATAACTATCATACAGCGAGCAATGATAACCATACAGGACTTTGGCAGTGTTGAGGTAAGGAGGAAAGAAGCATTGGTTATGAACGTAGCTACTACAACGAACAGACAAAATAGGAACACACAAATCCTTAAAACGTTTCGTGACTTCATGATAATGTTGATTCACTCTACTATCCCAAGGCGGGAGCAAAATATCATCAATGATTAGATTGGGAAATACTTTCCTCTCCTTACCAGGATTATTACAAAAGATGCGTATAACATTGAAAGCAGCTAACCATCGTTTAAAGTCAATAAGAAGAGCACTTTCACAAGAAAAGCCATAGTCTTGCAAATATTTCAGATTAAGTCCATGAATGTGTTTTCTCGCCCATTGATCAACATTGGGATCGCAGTTGGCATGTTGATGATAGACACTAACAATCTGATATGTCCAATTGTTCATAGCAATAGCACTGAGCTCCTGTACAGGTTCACCCTCACAATCCATAAAAATGATGATAGAAGCCTAAAACGGAAATTTACACATCTAAGGAAACGTTCTATAACATATTACAAAATGAAGAATTACATCGATGCTTTTCACGACAAAATACACAAATGATATGATGGCAACGAAGAAGTAAAATGTATCTAATAAGACCACGTCTACGACACTCAAAGCACATAAGCGAATTGTCATAGGGTAGAGTTAGGAAAGGACTAGCAATTCTCCTTCTTTGATTTGCGTTTTGATGTAGCATTCTTCTCCGACTTGCGCTTCGTACCACTGCTGTTAAGGATTTGATCAATTATGTCGTCCACGTTGGGTGGTTTCGGAATATATAGGATGGATTCCATATGCATGGAGAGAGAGGCTATTTTATTATCCTTGTGTCGACCATAATATAGCCCATTCACTTTGAAAAGGATATCCCAAGTACCTTCTCCGAGCTCATCACATCTGATGGGTATTGAATGATCTCCCTCCTTCTTATAGTAAGTACACCAATGTGATACCGGTAGGCAAATGTGATTACCATCCCAAATCTTTCTATAGGGAGTATCCTTGTCATCTCTCGCCTTCCACTCTTGAGCAAGAGGAGTAGGAATGTCCATATTTAATGTCACGTACTCCTCAATAATATCAAGTTGGTGGCGAATGTACGGACTCACGGGGATCAGTATGTAGTCCCCATACTGATTGTGCATTATCTTGACATCCGTGGAAGGGAGCATTCCCGTTTGGAGTACTACGCTATGATCATCATAACGCAAGGCTTGTTTAAATTTACGCCGTAGCGGTGTAGGATTATGTACCTTGGATGTTTCTTCCACTGGCCTCAGTTGTAGATGATCTGACCGTAGCGAACCTTGTAACGTTTGACCGCCATTTTGTCCTACTAGTGCAGCAGATGGAGTAGATGCCTGAAAATGAAAAAAGATTGTATTAAGTTTACGTTCAAGGGAGGAGAGGGAGGGAAGTAGCGACTTACCATTTTAGTTGGATAATAGAACAGGGAACTAGAGAGAGAGAAAATGTGCGTCCGTCACTCGTACAATTCAACGATGGAATGATTCTCACTGTGGAAGGCTCGCTATTTATAAAGAAATGCTTGATTCTCATTGGATGATGATCCTCATTGGACAATAACATCAAGCTGATTCGAAATCTAACTCTGTCGTTTTTCGCCAATGTCCCAAAATCTTAAATGGCGTCTCACATCTAAACGAAGACAGATAGGAACAAGCCGATTCTTTCACTGAATTTGTCTCACTCTTAGCTTTCAAACGAGCTATCGCACGACAAAATCCGTCCACTGGAAGCCAAAATCGAAGCAAGCTGTCCAGAGGGGGGGGGACGTCAGCCGAAAATTTTTTCTCTCCGATTTCGCTGGAAACATCCTTCCTAACCCAAAATTTCACGTAGATTCCGAATCTGGCCTCCGTTTTCTCATCCGATGCTTCGTTTGGGCGCTACACACCAAAACGTCCCAAATTCTAACTCTGTCGTTTTTTCGAAAAATGTTGAAAATTTTTTCTCGCCGATTGCCTTGAAACTCACTATACAGATAAAGAATTTCACGCTGATTCCAAATCTGAAATCCGTTTTCCAATCCGATGCTTCGTTTTGAAGCTAGAGCCCAAAACGTCCCAAATTCTAACTCAGTCGTTTTTCACCAATGTCCCAAAATCTTAAATGGCGTCTCACATCTAAACGAAGACAGATAGGAACAAGCCGATTCTTTCACTGAATTTGTCTCACTCTTAGCTTTCAAACGAGCTATCGCACGACAAAATCCGTCCACTGGAAGCCAAAATCGAAGCAAGCTGTCCAGAGGGGGGGGGGACGTCAGCCGAAAATTTTTTCTCTCCGATTTCGCTGGAAACATCCTTCCTAACCCAAAATTTCACGTAGATTCCGAATCTGGCCTCCGTTTTCTCATCCGATGCTTCGTTTGGGCGCTACACACCAAAACGTCCCAAATTCTAACTCTGTTAAAATTTTGAAGAAAAATTTTTTCTCGCCAATTGCCTTGAAACTCACCCTACCGATGCAGAATTTTACGCTGAATCCGAATCTGGCAGCCATTTCACCATCCACGACAACCTATCTTTGCTGGAGACTATGGCCCTTATGCACAGTCGCGACTTGATTTGGTATACACAAGTCGAGTCTAGCTAGTCGCGACTAGCTGCAATTATAGAAAGGGAGCAACATTTCTCCTCCCCGCGTCACCGTTGCGTCCTCAAGCTCACAGCGCCGTCATCGCTCGTCTTAGCAACATAAGCATTCATTGAATTTCATTGGCCGCTCAATAACCGAGCAGAAACCTTTGTGAACACAAAACATTAGCACGTGACGTGCGTGGGTGATTATGTGCATCTGCAGCTGACTGAGGTGGTGAGATTTGCAGGATAACAGCTGGCGATGAAGAGTACAGCATTCAGGGAGGTTGTTAATTTTCTGAACGCATGAAATCAACATGACTGACATGCGTAAAAATGAAAGAAATGCATTCGCGGATATTCAGAATATCAGGACGCATGCTTTTTCACCTAGTAAAACAGGTGAAACAGGTAAGACAGGAGTGATTCAAATGGCAATTAGATGGTTCACTGAAATCACATCAAGATCATTTGAATCATCATGCAATGCATAGATTAATGCATCAATATATTATGCATAAAAGGCATTTATAGACGTCTTGATTCTAACTTGATAAGGCCTATTTTATATGTTTTAGCAACATTTGAACCTAGTTAGTAAGTTCAAATTATTGCGAACAAAATCGGAACACGCATCAAAATGTAAAAACACATATAAATATGCGCAAGTAAATACACATAGTACATATCAAACACACTAATTGCAATCATCAAGTGTCAAAAGTCAAGCTGAATCATGTTTCTATTGAAATACTTAATTGGTTTTGCACAAAATGCTGATTATTTGATCGTCAATCCGGGCTTCGCTTTAAGCATCTCTAGCATTAATTCCGCAACCGCAAGTTTGAGTAAAAAATTGTGTACTAAGCTTATAATGGTCATGCGGTGAAACTGCGTCCAATCCAACTGATTGGTGTAGCATTAACGATTGCTTTTTTGATTTATTAATAAATCATTAAATCTAGCGACATCAGGTAAATTGTTTTGACTTTATCCTTTATAATGGACAGCATCATATCTTCTTCACAAATGTTTCAGATCAAAACAAAGATTTCCAGAGCAGTTTTAGTTTTTATTTTGAAGGTCTAGACATTTCGATCAGCATTTAAGTAAAAACATTTATATATAAAAGTATATACATTTAAGTGAAAACGATGATTTTTCTAACAACAGCATAGCGGTAGTGCAGTACATTTCCACGTTCTGAAATAACTGAAAAAGTAACTAATGGCATTGATTTTTCGAAGCAAGTGCATACAAAACAAGTAAATTTTGAAATTCTCATCTATTTGTCCTTAAAGGAGTTCATTTTCAACTGATGAGCGACATTAGAAATGATGAGCAGCACTCGATTAGGCAACTTCAGAGACAAGTTGGCATGACATGACTAGCTTTATACCAGACTTGAAAAAACACGGAATTCCAGCTAGTCGCGACTAGGCTGTGCATGGAAATCTTAGTCGCGACTAGCTATGAATCATTCACTGTCCTATCTGCTCCTCGAAGCTATCCAAAAACCAGCACAAGTCGCGACTTGAAAGCTCCTAGTCGCGACTAGGCTGTACATACGGGCCTATGAATTTCTCCAACTGAAACTCAATAACGAGATATGCATATTGTACAATCTATGAACCAATACGGATAACATTGTAGTAAGTAAAACGTTTAAAACCTGTTATCAATGCCAGCATGTTGAAACTTCGGCGGATCGGGCTTTGACATTATCTCAAAGAATTTCAATCCTTCAATCGCCTCAATAGAATTATGTGCACCTTAATCATCTTGCATTGATTTTGATTACATGAAATTAGATGGACAACTACCTATCGAATTAAACCATCATGCCTATAATTTATACGTCCTTATACGTCCGTTGATCTTAAAGCTGATTTCAGCTAATGGAGAAAATTATAATGTTGCGAATATCTTAAATTTATCGAATTTTCCGTAAAACGACAAATGCTCCAACGGTAGAATTCTTTTTGTAGGATTATTCATACTAAAAACCTTTTCTCTAAAATGTGTAAAATTTGTAGAAATGAATTATCTTTTTCTTCATTTTGTAACAATGGCTAAATAAGAGTGTTATTTTGCTTTCCTTTTGCTATATGATATCAGATTGCACAAATTTCACATTGACGTTTAAACTGTGCTTCAACGGTTTTTTAAAGGCTCTGGTATGAAAATTTTGTTGTACATTTCAGACCGCAATCGCTGCCCAACAAAATTAAATATCAAATATGGACGCGGGTTCTACCAAACCAGTTCAATGAGCATCGACGGGAGAGAGAAATTGGCGACCATTTTGCAGAGGTGAGTTCAAATTTCTGATATGAATGCAATTTTTATGTGAGTTCTCAGTTTGTCACTGCCTCCGAATGTTTTGAGTTTAGCAGCATTGAGTCATTCTGCTGTTAGTCCCTGGAGCGTTTCGTGGAAAGATGACAGTGATCAACAGTAGTTTATTAAACGCGTGGCCAAAATAAAAATTTAATAAAAAGTAGATTTTATTAAATGAACTCAAAGGAGATACAGTCGGAATTGTTTCCAAATGTGAGATATGCGCTTTGATGCAGCTTTGAAGAAATTACAACGGAATAGACTGATCATGATAGCATAAAGCAGAAGGAGATGATATTATTTTACAGATAGTCCGTGTCTGACAGGCTTGGTGAGGTAATGTGTGGTAAATTGGCAACTTGATGACCTGCGCTAATGCTTTCCTGCCGAACCTCAAGAAAATCTTCTTGAGCGTGATCAGGCAACAACTGCCAGTGTCATGGCAAAATCTAGATTCAAAGACAATGATCTCAATTAACTTTGAAAGATGTAAATGGCTCCACATCATTATTCGGATTGAAGAAGTGAAAAATGAATATAATGAATCATAAAATCATGCCGGTGAAAATTGAATTAAAAACATGAAATTTCAGCCAAGAAAGCACGAATAATATCGCGACTTTTTCATGAAGACTTCCATTGTAATGCGGATCATGAAATTCCCTTGATACACTCGGTGACATGCCACGCATGATTCACGCGTAATTACGGAACACCCCAAATATCCGTGGTTAAAGACATTCTATTCTTCTACCCGCGTACATACGCGCTGCACAAAGAGTCAGAAATCACTTGATCTGATGCTGTTAAAACATGGGAAATGTTTATGAATACGCGCGGGCGAGCGTTTATAGTTTGCGCGTCGTCCACGGTTGTCTGCGCTGCCGCTTGAACCACTAAGATGAACCGCTAAGCATGTTCTGTCTTCCCTGAGCATGAAATTGAGGTCCTATCACATTGTTTAGCCTCTAATACATGCAGACACATGAGACGCAAAGTCTATATAACAGGACTGCCAACTATACTAACTTATATAACAGATGTTGCAGCAATGTCCCGCATAGCCACGGATGTTTGGGGTCATGTGTAATTACGCGTGGTTCACGCGTGAATTACGCGTGATTTAGCGTGGCATGTCACCTAGTGTAGTTATGACTAAAAGTGCTTTTGTGCACAAAAAATTTTCTGCAGTTCGACCACAAGCTGAGATGAAGTTTGGAGAGAGATTTTGGAGAGCTCACTAGTTCACCGTAGTCAGCTCTTTGTCTGACAGATGACTGTTAATGGCCAGTTGATAGACAGTTGATGGTCAGTTGATATATTTATCTCCTGAAATCACTTACAACTCGCCTATATGATATCGCTAAGTTTCACATTTGCAACTGAATATCAGTTTGATTATTCAATCTGTCCACTTATGGAACTCTGGTATTCAGTTATGAAGCTAAAAGTCTCTTCTAGTAAGGAGCTTAATTTTCGCTTAGCTAGGATGCTTATTAGCAAATATTCATTCCTTTTTATATCCAACATGCTTTATACTACTTACAACGGGGAGCCTTCTCGGAAGTATTTAAATTGGCAAAATTTTTACTTTTTAAAAATTGCTCAAATAATTTTTTGGACCACGGGAACGCAATCTCTGCACAAAACTGAATCTTTTCATATAAAAATTTTCACTGTATACAAATACTTTTTTGAGTCGACACTCTACCTATACATCCCTACTCTATGGCATGAAGGCATGATAGCAACCTGTCGAATTGCTAATTATAGTTGACAAACATTAAATATCCAAGGCTGTCATGACACTGAGAATCTGTAAAATACCATCATTCCTTCTGCATTATGATCATGATCATTCAATTCCGTGGCAATTTCTTCAGAGCTGCAAAATTTGCATATCTCACATTTGGTAGCAGTTACCAACCATAGGCTATCCCCATCGAAAGTGCATACCAAAGATATTTAATATTATAAAGGGCTAGATAGGAAATAGACAGATTTTTACCTTGTGTGCAACGAAACCAGTGAAAATCAGCTGATATTGCATGAATTTGAAAATATTTGTAAGCGAGCAACAACTATTCCTTTTCATTGCCTCTTTTTGTAATTACAGAACTAAAATGCATTTTAACAATAAATCAAGAAATTTTTATATATGTCTTTAAATACAGCGTCCAAATTGCAATCAATAATAGTCTATTCTACTTTTTCAGATGTTTTGCAAAACACAGTTGTAAATAAGAGCATCCTGTTGATACAATTCTTTCAATTAGATTTTATTGCATTATTTTAAGTCAGTTGATAATTAAACCTGAAGAGCGCATGTTATATAGGAATAGCACAAATGAAAACCGATTGTTTCATTCTTAGATAAAAGCAGAGTGAGGTTCACTTAAGAATCACCAAATACATGACTGAATGATTTTTCTGAACAGAAAAATCCGCGTCTTTACTTTTGATCATGCAGATTGTTTCTTTATAATAAGTACGAGCCTGGCCATGGTTGTACATTTACATCGTTGCTGTGCCCATCCGGCCACGCAAAACGCGATTGCCAAGCTTGGCAATAATTTAACAGGTAAATGTAAATTTGCGGTAAGAAATTACATGATACAGCAGAAAACATACATATGAATTATCAGAAAATTTGATGTAAAATTGGCTTTTAAAGCAAATAAAAACAAACAACTATACGTATGTTATACAATGCACATTGACAGAATTCCGATGATCGATTCCACTTGGACCTAAAATGCCCTCTGTTAATTATTTGTAATACATAGATTCATATTGTAGTTTCAGCCTCGTGAATAACTCGAAGAGCGTTGTTGACATGGCTGAGCCTTATTAATAGCCTAAATCTCACTAAATCATGAATTCTACAGAGGAATTTGAGTGTTCATCAACACCCCATCAGTCTTCATGTAAATATTTTTTCTTCCAAATTGATAGTACTGCATTAAATTGTTTTATTATTAAATTTATTTTTCGGTGATCGGCGTTTTTCCTTTGTTTTGGAGACTTATTATATAGTCGTTTGAAAAGACTATGCAATATTCAAAGACCGAAAACTTCTCTATCATCCCTGTATGTTAACTTTTGGAACCTGCAACTGAACCTTTTCCATGTCTATTTCAGATCTTTCCAACTGAATTTCAGACATTAGATGGATTTCAGATTTCTCTAGCTAAATTGCAGATATCTGTCAGAAGCACAACTTTGAAAAGATCTTAAATTCAACTGGAGATCTCCAATTCATCTGGATTATATCTGAAATTCATTTGGGCAGATCTGAAATCGATTTGGAACTATCTGAACCATCTGAACTAGAAATGGAGGATGTGTACGAAGATATCGGACACTACGCCAGAAGATAGAAGCTATCATAGGTATTCTTTTACTCATCTTAGATATCTTAAGTTTCCAAATATCTCACGAGTTTCCAAATGTCTCTTCCAATATGTTCGCTCATGAATGCTGCGTCGACTGTGTGCTTATACTTCATCACATGTTCATCAACACGTGGAGAATCTGTATCACTGTGATCAATGCTGCATAATAAAGCTTAACTATCGAGCTAGCAATTACCAAACTCCAAGATGAAGTATATCATTTTTGCTCCAGATCTCCTTCACATTGCATGAAATTATACCCCTATTGTAAAGCAAGATTCACGTTATCGCAAACGCTGTCTGTGTGATAATTAAAAATGCTAACAAATTAGCACAAGCCTTTGGTGGCAAAGGAATGTTCAAAAATCCGCGGACGGAACTCGTATTGCTACGATCACTTTAATCGAAATAATGATGAAATCAAGAGTTTCAGACCCAATTTATTGGAACCATAGAGTAGGGATATATAGGTAGAGTGTCGACTCAAAAAAGTATGTGTATACAGTGAAAATTTTTATATCAAAAGATTAAGTTTTTTGAGGAGATTACGTTCCCATGGTCCAAAAAATTATTTGAGCACTTTTGAAAATAATCGAAATTTTGCCAATTTGTATACTTCCGAGATGACTCTCCTATATAAGTGGTATGAAACAAGTTGGACATCAAAAGGAATGAATATTTGCTAACAAGCATCCAGTAAACTAAGCGGAAATCAAACTGATTATCAAGGGAATTTCATGAATTGTATTATAATGGAAATCTTCATGAGAAAGTCGCGATATTATTCGTGCTTTTTTGGCCGAAATTTCAAGTTTCTAATTCAATTTTCCGCGGCATGATTTTATGATTCGATCACTCAATTCATGCTTCATTTCTGGAATTTGAAGAGTGATGTGGAGCCATTTACATCTTTCAAAGCTAATTGAAATCATTGTCTTTGATCATGTGATTTTGCTGTGCCAGTGGCAGGTTGTCTGTAATATGATCACGCTTAATAAAATACTCTTGAGGTTGAGCATGAAAGTAATAGGAACCCATCGCATTGCTATTTTAACAAACATTACCTCTCCAAGGCTGTCATGAGAATCTGTGAAATGCCATCATTCCTTCTGCATTACAATCATGACCACTCAATTCCGTTGTAACCGTTGTAATTTCTGCAAAACTGCAAAAATTTGCATATCTCACATTTGATAACAATAACACCTTTATGTCCCTTGAGTTCATTTAATAAAATCGAAAGTGTATACACATTGGGGATTTAATAAATGCGGAGTTACCACTCTACCTAATATTCCTACTATATGATTGGAACGTAGCTGCCTCGGCAGTGGAAGCGCTCAAATTATAGGGCCTATCAAAAAAATCAAAACTTTCAAAATTTTCCAATATTTTCCATAATTTTCCACGAAAATTTTCATCACTATATGTAGGTAGAGTGTCGACTCTAAAAAGCATCTGTATACAGTGAAAATTTTTATATGAAAAGATTCATTTTTTTGCGGAGATTGCGTTCCCGTGGTTCAAAAAATTATTTGAGCAGTTCTAAAAAAGTCGAAATTTTGCCAATTTAAATACTTCCGAGATGACTCCCCGTTGTAAGTAGTATAAAGCAAGTTGGATATAAAAAGGAATGAATATTTGCTAATAAGCATCCTACATAAGCGAAAATTAAGCTGATTATCAAGGGAATTTCATGCTCCGTATTATAATGGAAGTCTTCATGAAAAAATCGATATCTTTTTGTGCTTTCTTGGCTGAAATTTCATGTTTCTAATTCATGAAAGCAGTAACAGGTCATCGAGTTGCCAATTTAACAACCATTGTCTCTCCAAGGCTGTCATGAGACGGACAATCTGTAAAATAGTATCATTTCCTTCTGCTTTGCTATCATCATCAGTCAGTTCCGTTGTAATTTCTGCAAAGCTGCAAATATCCGCATATCTAGCATTTGATGACAATGCCAACTGTATCTCCTTTGAGTTCATTTAATAAAATCGAAAGTGTATACACATTGGGGATTAAATAAATGCAGAGTTACCACTGTACCTAACATACTTAGTCTATTCACAGGAATTATTTGAAAAAAATTAGCTGATCAAATAAAAATATCGAATAACTGATCTATAAAAAATAGATAGAACTGATCAAATTATTTTTTATATCGCAGGAATGATCTCTCCGCAATAAACTGAATCTTTTCATGTAAAAATGTTTACTGTATACAGATACTTTTTTGAGTTCACACTCTACCTATGATGGAAACATTTGTTGTCGAATCACTTTGCCACAAATGTCCCACAGTTCACATCAGTTTCCTCTTCCTTCTTTCTTTAGCTCTTTATCATCTCGTAGAGCACAAACGGACAAACGGTTTAGTATGAGAGCGGAGAAAATACCATCTTCTTTCAGTTTCAGTTCAAGGTTCAAGGTAGAGAACTAATTGTCATAAAACAATTAGTAGTTCATTCCTGTGGGAGTGTTTTCACATTATTTCAGAACAACGTCTTGAGAAGTGCAAAATGATTTACCGGATCTATTTGCTTCAGTTTGACCTTCAGTATTCAAAGTCTATTGCTACTCTAGGGAAATCCTATATCTAGCATCAGGTGCACCTCAAAACCTTGATTGGGTCCCTTCATCAGTATTATACGTATGGGTCTTCAGCATGGCAGTTTGGATCGAGGGTCCCTTCTTAAGGAGCCGTTAGTCATTCTTTCTATTGCGCAGTCGGCCTACTTTGCCACTAAATAGCCGATTGGCCTGTATACAATTTATACATGCACATCAAAGCGAGTTTCTCAGATAGTACATCAATCACTGCATGAGACATGGTTTCCCTGAAAAGAAACCACGACGATCAAATTCTTTGGAAAGTTTTGACTGACTGTATTTTGATTGACCAATGAACTATATTAAATAGCATTATTAACTTTCAGAGGATTGTGTCTTTATTTGAATACTGTTCTGCTTCGAAGTTGGAATCGAAACGTTTGATAAATGAAATCTCAATAATTTTTAAGAAAAGATCTAATTGATTTAAATGCCTGCACCTTACAAACTTGAATATTCGTATAAACTTTCCTTCCAATCAATTTGATTAATGAATAAACTACATGTAGAAGTTGAATGGAAATGACTGGAAAATTCTGCCGTTTCTTAAGCTTATTCAACTAATACGCGCCTTATGTGGCATATGACATACATTTATTTACGCACACCTAAATCTTATTTTCAATGTCAGCATTTTAGAATATATTCCATAGTTATACTATGGTCGAAAAACCCAGGCAGAAAAAGTGCCCTTCTGGTTGGGTGCCCCTGCCCCTTTCATTTCATCGTATTCCGCCGTCCCGATTGAAGTGTTATCTGAAATCTTAAAAAGATACCATCAGTGAGGACGACGTTGCTTGCGAAAACAGTACTTCCAATGACTTCCATGGACTTTCTTGATATGTTATTCGATCTATATTCAACCATATTTTCCTTCACGACATCGACAAGAAATGACTCGACTGAGATACCTCGTGCGACGGCGAATCCAGTAGTTGAAAGGTAATCTCCTTATGATTGTCTGAAAGTTTTACGTAAAACATATCGCAAATTCGCAAGGCTTGTGATGCTCGAAGAGAGCTAGGCTAGAGTATGTGCATGTGACAATAGTAGGGCGAGAAAGTTTCAGTGCGATTTACACGTTCAATACACCATTTAAAAGTCCTCAGCACGGAGATAAAGAAAAAAGGCAACATCAAATTCGTACAATTCATCGAAAAATAATTATAGCAAAAATCAAATATTTCGTAATTCTGCTAAATTTTTCAACTTCTCTGTTGATAATGTTCATTTTAGACCAATAAAATGATGTCGTTAAATTAAAGAAAGAAATTGAGTAGTTAACATTCCACAGTAGTAGACATCATAAATTGCGACAGCTATCAAAAAACTGTCAAGCTGAGCTAGTTTGCACATTTAATAATACTCCATAATTTGCCGACACATAAAAGAAAATTGAGCGAAAATTATTTACTTTCATGTCACTTCAAATGCAGCTTTGCTTGGTAGGTATAATTGAACAACAGGAAATTGCATCCAAATTCAAGTATAGGTAACTCACAAACTATAGGCATGCTGAGTGATCTACCATAATACCACATCAACGCATAATTAGTGCATATTCATGATGCAGCACACAATTACATCCAACAGAGATAATGTAGAACTTTTTCAAGGACAACACACATTTGAAATATCACTTACTGTTCGTGTGCATTGATTGTACCACAAAACTCGAAGTATAGAAATGATATCATGGATATTACTTACTTGATCATGTTGATAGCACTAACCGTCAGGGAAATCAGGGAATCATATATCAGGGAATCATATATCATATATCAGGGAAATTATAGTGGTTGAGTGATCTACTATTGTACTGCTTGTACCACTCCAACCCATAGTTGGTGCTTATTTATCATGTATCACTCAATCCATGCGTAATAGAGGTAACGTGCACCATCAAAAAAATAAAGAAAAAATGTATTTACATCAAATACCTCATCGTCTAAGTGAGGAGAGTCTTTCAGTTTTGCGACCAGAAGAATTCTCGGAACCACTCGTGTTACAATCTCTAATTATTTTGAAGAAGCAATTAAATAAAGGTCGTAGAAGTCTCATCAATACTCTTCGAAAGTTATGACTTGATGAGCAAGCTTCATCAGTGAAGCTAAAGTGATCAGATAGTTGCATCGCTTTCTGTACTATAGTTGAGAAACAACTAATGTGAAAAAAAGATGTCCCTTTCGTAACTTTAAAAATAAAAAATGCCACAAGTAGGTTCTTCATTTTATTTCCACGAGATCTTTCGTCCAGTTCTCTTCATGGTGGATACACTGGAAATGAACGTATGATACACACTGCTATTGACTGTTAACACGATTCAAAGACATTCTGCACACAACGTGACACAATTTGCGGACGGAAGGTGGTGGAATAGATATCTACAACTCAAGGTGCAATTAAGACCAAATGAAGTTTACAAAAAGAAGTAATTGCGACAGCTAGAAAATACGAAATCAAATCAAGTTATACTAAAAACATTAAGGAAAAGGAAAAGTATACTAAGTATGTACAAATAAAATAGAAAGCAAGAAAAAAAGCAAAAGATTAACAAACAACAGGTAAATAAAAAATAGAAAAATAAAAACAAAATATAAAATAAATAAAGATAAAGTTACCAACGCAAAGACAGGGAGTAGATAAGATCCTTTTGAACACACAGATCAGGCTTAGAATACTTAATCACAAGAGCTTCCAAAATACTTCATCAAAAGAGCTTACAAGCATCCGCATGTACATTTGAAGGAATAGATCACGTTAGAGGTGGAAAGAACTGGGACCTTGTCCTTCGGAGAGCCCAATTGAATCTGCTGAGTCGTAAAAATAACACAAAGTCTCACACATGGGAAGGCTCGAACAGCAGACCTAAACAGAGGAACAAATCTAGAAGCGGCTCTATCACCTATAAACGGTAGTGTCAAGTACACACACTTCCTTTCCGGGCCGAACTTTGGAGGCTAAGGAAGGATGGAGGATAGCCATTGTCCTTCAGAACATCGAAAATGTTCTAGACTTCACCATCCAACTTGTCTTTAGTGCATATGCGGTGAGCCCTCGTGATCAGGCTGCGTACAAGACCAATTTTGTTCCGCACTGGTACAAAACTATGAAAGTGGGTATATAGACCACTCCACGATGTCTTGTGGTAAATGGAGGTCGACACTGATCCATTCTGGCCTCGAGAAATCAGTACATCCAAGAAAGGCATTGTATCGTTCACCTCTTCCTCTATGGTAAAAGTCAGGTTAGGATGAGCACTGTTAAACACAGACAGAAGATCTTGCACTTGCCGACGATTGATGTCGACAAGAATAAAATAATATGTCGTCCACATAGCGTAGGTACTTGACGCAACAATCTTCTATCACAGACTGCAGTTTTCTCTCCAAGTATCTCATGAACACATTTGCAAAAAGAAGGCCAAGGCAGCTGCCCATTGCGACACCATCGACTTGACGATAGTAAGTACCATTAAATAAAAACTGCATGTTCGATGTACACAGAAGCAGCATCTCCCGAAGAAGATCAGAAGGGATTGCACAAGGGATATTGTGAGCAGAGATAGTCTCGATGATTAAATCGATGGTTTCGTGTAAAGGCACATTCGTAAAGAGAGACTTCACATCCATTGAATACATCTTCAAATTGCTTCAAATTTATACGACAACAAAATCAAAGATTTTGTCCTCGGGCAGCATAGTGCCAAGAATGTATGGTACGCCTAAGACTCACAGAACTGTGTGCCCTCTCAGACCAGTGTTGTCAATGGTTGGCTCGCCTACACGCGAATTGGCTCGATGGCTTTCATCAGTGCTTCAACCAGTTGCTGATTTCTACGGACATTCAATGCTGAAGGACAGTTTTGAATTCGCTGAAATGATACAAAGTTTCAATTTAAGCAATTTGAAGATGTATTCAATGGATGTGAAGTCTCTCTTTACGAATGTGCCTTTACACGAAACCATCGATTTAATCATCGAGACTATCTCTGCTCACAATATCCCTTGTGCAATCCCTTCTGATCTTCTTCGGGAGATGCTGCTTCTGTGTACATCGAACATGCAGTTTTTATTTAATGGTACTTACTATCGTCAAGTCGATGGTGTCGCAATGGGCAGCTGCCTTGGCCTTCTTTTTGCAAATGTGTTCATGAGATACTTGGAGAGAAAACTGCAGTCTGTGATAGAAGATTGTTGCGTCAAGTACCTACGCTATGTGGACGACATATTATTTTATTCTTGTCGACATCAATCGTCGGCAAGTGCAAGATCTTCTGTCTGTGTTTAACAGTGCTCATCCTAACCTGACCTTTACCATAGAGGAAGAGGTGAACGATACAATGCCCTTCTTGGATGTACTGATTTCTCGAGGCCAGAATGGATCAGTGTCGACCTCCATTTACCACAAGACATCGTGTAGTGGTCTATATACCCACTTTCATAGTTTTGTACCAGTGCGGAACAAAATTGGTCTTGTACGCAGCCTGATCACGAGGGCTCACCGCATATGCACTAAAGACAAGTTGGATGGTGAAGTCTAGAACATTTTCGATGTTCTGAAGGACAATGGCTATCTTCCATCCTTCTTTGACAAATACGGACACTTGCCCAGACCTCCGGAGCCTTCAAAGTTCGGCCCGGAAAGGAAGTGTGTGTACTTGACACTACCGTTTATAGGTGATAGAGCCGCTTCTAGATTTGTTCCTCTGTTTAGGTCTGCTGTTCGAGCCTTCCCATGTGTGAGACTTTGTGTTATTTTTACGACTCAGCAGATTCAATTGGGCTCTCCGAAGGACAAGGTCCCAGTTCTTTCCACCTCTAACGTGATCTATTCCTTCAAATGTACATGCGGATGCTTGTAAGCTCTTTTGATGAAGTATTTTGGAAGCTCTTGTGATTAAGTATTCTAAGCCTGATCTGTGTGTTCAAAAGGATCTTATCTACTCCCTGTCTTTGCGTTGGTAACTTTATCTTTATTTATTTTATATTTTGTTTTTATTTTTCTATTTTTTATTTACCTGTTGTTTGTTAATCTTTTGCTTTTTTTCTTGCTTTCTATTTTATTTGTACATACTTAGTATACTTTTCCTTTTCCTTAATGTTTTTAGTATAACTTGATTTGATTTCGTATTTTCTAGCTGTCGCAATTACTTCTTTTTGTAAACTTCATTTGGTCTTAATTGCACCTTGAGTTGTAGATATCTATTCCACCACCTTCCGTCCGCAAATTGTGTCACGTTGTGTGCAGAATGTCTTTGAATCGTGTTAACAGTCAATAGCAGTGTGTATCATACGTTCATTTCCAGTGTATCCACCATGAAGAGAACTGGACGAAAGATCTCGTGGAAATAAAACGAAGATCCTATTTGTGGCATTTTTGAAATAATTAATGATTGTTGGGGATTTGGAAGCTCAATATCGCATATTTGAGAGAAAATATGGTAAGGAAAACTACATGTCATACAGCATTTATTGCTTGGAGCACGAAGTCCTTTTAGGCCAATCGCATTGAAGAAATGTATAACCTCTATTTCCTCGCATTCAATCATTTTAATTTCTTCTTCTAAACTGTGCAAGCAGACAGGGTGATTCAAAAGTCGGTGCAAAAAGTAATAGGCGATATCTCAGTGATTATTTAAGATACCGACCTAATTTTTTCTTCTTTAAGTTGTCAAAGGAATGGGATTTGATAATCTATTTGTTACATTAGCACACTACTTATTATTTTGTATTAATGTATTAATTCAATTTTTGTTTATTAGCACACTAATTATTATTTTGTATTAATGTATTAATTTAATTTTTGTATATTCCCAATATGTTTTTCTCTTCAAAATTTTCTTAGATAATAGCAAGCGATTTTCAAATAAGATCATATTAAGAAAACAAAGATTTATTTTAAATACTTAAAAACATCACCATTTACCTCAATCAGCAATTCCGCTCGGTAAAGAACGTCTGAGATAGCATTTATCAGTTCTGACTGATTCAACAAGGCAACTTTGTTCGTAATGCGGCTCTTTAACTCTTCCATGGAGTCTGGCCTTCCATGATGGTATACCCTGTTTTTCAGTGTACCCCACAAGTAAAAATCAAATGGGGAAAGATCCGGAGACCTGGGTGGCCACGTGGTGGGAAATCCACATGCAATTACACGGTCACAAAACACTTCCTTTAGGAATTCAGAAACTTTCTTGGCGGAATGAGGTGGCGCCACATCTTGCTGGAAGGTTATATCATTCATCTTGCGCGAAGACTGAAGTTGTGGAATGACATGAGTATGGAGCATTTTAAGGTAGCTGTCACCTGTGACTGTCCCTTCAAAGAAATAAGGGGTCAGCTTTAGTTCTTTGGAGAATCCCATCCAGACACTGACTTGATTGGCATGGAGACTCTGTGAAACTGGGTGTGGCCTCTCTGTTCCCCACACTATGCAATTGTGTCTATTTACGACACCAGCGAGTCGGAATATTGCTTCGTCGGTCCACAGAATATTTCCTAGTTGAGTCGGTGACAGAGATCTTATGTGGTCTGAGAATTCAAGTCTGGATATCTTATCTGTCTCAGAAATTGCTTGACAGAGTTGAAGCTTGTAGGGGTGTAAACGAAGATGATGACGTAAGATTCTCCATACACTCGATTGTGATAATTCAATTTCATCAGAGATGCGACGAGTCGATGTTGCACCAAGAGGACTGTCGGTTTGATGATGTCGAAGAGTCAGATCCACATCTTCAATGCAAATCTGAAGGACGGAAGGTCTTCCAGTGATAGGTCGGTCCATGACAGATCCAGTTTCATCAGACCGTGCTATATCAACTTTTTGATGGCATTGTAAGAAAATCGACATTTCTTAACATTATGCAAGCGGTTATAAGCTCGAATACAAGAAGTCACATTCTCACCATTCTGATGATAAAAGTTTTAACAGCTCTTTTCGCGTCTGAAAATCCATATCGAATGATGCCTGTGTCTTTGTTAACATCAGTTTTGCGTTCAAAGGTTGAATATCTATGAACTTGAACATCAGTTTGTATGTTTAAATGTTGGATATCAGAATCGTATATTTCCAATGCATGAAAACACGTTGATCAGGTTATAACAAAAGTATGACAGGTTATGCGATGACAAGTATCGAGTACATAAAATGACATATTTGCAAGAATGACAATGAAATCAGAAGTGAGATAACAATGAAATCAGAAGTGAGATATTTACAAATTATGATTTGAAGTGAGAATGATAGAATGATAGACGTTGAATAACTATGTCTGGAAGGAGAGGACAATTCATTTAATACTGAATATAAGTTGCTAGGTATTTTCGATTTTTGCATCAATTGGAATGACATGCATAACTAGGTTTACAATCATTCAAGACAAATGCACAATGTTGATGAGCGGCATTAATAAATGTTTACTTATTAATAATCTTTGACACCCTTCTCTTCTAATTAGTAAGTCCTAATATGTGAGAGGTCCGGAACAAAAAACACATGAAAAAGCAAAACGTAATAATTATCAATACGTATCTGTAAATGATCCTTCAAATTATCTTACCTGCAATAGGATCGGTTAATGAGAATGCCGCACAAGTTTGATATGCGTTCCGGACCTCTCGATTCTTGCTCGTGTTTCTAGTTTCGCAGTGAATGTGATGTAGCATTTTATGAATCTTTAATGCGTCTGAACATAGATCACGATGCCATTGGTCATTGCTACAATCTGTCAGTTCTGATGTTAGTCGCGTTCTTGATGTATTTGCTCAGTTGCATGACTTTCTCCATTTCTATGGATATTTTGGATATTCATATATTGGATATTCATTTTGGATATCTATGAACTGGATACTTATGCACTGAGTAAGCAAACAGAGATTGCAAGTACGATGCAGTGAATAATTCGAGCAACTATAAAGCATATAAATGTTAGCGAAAACTTCTGAAATTTTCAGCAACGGAATTAATTGGTGTGCTAATGTAACAAATATATTATCAAATCCCATTCCTTTGACAACTTAAAGAAGAAAAAATTAGTTGATATCTTAAATAATCACTGAGATATCGCCGATTACTTTTTGCACCGACTTTTGAATCACCCTATATTGATATTATTTAGGTGTCAACCGATGTAACTTGCAATGTAATATTAAAAAATTGCCTAACATTCTTAGACCTTTTCCCTGAACGTAGAGTCCGTTCCAACACTGGTTTAGCTTACTTCGACAAGAAAATGTTGTGATGTTTCATGTAGCGAAAGTTCGTTCTAAATGTGTGTGTTATAATTTTCTTTTGCACATTATTTCCATTCGTCATCGATATTTTGAGAGCAATGTCTGAAGATTGTTCTATTTTTGAGTCTCAGGAATTCCCCGGTGTCATAAATATGTCATGCACATTGACTTCATTCTGATAAAAGCAATTGTCACTTCACGACCTTGAGATGCACCCTAACTCTAAATTTTCTCATTCAATTAAGAAATTTATTCAATCAGATTGCTATCTTGCTTTCTGCTACACAAGACCGACAATTATGCATCAAATTGTCAGTCTTATCATAATTAAGATGAGTCTCGTGATAATCGTCTATATAATAATACTTGAGAGAAGACGAAGTAAAAAGAATATTCTATTATCATCCACAGGAATTCCCAACTCGGTAATCACTTCATGCGCATGCTACACTCCTTTCTGTTGGAAATAAATCGTCATGGTAGTCTTGAATTGTACCTGAATGAATTGCTCAGTAGATTTTTCATCTATACGATGATATAATATACCGATTTGACGTTTGTCCATGCTAAATAAACCTGCAAAATATAATGTATTAAGAATATAGGTGTATGTTGACTCTTAAAATATGGCAACCAAATTTATCATCCCCAGCAATGACAATCGACTAAGTAAACAACTCAAAATCAGCAAGTAGATTAGAAGGGTAAATGCAGAGGACACGGCTAAACATTTTGATCGACTCTGATAGAGCAGACTTTTATGTTTTAATGGACGATTTGGATTAAAGGGACGAGGTGATAAGAAGGTGATGTCAGAAGGGATTCAAAAATGTGATAAATTTTACTCATTTTAAAGCGGTGATTGAAGCGATATCTCGGCTCTTGTGTAATATAGGCCAATTGAAAAGTCGGGCTCTTGGTACAAAGTAGCAGTAACTCGGGCGTTTTTGACACCTGGGGTGCTCTGTAAAAAATTTGAGAAAATAGGGCGGTTTGTACACTACTTTTCAAATTTATTTTCTTGACTTTAACAAATTTTTACCCTTTATCATGAACCTTGTGAAAAGTGCATTGTGACCCATATCAAAGATACAAAAGATCCTCAAATTTTAGAAATTAAAAATAAGGCGCTTAAAATCAATAGAAATCGCGAAATTTATTTCAACCTTTTAATTGTGCATATTTCAGATACTAACATGATTGAATAAATGTTAGAAAAACAGAATGTATTTTAGATATACCTTACTTTAGATAGCCCTGTAGGCCTAATTGCATAAGTTTTCACTGTTTATTAGATCTTTTAAGTAACCAACTTCCTCATTTTCAGAACATAATTTTTTCTATCCATAAGCTTTAGACTTATACAACTTCCATTGATAGACCTACATGTGCATATATTCACTTATTCCCCATAAAGATTCAACTAAAAAGTCAGTAGCAGATAGCAGTGTACTATTGAACCATACACATGTAACAAAAACATTTTTGAAAATATTTATGTACGAGTATATCATGTATTTAAGTCCAAAAAGCAATGTCTAGGAGCTTGAGAAGCATTCCAAGTCTTCATCATCTTCACCGAAGCAAACAATTTTTTCTATACTTTCGTTTAGGTAGAAGTCTACTGAGACACATCTTGAAATCTTAGTTTTTTGGAACGTCTTATTCGGAACTTTCTGATTCGAAACTTTCTTGTTCCGAACTATCTTGATCAGAACTCTCTTGTTTCCGATGCATATCTTCTTTTTCCTCACATCATCTTTCTCAACATCCATCTGTTCACCTTCAACTTCGCTCAGTTCACCCTCAACTTTACTTTCAACAACATCATAATTTTCGCCATCATTCATTCGTTGCTTAGGCAGGCTGTTGTGTGGTCGTCCTCCCAGAAGTTCATAACAGTTCATTCTAAGAATTGAACTGCTATTGTAGAGTGACGTAGACCAATGAGCGTTTAACAATGGCTTAATAGAAGTTAGGAAGTTAACTGAATGAATGACCATAAGATTATAAAATGGAATCTCGTCGTTAATTCCGTCAGTTCAGTATTCATTGTAATCATTACAAGAAGATTAAAATATTTTTTAAAGTTATTGGAAAACAAAGTCGTATGGTACACATCGATAGACAACTTCCATTGTACAAGGCGCCCTATAATTACAAAAAAAATTCTTGAAGTTTCTTAAACCTGCACAGAGCGCCCTATCGAAGAAATTATAGAAATTTTCGGTCTTGCTGCTCTGTAAAATAAAGCATTGCACACTTTGACGAGAAAACATAAATATAAGTGGTTGGCCCCCTCACATGTAAAATTTAGAGTTTGTATCTACTATAGATATCGAAATAATATAGGAGGGACCTCTGTACAACATAGTTTTACATAGTTTCATAGGAGGGCGCTTCGTGCGTTTTTGTTCCTATCTCGTTAGTACGAAAAGCCCGTGTCACTGTCAATTATTATTTTATTTTATTCATTTTATTTACATATTTCTCCCAACGGAATGTTCACCTGACGGTATTGATACAAATGGAAAATTTTCCGTGAAAATTTTCTAGTTTTGGAAAATTTTGAATTTTTTTCGGTGATTGATGTTTTTGCCTTAAATCATTGTTTTGCGGACCTACTATAGTCGCTTGAAAAGACTATGTAGTATTCAAAGACCGAAAACTTCACTGTGCCTGCATGTTGACTTTTGGAGCCAACTGCACCTTTTCCATGTCTATTTCAGATCTTTCCAAATGAATTTCAGACTTTGGATGGATTTCAGATTTCTCCAATTGAATTTCAGATATCTGCCAGAAACTCAACTTTGAAAAGATCATAAATTCAATTGGTAAATCTTAAATTCAACTGGAAATGTCTGAAATTCATTTGGACAGATCTGAAATCGATTTAGAATTGTGGATGACGTGTATTTTGTCCACAACGGCGATATCGGTACAAATTCCATACGCCAGAAAGTAGAAGCTACCATAGATATTCTTTTACTCATCACACATATCGCTAGTTTCGAAATATCTCACAAGTTAACGGTCTTTATATGTTCAAAAAAGGTCGTTCATGTATAATCCTGCATGGACTGTGTGCTATTGTACTTCACATGCTCATCAATAGAAGGAAAATTTGAAATATATTAATTAACGCCGCATAATAAATCTTCGCTTTCACGCTAAGCAAACTCCAAAATAAAGTGCATGATATATTTTCATCCAGATTTTTCTCATTGCATGATAACATATCTTTATTGTAAAGCAAAATTCACGTTATCCCAAACGGTGTCTGCGTGACAATTGATAATGCTAACACACTACACTGTAATTCGCTCAATACCAATCACATACGAAGGATGCATACCAATACATTGTTTTGGCATATTTCTGTATATATATATATATATATATATATATATATATATATATATATATATGTTTTTCGCATGTTATTTTCTAGTTTGGTGCTTTGCATACTAAAGCCATACCAGCACAATGTTAAAAGAAAGCATCAATTATGTCTAAAGCATGTTTATTTCAGGCCTTTTATCAAAAAGATCACACTAATATTACTACTGTTTTGTGAGAAGTGAGATAATGACATTCAAGAGTCAAACATAAAATACTGAATTCGATTTTAATACATGAAAGTCTAAGGCATTTTATAAATAATCAGTAGGTATTCAAACATCAACAATTATGCATTATGTAATTTTGAAGTTAAGCATATTATCAATCCGAATAAAAAACACATTATAATTCATGAACGCAAAAATAGTTATGTTTGAGATACATAATTCAACAAGATTGCACGAAATATAGCGCTCGAATGAATTGATGCTAATCAACTTGGTTCATGAAGTAGAGCTAACTAATCGTACTGTTAATGTTGCTAGACAATTAGCAACGACGACATACTTGTAGAGCTTAAAATTCACAATAAATCTATATAGTTATATCACACTATCAAAAAGAAATGCTACGACTGGTATTACTGAAAATAGTTATTTGACAGTAATATGTAATATATATAATTTTTTGCTATGTGACTTAACGCTCTACATACGAAAGGCTTATCAGGAGCATACGAATGAGGATGAATTTGCATCGGGTCTCGTATATAAAACATATCAACAACTCGTATTTCAGTGTAAAACAGCCAATCACAGATAGAATAGTTCGTATCGCTACATACCAATGACATACGAAAGTAAGTTAGATGTGGTATGAAAAACATACCAGATCTCTGTAAACATACGAGAATCTCATATCAGATGTTAGTTTCAAATTGTATGTGATTTTGGTACATGTTTGTAAGTAATTTTCGTATCCAGCGATTTACAGTGTAGTTGAATTCTAACAGTTTAGACTCATTCTAGTCATTTATAACACAATTTTCCTCAGTGATTTTTGATTGTAGAATGCAGTCTGCTATAGTTGGCAATTTGGACAAGAATCTTAAACTTTGCAGATCCATTTCGGTGGATAAAGGCTGTCAACTAATTTGCAAAGTTAACAAGCTCTAAATTTGAGCCAATATAAGCAGGTCTCAACTTTTGTATGAAGACTAGCATTATATTGCGGTTTATGAATTTCTCTGATAATCTTATCGCAAATTTTCATCCATTTTGATATCTAGTCAGTCATACTACTTACTTATATATTTAAGTCTGAATTACCAAATCGCTAGTATATAGACACAGGAATAATTGCAAAAATTTAGCTAAAAAAAATTCATAAAGTATTTTTTGGATCGCAGGAACGTAGTCTGCGCGGTCTGAATCTTGTGATGCAACAATTTTCACTGTATGCTATCATTAGGGTTGTCAAAACTCCGAAGTTTAGTTTTTGCTTCGGAGGAAATAAAAAAATCAAATACTTCACGAAGTTTATCGAAGCTAATCGAAGTTCACTTAAGTTTATTATTTTTGGATGAATACAAAAGAATTCCCCCAGAGTATGATCAGGAAATGTTCAAAGTTTATATCGCCGGTTATTCTAGATTATATGTATCCTAGGAACAGTCAATATTGGGCATAATTTTTCGAATATACAGTTAGCCATAAAATATGGCTGCGTATTTTCTAATTCTTTTCTCTTTCTTGAATTTAGAGACACTTCCTATTCGAGCACATTCACGAAATCTTGACTGCCTTTGGGCGATGCCCTGAAGTTCTTATTTCAGGCTAATTAAACTTCCAAATATCACATTTCGTTTGAATAACCCTATTCAATTACATTTAATACTAATTACATGTATATCTACGCATACGTTGAATTTTTGGCCTATGTAGGCACATGACTATTTATGGCTAAAACACATTCTAGAAAGTATAAGCTATATATTCAAGTTAAAATTATTCAAAATTGTTTTCTGTTACTGTAAGTCACGTGTTGACTGCAACTCCAAAGCTGAGAACTACGAGCATTGCGGGTTCTCAATTAATCAATAACCTATCGGTAATGAAAAGGCTGGCTATCAACTTTTATTTAGCGCATTGAAATTTTATAAAAACTCAATTCCGCCTCCCTATTGAATATCATTAGTTACAACCTGAAAATTTTGCCCTTCTGGTCTGTTGCCGCACCCCATCTTTCTTTGATTGTGCCCGCTACGGCATTACCACACGCCACACCACGACATCCAATGCAAAAGTACTACATCTTTGTACACATATAATATGATCACAAACGCTTGAAGCTTATTGTGAGTTGTGATTGTGACTCAGATTATATTTTTACCGAAAATCTCTACGCACTATCAAATAATAACGGTCCTCTCCTATATATGTACAGTACTGTACATTAAAGAGCGAAATAATCAAATGATGAATTGCTTACTCCTCGAATAATAAATTCCCTGAACGACGAATAAAACAGTGGCGAACGTTGCAGCAGTCTTATTTCCGCAACCGCATTCATGGTAACAAGAATATGCCTTTGTCCAATTTTGATTGGCTCGTAAAGAAAAATCAGTTAGTCTACTGATGAACACCTTCTTATCACAGCCTTTAAAGCAGTAATTGATTCTTAAATGATAAATTGAAGTATACCTTTCATAAGTAAAACTTCGATATGACGTCAGTGCATAAAAGAACAGCATTGTACTCATAGAGCAGGGATATATAGGTAGACTGTCCACTCAAAAAAAAGTATCTGCATACAGTGAAAATTTTTATATCAAAAGATTTAGTTTCTTGCGGAGATTACGTTCCCGTGGTCCAAAAAAATTATTTGAGCACTTTTGAAGATAGTCATAATTTGCCAATTTATATACTATCGAGATGATTCTCCTATATAAGTAGTATGAAACAAGTTGGATATCAAAAGGAATGAATATTTGCTAATAAGCATCCTATAAACTAAGCGGAAATCAAACTGATTATCAAGGGAATTTCATGATCCGCATTGCAATGGAAGTCTTCATGAAAAAGTCGCGATATTATTCGTGTTTTCTTAGTTGAAGATTCAAGTTTTCAACTCAATTTTCACCGACATAATTTTATGATTCAGTAAATTCATGTTTCATTTTAGATTCTGAATAGTGATGTGGAACCATTTACATCTTTCAAAGTTGAATAAAGTCACTGTCTTTGATCATGTGATTTTGATGTGCCAGTGGCAGGTTGCCTGTGATATGATCACGCTTAAGAAAATACTCTTGAGGTTGAGCATGAAAGTAATAGGAACCCATCACATTGCTAATTTAACAAACATTACCTCTCCAAGGCTGTCATGAGAATCTGTGAAAAACCATCATTCCTTCTGCATTACAATCATGATCACTCAATTCCGTGGCAATTTCTGCAAAACTGCAAAAATTTGCAGATCACATTTGGTGACAATACCACCTGTATCCACCTCGAGTTCATTAAATAAAATCGAAAGTGTATACACATTGGGGATTTAATAAATGCGGAGTTACCACTCTATCTAATATACCCACTCTATGATTGCACTCGAAAAAAATAAACTTCCATAAACTTCGGATGAAATAAAAAATAAACTTCGCGAAATATTTCGGCAAATATTTCGTGCCAACCCTAGCTGTCATTTTTTGAGTCGACACTCTACATACCTCATACATACCAGCTTAGCAGGAGAATTTAATGGCCGGATTCTTGACAAAAAGGAGATAGAATAGCTCTACAAGATGTCTTAATGTTTTCCCCCCGCATCTAAAGCAGAAATGTTAAAACAATTCCTGAAGAAAATGGCTGAGTAATCAAGACAAACAATTTAAGCTAAAGCTCTCATCTCATCTAGTCTACATTAGATAATGCAATGTCGACCAACCAGGTATATGCCTAATGCATATGCAAGTTAGCTGAAATTATGGTAGATGTACACTAAGCTTGGTAAGTTGTGCTAAACCTAGGCTTCGTTATGGAAAAAGAGAAAAAAATGAAAAATAGTTCACTGAGGGAAAAAATAAAATAAATACAAACAAGCTTCATAGTACATTCTGACATTCATATCTCGATATCTCGAACGCCTAAAAGATTGTCAAGATCTCGAGATTGAATCCACTGTTTAGATTTAAACGAATTCTATCCATATGCAGATATGCAGAGCACCAGTTTGCCTGGGAACAGAATAGGAAGATGTCCTCAGACCAGAGCAGCTGTAGGCGATGCGTTTCTCCTCACAAACCAATGAATGCTTGTCTTAAGTTGTGCAAGTCTGAGAACATCTTTGCATTTTGTGTCAGGGGGAACCAGCTCCCTTCAATTAGCGTTGTAAGCGACTCAGGTGAACAAAAACGTCTCAGCATCCCTTCCGTGATGCTGCCATAACGGGTCTTGTGACTGCCCCTTCGTTCTTCCGTACGCAGTTTTCTAAGCGCTGCATCACCGGTAATTGGGGCTGTAGCTGCTCAAGCCCATTCAGCATGTATAGGACGGAAGAGTGAATTGCGGCATGTCTGCAAATTCAGATAGGTGACATATGACATCACATATTTAGCAAATTACGCTCGAATTATAGACCTATAATGATGTACACAGGAACTTGACCACGATTCAATCTATTGCTCTTTAAATGATCATCTAAATAAATGAGTCATTATTTCAGCAATTAATGTAGCCGTTTCTTTGTAAACATTATTTAGAATATCATAAGACGATTTTTTAGGCTTCAACTTTGAAAGGAGAGACTAAACGTTTATTTCATCTTATAGAACTACACATTTTACAAGTCGCACATCAATTTGGACGCTGACTTGAGCAGACCCATTATACATAAAATTAATGTTGTAAAGGGCAATTATCATCGGTAACAATTATCATAAACAATAATTGCCGGTAAATTTACATTATAACAGACATATTTGGTAATTATTATTGCTAGAATAATGGAAATATTGCTAGAAATCATGACAATAATTACAGGCATTAATTGACAAATCAACAGTAACCGGTAATTTGCATCGCTACATGAAATACATATAGCTATATTCTCAAATGGCTATGTTCAGGTAACTATTGATAAACTTCATTTCTGACTTAAGTTTATGCATTATTATAGAGATTGTCAATTAATGAAACAAGTGAATGAATAATCACACGTACTAGAAAACAGAGCATAAAGAGGAGCTTAAAAGGTATATAAAAGTATTGCATTATGAACATGCTAAACAAATTTTAGCATCAAATTGTTCGTGAAGAATCCTGAAAGCTGTCAGTTTGTGAATAAGCTGTGTTTAGTACAAACTTGTAGCGAAATTATTCCCTGATGATACCATGTCTTTCCTATGATGGTGAGTAATAACGGCATTGCAAGTAATGCAGTCGATGAAACCTTCCCGATTTCAAATAAAACAATCAATCAATCAGCTTCAACTATTGACTGACCGCAACCGATTAATTACAATAACTTGCAATGCAGCTAATTTTTGATAATCCATTGATAAAAGTTCAATTGTTTCAGCAGCACAGAATTTTGAATACACTGATAGGTCTCAAAATTCAATAGATCTGTCAATTATGACTCCAGCAAAGTAATAAGGATTCCCACACTGCTATTATTAGCGTTTTGTCCTCTTGAACGTAGTAAATGAAATGGGAGTGATCATGAACGACACTGGGGATTCGATACAGGTATTTTTGAACTATAACACATTCAAGAGTGATTCTATTGGTTACTGAGAATAGCTTTTGTTTAAGCACCATTGATGGAATACACTTGGAGGGAGTCCCAAAATGTATTTTTGTAGAGTTACACAATTGCATTCAAAAATAAATGTATTGGTTTTCTCAGACTTTATTACTAATAATCCGAATTAGTACTCAGGGCTTCCCATCATGTAGGTATATAATGAGGTTTCATCAGAGCATGCTTTCTTTTACATTCTCGTGTGCATTATTCTACAATCTCTAGAGATAATCAATAATGGCGTTCTATGGTCCAGATGTGTTTTTCAGGCATTGGCCAACTGGTGAGTACAAGGTACAGACAGAGTACAAGGTTGGATAAAGGGTCTTGGGGATATCTTGAGAGTTTGGCGGTGGCGTTCTTGGTGATATTGAAGATTCTCAGAATGCAGTCTCAAGATGTTTTTTGGTGTAGGACATTGAACCACCATCCACATCTTCGAATTATTGTGCTTTAATATATTGTTTATTTTGCGAAACATACATGTACATGTATACGATGCCCTGTTGATATCAGCTTTTTGAAAGTTTATCGATGTTGGGCGCACATATTGAATCACCTGAGTTAGGGCTCTGTGGACGATGGTATATGATGTTACACCTCGACTCTTATATTTTTTT
The DNA here is from genome assembly GCA_907163375.1 of Prostheceraeus crozeri. Classification (NCBI taxonomy): domain Eukaryota; kingdom Metazoa; phylum Platyhelminthes; order Polycladida; family Euryleptidae; genus Prostheceraeus; species Prostheceraeus crozeri. The sequence goes on along the minus strand of CAJQUW010000576.1, from coordinate 287,671 downwards.
TATCGATTGAACGAAGTGATCTGTGAATTTTTTAAATGTGATGATGTTAAAAATTGAAGCATCAGATTAATTTTTCTTAAAAGTATTTGAGCATTGTAACATTCGTTTTTGCGTGCTCTAACTCTTTTCGTGAACAAGACATCAGGGGAGGATGGTGAATAATTAGACATCCTTTGACAAGCTTTTTCCAGGGGCGCTGTAAAGCCCATTTGCATAACTCCACGCTTCTGTCGGGATCATATTAACTAACATGTTGCAGCATTTGCACCTTGCACCATTTAAAGTCATGTAATATTCGAAGAACATGCGCTGACTAAGTCCATGCTCTTGTGATAGACGAAGAGAGCTTTTGTGAAGACTATTGGAAACCGCAGCTAAAATTGAAATCGATGAAACTGTCGAAGAGCGTGAAAGAAGTTGAAGACATCGCTCTGTGACACATGAAGCGGCATCGATTTCAATTGTAATTAGTTGCCTAAATACATGTACGAGTATTACGTCATAAAGTTTCCTTTTAATTTAGCCTGCAATGACATGCTGACTAATTGAAGATCTTCGATTTAATTATGATTGAGCTACACATTGATCATCGCAAAGCAATTATTTTCATTTTATCATTCAGAAATATAAACAAACTTGATAAATATTATAGCTGCGCAGTAAGTGCATAGTTAAACATATTTAGAATGCGAAATCGGAATGAATTCATTTTTGGATAAATGTCGGTTATCGCAGAAAGCTAAGGATGCGAAGATAACTGCGAAGATGTTAAATATACGGAATATATAAAAATTCAATATGCACAAATGCAGCAAAATACATGTAAGCTTACAGTAGATACAATATGTATGAACTTTCAATGCGCGGTATTGTCAAGCCCAGAATGAAATAGCCAATAATCACAACTCATTTTTGAAACATTCTGTGAATCCAGTGGAAATTTGATAAAATATCAGAACTTTATGCTCTTATCCTGTAGCTCTCCTAAAATTCAATTCAATTCAAAATGTTAATTTTTGTAACTTGATCTGCATATATTCAGCATTAATAGAAAACCCAAGTTTTGTGTCATTTAGCCAAGGTCGACCCTAAAACCCAAGGTCCAACCTTGGTTGAACCGCAACATAATCGGCTTGATGAGTTTGAAAAATTAGATGTTGAAGATCGTGAGTCATACCTATAGGTGCCACGTGGTTAATCATCATGAACTCCAAATTCAGCGAGGTCGACTGCAGCTGAAAATGCAGCTGGATTCCCATCTCGTGTGTCCTGAAGTTTTGCGAAAGAACTTCCCATAGAAACGTCTCTTGTTGTCTACTTCGATGCCTGTGATAGAGCTGACCTTGAATTGCAGCATTTTCCAAGCCGTCACTTGATGTGAGGAACAGTAGCCACCCTTTCCTGGCGGTCGCAGTAGCTCCCTTCGGAGACCATATAATCTGAGTCGAAAATTCTATCCAAGAAAGACATAGGCAGGAATTGCTCAACAAACCACAATTCTGCTGTCTTGATGTTTGTGACAAACTCACAGAACAACGCCCAGTCTTCTCAACCGCAACTTAGCAGGCCTATTGATCAGATAAAAACTACTGCTTGAGCGATCTGACATTCAATCTGATCCACAAATTTATGCAAGCGAACGTGGAGCGCATTTCTCGAAATTCAGACTTGACCAGAGAGTAGGAATATTAGGTAGAGTGGTAACTCCGCATTTATTAAATCCCCAATGTGTATGCACTTTCGATTTTATTAAATGAACTCAAGGGAGATGCATGGCATTGCCACCAAATGTGAGATATGCAAATCTTTGCAGTTTTGAAGAAATTACAACGGAATTGAGTGATCTTGATTGTAATGCAGACGGAATGATGGTTTTTCACAGATTCTCATGACAGCCTTGGAGAGGTAATGTTCGTTAAATTAGCAATGCGATGGGTTCCTATTACTTTCATGCTCAACCTCAAGAGTATTTTCTTAAGCGTGATCATATCACAGGCATCCTGCCACTGGCACATCAAAATCACATAATCAAAGACAATGATTTCAATTAACTTTGAAAGATGTAAATGGTTCCACATCACTATTCAAATTCCAGAAATGAAGCATGAATTGAGTGATCAAATCATTATATCATGTCGGTGAAAATTGAATTAAAAACTTGAAATTTCGGCCAAAAATGCACGAATAATATCGCGACTTTTTCATGAAGACTTCCATTATAATACAGTTCATGAAATTCCCTTGATAATTACCTTAATTTCCGCTTAACTAGGATGCTTTTAGCAAATATTCATTCCTTTTGATATCCAACTTGTTTCATACTACTTATATAGGAGATTCATCTCGATAGTATATAAATTGGCAAATTTTGACTATCTTCAAAAGTGCTCAAATAATTTTTTGGACCACGGGAACGTAATCTCCGCAAGAAACTAAATCTTTTGATATAAAAATATTCACTGTATACACATACTTTTTTGAGTCGACAATCTACCTATATATCCCTATTCTATGGAATTTACAATGCTGATTCGATTTTGACTCATGCATTGTATACAAAATAATCTAAACAGATGATATATACCAAACGCCCAAACTATCTAACTCATTAGATACATACTCTTCCTTGAAGATTGGCTAAAATAAAGTGACATACGAAAATTAATGGAATCTAATTCAATCGTCAATTATCAAATTTTTAATATGGGGATCGACTGAAGTGTGATTCATGAAAAGTGAACCATTAATATAACCTGAATGGGTCGTTATATTTGCCTTTACTAACTGTGTGCATTACATAACTCGTATCTGCTAAAACTACATTGTTATCTTAACCCATCAGGCGCCGAATTATTTTTGAAAGTAATTATCAAAATTTTGAATGGAACCATATTATTCAATCACATTTTGATACTTTATGACGATCTTACCGAAAATAAATGATCATTTCATCGTTTTTGATGATGTTCCACATGTGGAACATTGGCGCCTTGAGACTATACATTTTTTAAAGAATTTTTGAAGAATATAAGCCGTTGTATATTTGTTTATACTTGACAGATTGCTTATATTTGACATATTTGTTTATACATTAAAATAATATTCTATGCGTATGCGTTAATTTTAATTTTTATGCAAAAGTAGTATATTAAGAATGTTGATGTATTTTGGTAAACGAAACAGGAAAAATACAGACAGAATCACCAATGTATTTTTTTGAAACTAGGTAACAGTGACATCTTTCAGAGTTCAGAGGTGGTATTGGACGAAGCAACTTGTATGCAACAAAGTGTTGCATGTGTCACACTTCGTTTTCGTGTTTTTAATGCATAATTTACAGCGGCCCTGTTTACCGACTGGGATTGGAAGATGACCAACAAGTTCCAACTCTTGTGGAGAGGGCAGGTGTTCGTGAAGGTCCAGGTCGAATTTCTCGAACAGTCAGAAGACTCAGAAGATATCTCACAACTTCTCTGAAAGAAAACGAATGTTTCACGTACATATTTTGATAAAATGAGATCATAATTGACTAAACACAAGATGACTTAAAAAGTCTATATGCATTATATTAGGTTGCAGCAATTTGTGTTCAACTTCAATAAGCAGTAACAGCTTTTTCATCTCTATAGCCAAATTATCGAATGACAGATTTACATTGTAAAGTTATGTGTATATATCATCTACTTTCTGACGACCTTATATTTTCTGATTGATTTATGACAATTACTATGTTAAGTTCTAGTATTTTATTAATTGATTTGATGTTCATATTCATGTCTTGAGACCCCACGATTTCTATTCGGCCTTTTGAAATAAACGTCTTATTTATTTATTTATTTTGTAACACAACAAAATTTCTAAGTTTTAACTCAAAATATAAGATAATACAAAATATAGATCTAACCTTCGGAAATCCAGATGAGATGTAGGCCTATTGACTTGAATGTGTCTTTGTAACCTCCAAGCAGCCACCATGCCCATATTGATGAAATTTGCGAATAATAGCCACCACCATTTCTTTGATCGCAGCTGAGGCCGATAATCCGAAAGAAACCTGTCCAATAGGTCAACTCCGCCCATGTGACAATTATAGGAGGCAATCATAGCTGGTTGTTGAATTGCAGTTCTCTTCCTATCACTTCGACTCCAGCGTGTCGCCTGACTGATAGGAGTAACGCCCTCATTTGAACTGATAACTATAACGGGGGTATTATCGTTCCAGTGGCAGACCACGACTGAACAATCACTGTAACTTCTATGAAATCCTCTCTGAGATTTTGCCCTCGCCTCTTTTGATATCAGAGGGCATTTTTCTATTCTGTTGCGCCTGACAGTACCAGTACAACGCAGACGGTTTACTTGAAATTTACTTGAATATTTTATTTACATAAGCCTATAGATAAAATAAAGCAGAATGAAATCACAAGACTGTCTTTATATCAACTCTGGCAGCATTAGTTAGAAGGAAGGTTGGACAGACATCTTACACTTACCATGTAAAGCAGCAAAATATTTGTCACGGACGTTCTTATTCAGATCAAAACAAAACTTTCACTGCTTTTCAATTTTTTGAATTTAAACAAAATATGTAAAATGGTAAACTTTAATTCTGATTATCAAACTAGCAGACATTACTATTCATATCAGATTGACAGGCAGACCAAGATATTTCATTATAAATCCTTCGAAATATTTTGTCAGCGATCTAATTTGTATAGGCCCAAGGAGCCAATGTTCCACAAGTGGAACATTTTGAATTTGTCACTATATTTCGAAAAATATAATAGGAATGAAATAATTTTGTATATAGCATGCCTATATGAAGAGGTATACATATTATAAGTGCTAAAATCTGAAAACCAATCAATTGCTTTTGCTTAATTAGAGCTGCTGAAAAATCGCTGTAACCAAATTGAACATTGAAAAACATAACCAATCTTTTTTGATTGAATTGTACGCATAAAATCTAGAGATATGATATTTTAATGATTCAGATCACACCAAGACACACCAAGGTTGCCAAACATTGTAATTATTTTCTGTAAAATATCATATGTCCCACATTCAATAAGACATATTTCCAAAATCTGGCGCCTAATGGGTTAAGTAATGCATTTGATATTTTCATACAGATAACATTACTGACCGACTTACATATTTTGAGCTGCGATCGATCATGGATGCTATTAAAGAACGAAGACAGGATTTGGAACCATATATAAAAGAATCGATGGAAAATTTAGAATCTACAGACGAAGCATCATTGATAATTAAAATTTCAAAGGAGCTAATAAGAAGAATTAAGCGCGATGCTAACGTGAGTTGAATGATGTGCATGCTAATTCCAATACTTTATTGTTAATTTCTTCTGCAATTTCAGCTTGAATACGACGAAGAAAAAGAGAAATTGAAGTAAGCATGATAGATTATTGCCTCGAGATGCTATAAGTGCTTGCATGCTAATCATCTCATATAAAAGACCAGTCAAATGCATCTGAAATCGATGAAGTATCAGCAAATTTTGCCTTGAAGACAACCGATCGTGCATAATGCTGTCTTCATGGTTGTAATTGGCTACTAACTTTCTGAATAATTTTCTCATTATTTAGGGAAAGCTTGAAGATAGATTTTAGAAATGAAGGCGAATAAGTGATAGGTTTAGAATCCGTGATATGAATTTTATAATTGTACTCTGAATATGATTTACTTTGTCAACTCAGTGATTTTTGGCCAAACGACTGAAAGTGAATCCAATTTCAATCAAGATGTTTAGAAATTAGGTTTTTTGTGTTTATATACATAAGGTGAGTTATTGAAGAATATAATTAGCTTATCTGAACAGAAAGTAAAGATTGGCAACTATATCATATTTCTATAATTTTAGCAATGTTCTTATCGACACAGGAAGAACTCTTGACAAACTCGAAATATTTATTTGAAAACTCCGATAATACCAGAGAGGTATGACACTAAAATTACATGTATGTATTAGGGCTGTAAGACAGCTGCACCTGCTCGCACCCGTGCACTGAAAAATTTAAAAATTACATTGATGCACATATTGAAATACAGGCGAAAAATAATTTGCTTCGCGTTCTAGATTGCCGTACAATAGTCAATCAAAACTTCAAAAATCTTTAAGACAGGGTTTCTATCTTTCGCATTAAATGTTCATATTTTTCTAGAATTCAATGAAAATTTTGTGGAGTGCTGGAAAGCTTCTGATAGTGCTACAGAATTTGAAACAGATTTACATCGTCTCCCTCAAAGTTGATTTTGCCAATATTTGCAAATGACTTTCACACAGGATTTATTGGGGGGGGGATGTCGACCATTTATTTATCTTCGCAACCCCTAGGAGAAAATTCTAATGCCATTTAAGATATTTTCAGAAAAATTCTGATATCCAACTTATGCTTTGATATATCTTGCTGTTTTAGTACATTTCATGATGACAAGTACGGTACACAGTAAGTCGCAATTTAAACTTAGTTTCGATTTTTGCGATATTCGAACTTAGAATAATTTTCTGCTCATTAATTGAATGGAAGGTAAGCTATATTTTGATCTTCTGAATGATATTTTGCAGCTTTAATAATGTAAATTCTGTAAGCGGGCGTTCGTTCGTGAGCTATAATCCGATCTAGTCGACTTTCAATTTTGTCATTTTCTCCGTCAATTTTTCTAGATTTGTAATGTAAGTGCCTATAATCAAATATTTTTAAGTGATGTTATGAAATAAGGAAAAATAGTACATGGCTTTGTTTAAATGTTGTTGTTAAGTGTTATGAAGTACGCATGCAAATGAAATGATCATATTTCAGGAGAAATGATTTAAGATCCATCTCTTGTTATTGACAAGTTTCTTAGGCTTCGTTTTGTCACCTCATTCGTGACTTCCGACCAACACTTCAATTTTTAATGAATGAAGTGTTATGAGTTATTATGATCAGAACATTTTCACTTTGATGCAAACTGTGTTCATTTACTAATTAAACATGCCTCTAAGAACATGTCTGCCTCTAGTCTCAAACAATGTCTCAGTCGCAAGGAAAAGAGTAAACATGACCATTGCGAAGTCTGTGATCGTTTGGGGTGTAGTTTTGCCTGCTCTGATAAACATCTAGTAAATCGGTTTACTTGCAAGTTGTGTCATGGCAGCTACATAGGTCAGACGTCAAGACCTTTCAATTTCCGATATAATGAACACAAGCGCAGCCTATCAAATAACAGCATGGATAGCGCATTGGCAGAGCACGCAAGACAATACCATCATGGATATCTGGAGATCACAGACTTCCAGCTAGAGATTATTGACAGGCGCAGATCATCGATAGAGACGAGACTGTCAGAGCCAATCATATTGCAGAACAAAGACCAGCACTCAGCCGAAGACATGAAATGACCAGACGTTGAACTTGCCCTCACTCCTGCCAAACCTTGACAATGCGAGCCGGCTCGCGAAAGCTCGGAATTGTACATATTTTTAGCAGCTTATCTTTTCTCGGGGAGACGACACAAACGGAAGTGAGATTCACTATGAAATTAAATATTGTTGCTAAGTGTTATGAAGTACGCATGTAAATGAAATGATCATATTTCAGGAGAAATAATTTAAGATCCATCACTTGCTATTGACAAGTTTGCAGTAAGTAGTAGGCGCTTGGGCTTCGTTTTATCACCTCATTCGTGACTTCCGACCAACACTTCAATTTTTAATGAATGAAGTGTTATGAGTTATGACAAGAAAATTTTCACTTTGATACAAACTGTGTTCATTTACTAATTTAACATTGATGACTCCACAAAATTGATTCGTCCAGAAAATTGGACAAGAAATGAACAAGTATTGATACAGAAACAGTTGTATTCTGAAATTTTTGTGAATTTATCTTAAAAATTTTCAGGAGGGCCTCCCAACCGCCCACCCGCTTCGGTACGGCCCTGAATCTCATCGTACTTAACCAATGTCTCTATGATATCCATGATGGGATTCTATAAAAGTAGATGAAAACAGAAGTTATAAAGACGTGCAACAAAAAATTGCAGTGACTACATCACTAAGTTAGGTGGCGGACAGAACTTCAGGCTGATTGATTCTTTCAAAATGAAAGATAAAACAAAGGAAAAAATCATTTTTGATTCTTTTTCAAAATCCCTGAACACATCAGGAAGTGTAGAAGGATTCGAAGCAATTTTACTTTTGTCTGAAAATTAATAATCCAAACAGTTAACATCTCGGCATTACTCGATGCCGAAAATTTCTTTGACGGATAGCTGGTCGCTGGAATGTTAGGACAGACTAAATCTTCACAAGAGGAGCATGGTGCGCAGCATTTACCATGAGAAATTCTTAGGTCGCGGGAATTGACATTTCATGGCCTAAAATAACTCATCATGAACATGAATTATCTATTTTTCGTCATTTTTTACAATGTTTTCGGTATCAGGAAATGCATCGGTTATTTTATGATATAACGGTGATTTTCAAATGAAATAAATAAATATAATTGAACAGTGACTCATCTGTAGATGAGTTATACTGGATGCTTAAAATACATTTCTATCCAATTCGAATTCGGTGCACCGGTCCTAGAACCGGTTTAAGTAGAGGAACTGGTCTATCACGCATAGCCGTAGTATGTATCAATAGTATAGAAAAATATTGGAACTTGTCGTGTATGAAAATTTTACTCTGAAAACATGAAAATTACATAAATATACATAATTAGACAATGAAGAGTTTTCTTCAGGACCATCACGTCAAACCCTCTGATGACTAGATGCAAAACAGGCTGAGTGGAAGACCGCATTCACTTTAATTGTGAAATACATAAAGCTTTGTCAATTCCACTACTTTTTCACCTTAAATGTCATCAGCAGTTAGCACAACAAAACTTAGATTTCCATTAACTGCTTGATTAAAATTTCGATGCATTATATTAATAATGTAATAAGAGCAATGTAAAAATAAAATCATATTAATATACAGTACGCGCCATATTACTTGGGACACCTGCTTTTCCACAGTTATTATCGCCTATATTTTACAATGTTACTTCAATTTGAACTAAATGCTGCTTGATTGTGACTTGGGTCATAAGTTACTTAGCCTGTAGTTTTCGGCTCTGTTATTCATTATGAAAGGCAGTAAATATTGTCGTATGTATAAATATTGCCGCCAAATTACTTGGGACAGTTAGAAAAGACGGCTTTATCGCACGATAAAAACAAATTTTTGTTTTTAAGCAAAACCAAAGTTATGCAAATGGATAATTTCATCTATAGCACACTCAAAAAACAACTATTCAATCGTCAGAATTTTGTATGGCTAAATTACTTAGGACACTTGCTTTTTTATAATCTTTCTGGTCTAGATGTTGAACGTCTTCTTCAACTGCAGTGAAATATTGCATACTTCTGGCTTGGGTTTCCAGTTACTTGACCTGCATTTACAGCATTTACTTGACTTGCATTGCATGAGCTCTGTTTTTCATTTTCAACGGCACAAAATATGGTCATTTGTTAGATTATTGCGAGTCAAATTACTTTGGACAGCTTTCTATGGTTGTTTTGTTGAGACATAGCGTCGAATAAATAGGCGGTACGAACAGATTTCTGCATTAATGTTAATCTTATTTTAAAAATTTAAATTGTCTATTTTATAAATGCTTGCACAGCTTGAAGTTTAGTAGAAGTTTTGATAAGACACTCTTTTTGTGCGGAACGCCTGGACCAGATATGAGTATCGGAAAAAGAATGAAATTGTGACATTGCTTCGTCTGAAGCCATTATCGACTCGTCAAATATCAAAGATTACTGGTATTAGCTAGTCAACCATGGCCAGATTGAAGAATTCTACCTCTCTCTCATCGCGACGACAAGGCAAGTGTGGACGGAAGTAGTGAACGACTCCGAAGCAAGAGCGACTGTTGCTCCGAAATTTGCGCCTTGCTCCACTTAGCAATGCTCACCAACTGCACTCAAAATTGGAACACGATGGTGCAAGGGCTTCGCTGAGAACTGTTCAAAGACGCTTGCAAAAATATTGCCGCTAGGTGATTCCTGGACGCGTGCCGAATCTCACTTCTGCCATAATGCGCAAACGCTTGACTTTTGCCAAAAAGCATGCTGATTGGTCGTTAAAACAATGGCGACGGGTGTGTTTCAGCGATGAAAATCTTTTTGAATGCAAGGGCGCTCAAAAGAGGCGTGTTTGGCACATCAGAGGAACTCCCGTCCCAATCAAACAAACTGTGATACACCCTACAAAGGTGATGTTGTGGAGAATCATAAGCACCAAAGGGCCTGGAAGATTATATATTGTCGAAGGCAATATGAATGCTGCTTAATACAAGACCGTGCTGACTAGAAGAGCTCTTCCACAGCTGCATCAATGATTTCCAAACGGTGATTGTATTTTTATGCATGACGGCGCACCTTGCCACAAAGCAAAGGTCATCAAGCAATTCCTAGACTGTGTAAACATCGCCACCCTGGATTGGCCGGGGAATTCCCCAGATTTATATCCCATCGAAAATGTGTGGGGCATCATCAAACGTCTGATTGCTGGTAAAACCACAACCTGCAAGCAAGAACTGATCTCCTCCGTTATTCATCACAGGTTTCGTGATGCAATCCTCCCCGAGACTCTCGCAAAGCTCATAGACAGTATGCCACATAGAATTCGCGCAGTGATCGATGCAAAAGGACGCCATACAAAATTCTGACGATTGAATAGTTGTTTTTTGAGTGTGCTATAGATGAAATTATCCATTTGCATAACTTTGGTTTTGCTTAAAAACAAAAATTTGTTTTTATCGTGCGATAAAGCCGTCTTTTCTAACTGTCCCAAGTAATTTGGCGGCAATATTTATACATACGACAATATTTACTGCCTTTCATAATGAATAACAGAGCCGAAAACTACAGGCTAAGTAACTTATGACCCAAGTCACAATCAAGCAGCATTTAGTTCAAATTGAAGTAACATTGTAAAATATAGGCGATAATAACTGTGGAAAAGCAGGTGTCCCAAGTAATATGGCGCGTACTATATATATATATATATATATATATATATATATATATATATATATACCGTCGAAGATTACAGAAAAAGGAAAATGTGCCTTGCCTCAGAAATCGAGGGGTAGTAAAATCACATGCACTAAATTTATCCGGAAACAAAATTTGCCTGAAAGCTAATTCATGTTGATGGGCAAAAAATGTGGTGCTTCATGAAGCATTTAAATGTTTAAAATTTTCCTCTTTCTTTTCTATTAAGCAGTACATATTTCATATGAATAATCAGTATAGTGAGATAGTGGGCGTCGGTCTCAACTAGTATTCATGTATATCATAAATTCACATTAATCGATATCATTGTTTCATTTCAGGCCGATAGCTATATCAATTATTCTCGAGAGCGGCCATACCGTCGGTTATACTCAGTTTACCGTTCCAAGTCGATCAAGGGGAATTTTCATAAAAGAACTGATTTCCAAACAAAATCATAAGCCTGTGCTTCAAATGCTTCTTCGGACTGAAACTGGACAGTCAATTGATGATAATCGAACTTTAGAAGTTTATGGAATCATCAACGGTTCGTTGATTTATCTGGTCGAAGAATTTGAAGTTTTCGTGGAAGGAATGTCAAGGAAGAAATATATTCTTGATTCCTTAACGGCGGAAACTATGGTGAGCGAAGTTCGCAGACTATGCGCAGAAAGAGAGAAGCTAGCGTCCCCCGACGCCATTTGGTTATCACACAACGGGAAGCCGTTAGAAGATTCATATAATCTGAAATATTACAACATCAAAAATCACTCGATAATTGTGGTATCAATGCGCTGTCGCGGAAGATAACTGACTTTTATCACTACACTAAGCTTGGAAACTAAAATGAGAGAATTCTTCTGAAGCAACGAAATGACCCTTTGTAACTTGCCATAGAATATCTCTCTCTTTCTGTTTGCAAGTTTTTATCAGTTGTCATCATTTAATTGAAAGTTGATGCAAATTTTGCACACAAATTTGCTAAAATATATCTCTTTTGACTTATGTCTTGTGATGGATTGTTTTACAAGCAGGTAAAATACAATAAAACATCAAAGCCCTTTTAACATTATTTTGATGTGTGACGGCTATCAAAGCGTATTGGTAAAATAAGCAAGCTAAAAGAAAGAAGAATTAACGAGTGATACTTAAGAGACACTTGAAAATTTGAATTCAATGCACCACATTTATAAATTGGTAATATAAGTATGCGAAAGTGTTCTCAACGACAAAATACGTTGAGCAATTATGGCTGCAGCACATTGTAACAATGGCACATGATAGGCTACGTTTCTTCATCAAACAATTGTACCCTCAGCAACGTTCCCTTGAATATAAACGAATTGTGAAATCAGAAAAATATCATCTACCAAATCACATAAACAACCGTAAAAAATTTTTTCATCAGCAGCACCATCAGATTTTTTCACCATCGCTGCAAAGAACATCAACAAGAACATCTTCAGTATATACCAGGGATGCGAAGTCGGAGTCGGAGTCCTGGAGTCCTATCATTTTTGCTGGAGTCGAAGTCCTATCAAATGATGGGACTCCGGACTCCGGCCAATAACCAGAAACATAATACAAACAAATTATTTGTCTCGTGCATAGCCGTCACTGTCTTGATGGATGTCAACTTTCTCCGTCAAACAAAAGTGCAGAGGCACTGTTGCATGCAAAGCTTGTAATAGTTGATGGAATGAACCGTGATAATGAAAAAAGGATTGTCTTTTCACTCGGTGATTTACTAGAGAAGACAAGCCTTCCTAGCTCGATCACACCTACAAAGGTCACATCAGAGACAAAAACGAAATGCTACTGTAGTTTATTTGAGAACATTTCCTCTTACCCTCACGTTAAACGTGTGTGATGGGTCCTCTAAAGCGCATATCAAAATCGAAAGTGTACTCATATTTTTTGAAGAAGGATGGGGAATTTTCCTGCCTGGTAGAGACTGGAGAAAAACTGTGTAAAGCACACATCAACAAGATGGGAGGAGCCGAGCCGATGCATCCAACTTAAAGTGACATTTGATAAACTTTTACCGAAAATGATTGATAATTGATACAGCAATGATCACTAAAGATTGGTTCAGGTAAGCCTATATTGATCTATGATGCAGGTTACCAGTTTTTTCAAAAACCATAGGCTATATATACTTACCACCCGGAGTCGGAGTCGGTAGGACTCCGCATCCCTGGTTTATACACATATTCAAAACTGCCACATCAACAACTCTAATCTTACGTGCTCAATTCTTGCCTATGATAATGACAATACTAATATCCGTTTACGTGAAGCATTTTTATCAACAAATTAAAGCCATTATCATTATCATCATTCATCTTAATGTTTCATTGATGTCAATCATTTTTCCTTTTTTGCTAGTTGCTACTTGAGTTAAGTTAAATCATGTTTTATGTTTGAATAACTTACACAGCACTATTAACCCTTTAGTGAATTTCCTTTGTACCTGTCTAGCTCGTCAAAACTTAGACAGAATTGAGTAAAGGCATCTCTAGACCCAAACAAGACAGACAAGGCAATTTATCTCTGAGGATAGCACTAACAAAACACAAAAATTCTAAATGTCAATCAAAAGTCAACAAAAATCAATCCTATTGTCATCATCAATATGATATGCGTTTTGGTCACTCCGCGCAGAACATGAAGTGTCGGATCTCTGTGAGGTGTACCCCCGTTAATGCTCGTAATTGTCAATCCATGAATTTATTATAAAGATCTAAACTATTTACAACAAACGAACACTTAGTTTTGAACATGTACACAGTTCGATGAGATATGTCGAACATGCTTGATGTTTATGCAACATAATTCATTTTTTCCTGTAAAAGCAAAATATTTGAACAATTGTCAGTGGCCATGTTAGATGCATGCTGATGAATGAATCAAAAATTGGCCAATCACCGTGCTCTACTTTTTTTCGTAGGAGAATTATGCGAACCTCTTTTGCATGCATTTACATTATTTTCTGAAACAACACATAGCATAAAGGGAAGTGTTTATATTGATTACCATGAGAGCTCTATTTCTCTTTCATACATTCTCAATAACTCCGTGTTATTTTATCACAGCTTTGAGATGTGACATCCAAAATGAGCCTATCAAAACCATGGGTGATCGAGGATATATCGAGTTGGTGCGGAAAATCAATAAAGTGATTGCACAGACAAGTAGGCTTAAACTGCTTGCAATTATAAAAAATCAAACAGACAATAAAATATACACAGTAAGTCAGTATTTCAATGATTCACAGTTGTGTTTCATGAAAATGGGCAGCTTGATTTCATTATTGGATAAACTGCAGCTTTTGAATGGAACAATCGAAATCTATCTAAAAGAAATCGACAACCTCGCTGTGTGTTATCTAAGGAAATCACTCAAAGAGTTTTATCGTATCAATGTAGACTCAAAGGTGTCCTGTTCAGCAAATAATGCAAAGAATGCCAAAAATATTGTTGGTCATCTTCTAGTGGGAATGGAATCCTTGACAATTTATCTTGAAGAAACAAAATTTCGTTTTCTTAACTAGGAAAAATTTCACCAGGCAATGCGAGGTATTTACAATATTATTAGAATCATCGAGTTTGCAAAGTCCACTCATATTTCCAGAAATACTACAATCATGATGAATGCTCTACAGTTCTGGACAAAACAAATCAACGATCTCATTATGACTGGGAAGCTTCTTGATGTAAAGAATGACACATCTATAATGAGTTGGCACTATGTGTTGATTTCACTACACATAATGAAGGCAGCAACTCTGATTTTCACTGTTGCTATCTGCACTTCGTATCTGAAAAATAACAGGCTGCAATATGAGACTCTATACCTCGTGATTATATTGGTTAACGGACTAATTGATTCAGTTACTACAATATTCATTTGGGAGATGCGGCGGAGAAAGATGCTACCTAATTTTCTTAGTTGCGCCTCAATGGTGATTGTCCCATCGAATTTGTTTGGATTTACTCCTCTCGCTACAATTGCAGTTTTTCTTCAAGTTGCTGTTTCGATAGAAAAGCTGCATCAAGTTAATCAATTGGGCAAGGATAAAAAGAGGTGCGGCATGTTCAGTCCTTGTTTATACTCTCGTAATTACCGACTTCATTTGTGTTGGGGCTATTCTTGAGAAAAGAGATGCTTCGGATACAGTATATAGAGTTTGAATGTGTTCCGAAAAGTGGATGGTTTGGCATATACTCAATTCTTATCCCGGCAATCACATTATCTGCCGTAGCTCTTGGAAGTCTTACTGCAATCATTATCAATATAATTCTGGTAAAAAAGCTGTCTAATCTGAAGAAAAAGGTGTCACAAGTGGAACAAGCAAGACATAAACAAATCAATAAAGCTTCCGTGTTAATCAAACAAATTTTACTTTTTACTGCATTTATTTCTGTATCTTTCCTCCCAAGCCTTGCCAGTTTCTTTGTGTTTGCCTCATCATTCAAGCATAATAGTGCAGATAAATTTCGGAGAAATTTGCTGAACAGCATTACAATTCAAGTAATTCTTGTCATCGCAAATATAATTCGTGAAACAGGACAAGCGATAGTATATCTATCAACAAGTAAGAAATTAATGAAGGAAACCAAGCATCTGTTTTGTAGACCATGACTTTTGATTGCATTAACAAGACGGCTTTCCGTGATTAAGCTGGCATTTATTTTTATTTGAGAAACTCTCTTGATGACAGAAGTGTGCTTGATATTAACCCATATCTTTATCAAATCTCAACAGATGTAACCACCACGAAACATGTTTCAGCCTGTTGGGCCTCATCAGTTGTGGGTAGGTTTGAACCAGCGACGTTGGAGCAAGCGGACGTGCAAGCATACCCTCTAGCCACAAGGCCACCGGACCATCTGTTGAGAGCGTGAATTAGCCAGGAAGGCACTGCTTTAACGCGGGGCACGTGGAGGGCGGATTGCATTCTGCAATCACACTTAATACCGCATCCGAGATTGTGGCAGATCCCCTAGCTCCAACGTCGCTGGTCCAAACCTACCCACGACTGATGATGTCCAACAGGCCGAAACATGTTTCGTGGTGGTTACATCAGTTGAGATTTGAAAATTTATAAATTTTTGCAGACAAAGTAACGCCATCATACTTACTTCTCCTGTGCGTTTGTGACATAAACACAGACATGTGAGCTACAGAAAATCAGTTCACGTAATGTCAATTCACCTCGTACACAATCACTGTCATCGCATCATCGACCAGAACACATGAAAATAATGACAAGCAATGTTAACTATACACAGACAATACAATAAAAGTCATGAAATAAATAAAAAAAATTGAACAATCACTGAATTAATAATAATAATTAATACCAAGAAAAAAATTGGAAAAAGGGGCAAAAGGTGAAGTAAATAACAAACTAGTCAGCACCATGGTAAAGAAAGGGAATGTTTCAGTTCCATTTGCACACAGAGGGCTGGACGCATGTATGATATGTAAAGAGACTCTAAAATAGGTAAAAGAAAAGAATACTTTGAGAAACTCAAAACACAAAAGTAAGAAAAAAAACGTTGCCAATAAAACGATTACAAGAAATGATATGTCTACATATAGCACTGGACGGAGCAACAGAAGAACGAGGTCGGCTTCGTCCAACCTCCAGCCACTTGGGAAAGTGATCACGCATACGAATCCCGAGACACCTCTCAGTGTGCCCTATGTAACTGTGTCCGCAGTCACATGTGAACTTGTATATGAGGCAGGCGCGACTAAGAGGTGGTACGGGATCCTTCAGACGTGGTACAGGAATACGTCTAGTGTGGCACACAAGCACAGGCTCTGCAGCTGGATACACTGTTTGAGTCAATGACACAACACGTCGACGTATAACATTCAGAGCATGGTCACCTCGAAAAGGAAGACACAAAAAACACCTGTTTGCGGGCGGGGCCAAAAACCACAGGCTCAACACATCGTGGAACACTGTACTTATCTATAAACGTACTGGGGTACCCGTTGCTCTGAAGAGTGACTCGTAAAAAATCAAATTCAGCATCAAGAGCCGAAGGCGAACATAAACGGCGCGCCCGATCAATAAAAGACACTTGACTAAATTTATTTTATAGATTCGAGGAACAAAACTGTGGTAGTGGATATACAATCCAGTCCATGATCGCTTCCGAAAAACAGTGAACAAAACACTATTGTTAGCGCATCGCTTGACACACACACGTCAAGAAATGGAAGCTGCTGATCCCTTTCAAACTCACATGTGAAATGTAAGTTTGGTGTGTAAGTATGTCTGTGTATAGTTAACATTGCTTGTCATTATTTTCATGTGTTCTGGTCGATGATGCTATGACAGTGATTGTGTACGAGGTGAATTGACATTACGTGAACTGATTTTCTGTAGCTTACATGTCTGTGTTTATGTCACAACGGTCGTACTCCTCGTGATGAGAGGCCGCGAAAGCGCTCTGGAGAAATAAATATGATGAATTCATTGGCGTTACTTTGTCTGCAAAAGTTGATCGGGCATAGATATTGCTTCAAAATTTATCAATTGTCAGGTTACCTGTCTTAACCCATATCTTGTTTGAGAGATAAAGTTTGCCCTCGATCCCACGTTGTCGACAATTTCTGCCCCACTTCGATGCTCAATTTTTCTTTTATTGAGTGAACGAAGTGATCTATAAGCTTTGACATGTGATTATGCTGCAAATTGGTCTGCAATGCTATCAAAATGAATATTTAGAAATAGTTGAGCAGTTGTGGCATTCGTTTTTGTTCGCAAATCTTTTCAAAAACACAGCACTAGGACAGCCAGCATGGCGAAGAATAAATGCAGAAATAAATTAATTGATGAATTGATATAAATCAGTGATCTCAATCAAACTGTGGCTTTGAAAACATTGGATCCTCCCTTGCTGGTCAAATAAATTGAATTATCAATGCTTTTGTTTTGGTATTTGGTGATTTTCAGCTTTTTTCTTAGGACTGTCTTACATGTCTACATGTAATGCGCAATGCCAAATAATCACATTTAATCATCATTTAATTGATGATCACACTGATAGATGTAATATTGTGTATCAATACTTATAGAATTAATGCTTTTACCAAGGTCACTTTATCGATGAATAATGCTATTAATCTGAGAACTCTGCATTTTTCTTTCAGAAATTAGCATGTATCTTTTAATATCAAGCATATGCTATCATTTTGACAATAAAAATCTCAAACGATGAGTTTTTTTGCTTGACTTTCATAATGCATGAATTGAAGCTATAGATCTGATAAATAAAGTCTACTAAAGTTGAAGAAGAGAAATAAATAACAGCGGCGACTATTGTGTCTTATTCCCAGGTAAACACCTAAACCTATTAAACTTAGAATCAATTAGCAAACGGCAGGTCCAACTATTATGTAATTGTTCGCCTTTTATCACATCGTTTTAAAATGCATGCGAGCATATATACAGCATCCGCAAACTTGTACCTTCTAAATGAAGCAAAAACAAAGCATTCCAATTCAATATTCATTTTTTCATTAATTCTATTCTTCTTTTTGACATTGCAAAAATGTCCACAACATCTGAATGCCATTTTTCAGAGCCGCTTTTTATTATATGGGCTATGAGTTCTTTTTCAATCGAAAGAAAAGACAAACTACGAGTATACAATCTCTCATTGGACATACTCGTCCTAGAAAATCTTTAGATTCCTTTGAGAGTAGAGAAGGATCTTTCACAACCACAACTAGACACGCTAAGCGTGGTGAGTGTTTTGAATAGCTTTTCAGTCGTGGGAAAAACATAAGAGAAATCACGTACCCACAGGTTCAAAGACCCTGCTGCACTTTTTGTCTGACCAACAAACTCATCGGTTTTTTTACAAAATTTGCAATTCCGCACGAAATTTGTTTGGCAAAACATGCATTTCATCTTTATCGATAGAACAGAACAAATCATTAGGAGACAAGACAGATATAGCATTCCCGCAACAGTGGGTAATGTTTCAGAGGAGACTTTACCTTGATGTCTCTACCAACTCGAGATGTTACTGGATGACATTTATCAACAAACGATGTTTCCATGCCAGTACATAATCACATTAGTTGTGTGCTTATCTTCTTAATGTTAAATCTTCTTCCACCATGTAGATTTCGCCACTTTGTGATGTATTACCAATAAACTTCAAACATAGTAACACGAATATCAATAATTACCTATGATAAGAATTAAATTTCTAAAATTTACTTTTAGGACGAATTACTCTATCATAAAGAATGAAACGGTAAAAAATTGGTTTAACATTATACTTTGACAGTAAACACTGTTTACCTTAATTACCCTGAGAAATCGCCACTGATAAATAAGGGTGGTTCAGTGTGCCCCACTAGGTGGCTCAATGTGTCCCACAAATGAGGCACATTGAACCACTTAAGTAGAAATTTTAAAATTCAAATTGTGAGGAGATGAAATGTCACAGAAACATCCAACAACTCAGAGATTACTAGGCATACCCTCAACCTTTCATACGAGGTTGATTTTGGTTCATTTGATTTAGAAATCAGATCCTCCCCTATCCACAGAATTATTTTCGAATCGATTTAAGTAGAAAGATTGTCATCCACGTTCATGTTCAAAACTCTTGAGTGTTCAGGCTGGGGGTCGAAGCACAACTAGACGAGTACCTGCTGATGACTGACGGACTGCAGTATTATGTTTTATATCCCTTAATCGGAAGCTGAAGTAGTGGTCGATGTATTGTATTTCAAATGAAGAAATTTGGGATTACATGAAGTACTATAGACGGATGAAGAAACTGGCGATAACAAATTCAAGTAAAAAAAATAGTATTTTCCATATGTAGTCTTAGGTATAGTGTGTATAGTTTCATTGCTTTGCTAGAGTGTCATTGTAGTTCTACTGTTTGCCTCCATTATTAACTTTCCACTTATCCACTAATACCATTATCCACCATGTGTAGTGTCAGATATAGTGTAGCATCAGTTCACTTGTAATTGGTGTAGTAGCATCACTGTATTTCCATATTTTACCTCCACTTTTCCAATTCCTATCCATCGGTCTCCTGTTGTTTTATAATATTCATTTTTAATTTCCTTAACCTATGGTGACCATTGTCCTATTCTATTTCCACTATCAAATTTTAAAGAAAGATTTAGATAACACTTTGTAAATGATATTATTAAATAATTAGTCTTTCGACGCACGATCTTTTTCTTATTACGAAATATATTTCGGCGGACCGCCTTGTCAATCAATTAAATTGATCGTGATCTAGATCGTGCGTCGAAAGATTAATTATTTAACAATATCATTTACAAAAAGTCCTTCCGCTGATACTTAGAAAAGATAGCAGGCGCACGAAAAACGTTCAAGAAGTTTCTGGAGAACTTGATATGGTATGTACCTCTTTGCTGAGTGATCCAGCTGTTAAAAGTCATAGCGCGAGAGCTACTGACGTCTTCTTCCTAAATTCGCGCACGAGCTTATTAGCATTGTAGATTGTCAGCAACATCAGCAAACATCAGTAAAACGACAATTTTGGCAAACTATAGTTCCAGCCAGTTTTTCGGTCATTGTTGCTCATTGTTTTAGCTTCTAGCGAACCATTTCATCTCGTCAGATGAACGCTAATTATGATCTTCTATGAATCGATTCAATAACTATTCAACATTGTAAGTCCTATTTTCAGCATTCACATTCGCGGCCAAAAAAGGAAGACATAATTCTTTTAAAAACTTGAAAACTTAAAAACCTAGGGGTGGCCGTTGACTCATTTCAGCCGCTGGCGTCTCTTGTCTCTCACTCATTCCGGCTTAGGAATCGTTTACCAGTTTCCGTTATACTTTCTCCTGTCCATTTAACAATATCGTCCGCCCATGTGGATCGCGGTTTTCCTCTACCTCTTACACCGGGAACTCTTCCTTGAATGACAGTGTGTGCTAGGTTGAGATCGTTCGTGTGCCGATGCACGTGTCCAAACCACTGCATTTTGCGTTTTATCGCCGCTTCTATAAATCTCATCTGATCCCCTGCAGTTCTAGTAATTTCTTCCAGAACTGAGATGATTGTTCTGTGTTCATGGTAGCTGATTTGTAGTAGTCTGCGATAACATATCATCTCAAAAGCATTGATTCTTCTTGCTACCTTCTTGCTGTATGTCCATGATTCACAGCCATATAGAAGAGTGGATAGTATCTTAGGAATTTGATTTTGTTGACGAGTTTCACGTGCTTGTCTTTCCAGATATTGTTCAACTTACTGTTGAACTTATGCTGAACAACTGTTGTCATTGCTGTGGTGGCTAAAGCAAGGATGATATAATACGCGCACATCTTCAAAAAAAGAGATTTTCAAAGGTAGTTATTATCACATGTTAATTATTTATACCTAGTATGACCACTTCGATTTTCCACACATTTCTTTAGTCAGTTGGGAACACTTTATGGCGATAAGAGTTGCTAATGTTTGTGGATCTGGTTCCCATTCTCGAATGACGCGGTTTCGACGCTCATCGAGATTACTGGGAGCGCCCTTCCCATCCTGATAAATGTTGCGACCGATGGCATCCCATATGCTTCATGAGAGAAAGATCCGGGCTTCTTGAAGACCACAGGAGAGATTCCACCATATTTCCACGTTTTATTTCCCAATTCCTCGGTGACACACGCGCAACATGATCGGCCTCGCGTATATCCTGTTGGAAGATGAGTCGATCCATGGAGTTGAATCGTAGGAATAACGTGCAAACATTTAATTTCAATCACACACGCGAACACTTGTGCCCGCGATGAATGAACATTTCTACAGAGTCAAAGTAACAGCACTAGGTGACATGCCACGCTCAATCACGCGTAATTCACGCGTGAACCACGCGTAATTGCACATGACCCCAAACATCCGTGGCTATACGGGACATTGCTGCAACATCTGTTATATAAGTTAGTTAGTTGGCAGTCCTGTGATATAGACTTTGCGTCTCATGTGTCTGCATGTATCAGAGGCTAAACAATGTGATAGGACCTCAATTTCATGTTCAGGGAAGACAGAACATGCTTAGCGGTTCATCCGTGGTCCAAGCGGCAACACGGCCAACTGCAGACGACGCGCAAACTATAAACGCTCGCCCGCGCGTGTTCATAAACATTTCCCATGTTTTAACAGCACCAGATCAAGTGATTTCTGACTCCTAGTGCAGCGCGTATGTACGCGGGTAGAAGAATTAGTTGCTGATTATGGTCACTCACATGTGGACGATAACTGCCTCATTATTTGGCACTGTGTATACCTAGAGGATGAGATATCGGTCCACTGAAATTTGAAGTTGTGTTTCTCTCTACTACTTAAACAGTAATAAGTAGCATTCATTTTCAGCTAAACTTTGACAATATTTGATAATCTGTTTATCAAGAGCGCAAGTTAAAATAAGCTTCAATTTATGTGTACGCCTCTGCGATGCATATCTACGATTATCAATATCAATTGACCAAGTAATAAGCAAGCTGGCAATATCTCAATATTCGTACAATCCGTCAGACGCTATAGCCAATGCTGCCTTTCGAAAAACATGAGGATTATACTCAGAACCACCTATATTTCTTTTTCAAAAATCAATATTTCATACCCACTAAATTGTCCTATCTTGTGAATTCTATCTCAGTGAAAGTAAAATAAGGTGAAGCATGAAGGTAAATAAAAATGGTTTTACATCATTTGTTCTAGATTATGAATTTGTCATCAGATATACGTTTTACTCGTTCGATATTTCGTTCAGATTTACATAAGGTGGTTTTTCTACATAGTTTCACCGAAAGATTTATTATTTGAATGCTTACTAGACGCACATTTTATACATGTACATCACTGTTACAATCAATAGGCTAAATGCGTCAACATCAGTGTTTTTGAGCGGATCGAAATTCCGCTTTCGCTCGCTCATCACTCATTTGCTCATAATCGCCCTGTCGTTCGCTCACCGCTCATTTCCTCAAAATAATCCTTTCGCTCGCTCACCGCTCAAAATCATGAAAAATGCCGCTCGTTCGCTCATTTCTCAATAATACCCTCCTTAATTCTCCAAACTTTTTTATGCTTAGAGCTAATTCCATGCTTTAAATCAAATAGATACCTTTTATAGGCGTTGAAAGGAAATTCATCATTTCATTTTGGTTGAAATTTGAAACATACGATGAAACAATGTAAATCATCATACCAATTTATTAAATTAGCTATTGCACAAAATTGGTTGAAACAATTTATTTTGATGAACATAGCCACAGAATTCTTTTGACATGTGTAGAGATGGGCAATAATCTAAACTTAATCCTACATGCTGATCACATGAATCAGTGCATACAATTCTTGGCGCAATACTTGGACAAAATTCGCAAGGTGCGTTAAGAAATTAATGCGTTGACAATTGAAAATGAACTTATTTGAAGTCGTGACAAAATAATGTAGATAATTCCTAAAAGTAGCTAAAGATGACATACGTGATTTATGAGTGACTGAGTAATCAATAAATGCAACAAATCTGCTATAAATAAAATCGCTTGATAAACGAAATCGCTGGTTTGCGTGAAACAGCAAATGCTGCACCCAAAAGGACCTGAGACATTGGTGCCAGCCGTCACTGAGACTTCGGCCCACTAAGCTCAGTATCTGTCAAGATGGTCGGTCCGCAGCAGCTCGTTGCGCCCAGGTCCTACTTCCTTCAACCTTTGCACTCTTCTTCATGGTGATCTTTGCACTTAAACTCCGGTGCGTGTAGCATACTCTCTGCGAAACCAAATCATAGCCAGAGAGGACACACGAAAATTGGGATGTCACACAGATGACACTGAAGGTCGGTCCGGATTTCTCAACGTGTCATATTAGCAGGGGTATACATGGGATTTAAACGAACGGTCTGAACGGTACTTTTTTCATTTTTCTGATGAACGAATTATCGAACGGCATGTCTGAGAAGCCTATGAACGGTGATTGGAACGAACGGCTTTTTTGCTTGATTGAACGTGATTGAACGGTAATTTAGCCCCGGAAACCCAGGAAAAGAAATAAAGGTAAAAAATCTTTGATACATTCCAAAATTGCTTATTTACACATTCTGACTTCAATAAAGTAGTATTCTGAAATTTGAAAATATTTAATTGCCAATTTGGGCATGGATTACCACCAACCCATTGGGCTTTCGTGGTGTAGTGAAACCTCGAACATTTCGATAAAAGAAAACTCTATTGATGCTCTTCGAAATTGCTTGTTTGAGCATTAAGACTTCAGTTCAATGACAAGAGACTTGCTATGACACAATGATTCCATCTCTTGTTATTGATTTAGTGTTCCGAAAACACATCTACTTATTCTTCTACTCATCAGCTACAAAAACATCTGCGCATATCACCATCAATACGGTTTATCAGTGGTGAAAACTGAAGAAGTCGGACTGAAAAAGTTTCACGTCCTTCCATGAAGCAACGAAATTTGTCATGATGTGCACTAAAGTATCATATAATTCACCACTTGGTCACAAAGCATTGAATAGTTTGAATTCAAAAGCTGTGATGAGGTAGGTCTACTTGCACTGTGGGTGCCAATATGATCATTACTTTTTAAAAATGGCAGGTATTATGTTGCTTTTGCATCAAGTAAAGTCATAAGCTGGGGTCGGGCCCTATGCGGGCATCTCGATTTTTGCGGGAAGCGGGCATTCGCATGCAGGCACGGGCATTTACAATAATGGCTTAATCTGAGAATTCATATCCGGTCAGTGGATATGCAGGTAGGGATTCATGGCGGCGTAAATGACATGGGCGTAATGCATGTAGCCTAAGCTCATTATGCCATTGAATCTAGTCACTATCGAATTTAGTCACATCGTATTCTTAAATCACTATTTCTGAAGACTAGACCTAGGCCTATGCTAGCTAGCAGGTTTCAAGCACTGTGCAAGCGAAGTGTCAAATGGGTGAACATCTGCCCAACGTCACCTATAGCAAATTCGTGTAGCGTGATGCTACTAAAGCGTGTTGTAGGCTAATCATCAAGACAGAAGGAGTATGACTTTCATCAATTTTGATATTCTCTAGTTTGATTGGTTTTGATCAGAGGTGTACAGTCTACGACATTTTCTTAGGACCACACAATTTTTTTCACTTTTTCATCTGTAGCCATCAGTAATCGTCATATGGAACTCTCTTCGCAATATATTAAGCCGACATATGTACCAACAAGATAGTAAAATATTAGCGTATGTTGATAAATAATGCGATGACCAAACAATTTTATTTGAAAATTGACCGCGACATTTTATAAGGACCACATCTGGCTTTCATATTGACGACCTGCATTTTTGAATTGATTAGACTTCCTGTCTGGCATTCATAAGAAACTTTGTAAAGCTCAAATATCTAATTCAATATCAATATTTACGATGTATCCTACTGCCTGCTGATGATTTCTGATTTGCTCTCGCCCTTCGGTAGTTAGTAGTATAGGGTATAGGATTCGGCGCATCGCTTCGCTCAGCACCGAATCCCACACCTAGGTAGTTACAAAAAATGAAAAAATACAAAAAAATAGGGTCCTCCTGAAATTTATAAAAAAACAGCTAAAATAGATACAAAAAATGAAAAAATACAAAAAAATAGGGTCCTCCTGAAATTTATAAAAAAACAGCTAAAATAGATGCGAAATGGGAAAAATACAATGTTTATGACCCATGAACAAAAATATTCATTTAAAAATGGAAGATGTAAAAACAAAAGAACCATCAGCCCCCTTATATCCTTCATTATCATATGAAATGGATATAGCAAAACACAAAGATAGAGTCAGGTACATGAAAGATAAGGAAGCGCAACTATTGTTAAGATTAGAACATTATAATAAATTAAGAAAGAGATGGACCATAGCTAAGAATGTGACACAAGGCGTTGGTATATGTTTAACAATTTCTTTAGGCGCTCTCACTATTGTCATTTCGTCTGGCGTTCTTACAATTCCTGTTGTCGCTACTGCTTTGTGATACAATTAGATTTTAGTTGCCAGCGCATTCACATGACGACAAAACAATTGCAAACTGTCATCAGGTTGAAGACCGTTATGGCAACGGTGGCAAAGTCGCTACTAAAAGTTCATTTCTCTCTCGTCTGTCATTGTATCGTGTACGCTAGAAGCAAAGTTCTCATTTGCAATGTCCGCCGTCAGCAAACTAGAGAGAGAATTTTGTTGCTTCGTGGATCAAGTTGTGCCTCTTATTTCACCAGACCATCTGGATTTCTTCAAAACGATAACAGCAAATTTTATCAATGAATCACTAAGAAAAAAACAGAAGACGAGTGGAAACGAAGAAGATAAAAAGAGAGAAGTGTTTGAAATAATCCGAGATTCATTCAAGGATGTTGACAGCAGCGATTTACCTGTATTTCTCGAGAAAAAGGATATTATAAGTACATCATCGTGCATATCTTCATTGAATAAACTCATTGGTTTTGAGAAAATTACACATCGGAATCTTCTACGCTGCTATGTTTTACAAGGAGAAGTGCTTCAGCGACTGAAGTTATTGTCTAAAATGAATTATACAAAATTCGTGAAAGTGTTGAATGAGACTCATAACATTAAATTTTCACGCTCATATGTGACATTACTGATCAAATTATTCAAATTATCAAAGAACTATCCAAACTTATCCAATTCTTCTCTATCAATTTACTTTGTGATGAAGAATTTTGTTCATCTTGAAGATTATATTGATCGTGAAAAAGAGGAGGAACAGCAAAGAATAGCAGAATCCATATTTGATTCACCCAATGTGCAACAAACTGAACAACAACATGCGCAACATACTGGACTCACGCAGGAATTAGAAGACTTGCAAACGTGAAATTCTACTTCATAAGTAACAAGTAGTAACATTTATTGCAACTTATTTGACTGGAGACTGAAAAGTGACAATGGACGTTGGCAATTTGGATTTCTGTTTTTCATATAAATGTTGGACTCTACTTCATAAGTAACAAGTAGTAACATTTATTGCAACTTATTTGACTGGAGACTGAAAAGTGACAATGGACGTTGGCAGTTTGGATTTCTGTTTTTCATATAAATGTTGGACTCTACTTCATAAGTAACAAGTAGTAACATTTATTGCAACTTATTTGACTGGAGACTGAAAAGTGACAATGGACGTTGGCAATTTGGATTTCTGTTTTTCATATAAATGTTGGACTCTACTTCATAAGTAACAAGTAGTAACATTTATTGCAACTTATTTGACTGGAGACTGAAAAGTGACAACAGTGTTGACAATTTGGATTTTTGTTTCATTTAAAATGGCTGACCTGATTGAGTTTTTTAAATTATATGGAACGCAAACTACGACAAATTTCGACCTAAAGAAAATTGCTAATCAATTAGGAATAAAGAACTTTCATGTTTTAATGAGAGACGAATTACAATTGATCAAAAATAAGCCAACTGTAAATTTCATAACGAATCTTCACACTTCAGACCAAAACGGCGTACATTGGTCAGCAGGCGTTAAAAATCATCAGCAGAACTATTATTTTGACTCATACGGGCTTCCACCTACGAATGAAGTAAGAGCAATACTTGGCAATGGTATTTATAATACGTTTCAAATTCAAAAACCGGGAACAACTTATTGTGGTCAATTATGTTTATACGTTTTGTACAAATTACAAAAAGGAGTACCATTTCTAGATATAATGTTAGAGTTAAACAAATCTATAACTCAAGCGAAGCTAGCTAGCTAAAGCGGCACCTAAAGGTTAAAGCTCGGTTTTCTGTAATTCGTTTTCATAGAATCTACCTTTGATATGCTCATTATCTAAATCTATAATTTCATAAGTAAACGGATAAGTTTGATTTATTTTAGAAACTTCAAATATCTCTTTAGTCCAATAGCCAACAAAGCCTTTTTCAAATTTATTCTTGTATTTAAATATTCGTACCCTATCTCCAATTTTAAATTTCGGCTTACGTTTCTGTAAATTCGGATTACTCTCATTCGAATAATTATTTTCGAATATTTTCTTTCGTATTAAATCAGGGTCATCAGAAGCATTCTTTGGAGTTTCTTCAATACCTGAATGAATCTTATTGTTATACTCTTCTACAACTCCTGGTAATATCTTCAACCATTTCTGATTTCCTTGCTCAGTAAATTTCTTAAAGATCTTACCTTTTAGCGTTCTATTAAAGCGTTCTATTACTACAGCCTTTCCTGCATTTTCAGTTGAATAAACAGTTTCAAATAGTGGCTTTACGTTTCTATTGTAAAACTCGGACCCTTTATCAACAAACAATTTCCTTGGCTTTCTAAAACTTTCTTTAAAGATTTCTTCAAACGCATATTTAACTGACAGACCACTTTTGTTTTTTAAAGGCTTTACCCAAGCATATCGTGTATATAAATCTATAACGGTCAATGCGTACTTAAACCCTCTTTCATTAGGCATATTAATTAGATCTGCACTCCAAATATCATCTTTATTAAATACTTTTACCTTCAATAGATATTTCGGCTTTCTGTATTCCTTGTGAATTTCGGACGCATAGGTTCGAGCATTGCTCTCAGACAGCTTTGCTGTCGTTTCATTCAACGAAGTTGACGGAACTAAAGTTTTATCTATCCCCTGGCCAAAAAGCATTTTTGCTTGTAAAGCTTTCTTAACAAACATTCTTTCAATTTTTTCTCTAAATGTGGGATTTTGAATACTATCTAATTCTTGTATCATTTTCTTATCTGCTTCATGACGAGAACTTAGGTCATGATTTCGATAAGCTAAATCATGTTTATAAGCGGCGGCGTCTACTCTATTTATTGGTTTACTATTTTCTCTAGGCGTGTCATCATCGTTTAATCTTAAATCTAATCTTGTGCCGGGGCCAGTAAAATTATGCCCAGGTAGATGTTTCTCCTTCGAATATTTACTCCAAATAAAGCCAGGAAAGTTTTCTAATGCTTTTTGTATATCACCGCCGAAGTGGTGTGGAACTTTGTTCTTGTCACCTCCGGTGTGGTGTGGAACTTTGTTCTTGACACCTTTTAAGAGATAATCCGTTAGATCTAGATTTGAAATCCTTAAGTTATTCAAATTCTTTTTTAAAGATTAAATCTTATCGCACCATACTAGGATTTAGATATATGCCAGATCCGTCTTTTGTTTCTTTTATTTGAATCAAATCATCAATATTGTGTAGGACATTTTTAAGAACTCGTTTCCCTTCATCAACTAAATTTAATTTGCTAATGAAATTATCTACTATTCCGTCACCTCTAGCAGCTTTCTCTAACTCCCTATTATGACGTTTTTGCTCTTCTAATGCTGCCTTCTCTGCTTTATTTTTATTTACTGCCTGGACAATACCAGCTGTCCCACCTGCAACACTTCCTGCTGCTGCTATACCACCTATGATTAGCGGAATTAATGGGAGAATTCCACCATTCTTTTCTTCTTGTAATTTGATATTCTCTATCATTGGTTTACTTATGTAATACTTCTTTTTGTTAATCGTAATAGTTTTAGGGGTATTTTTGTCAATGATGTTACGTAGTTTTAATTCAACCGTTTTATTATTCACTTGCGCCATTTTTTAATAAAAAATTTATAGTCTTGGGTTTTACTAATCAATCCTAACCATTTTTCCATTAATAATTTCAATAGAATATTCGGTGTCTTCTAGCAATAAACCATAAGCCATCAATGATGTTGTGGAATTTGCCTTTTCAATATTAATTGTCACATCACAACCGGTCTTGATAATATCTTCAGATTGTGCACTTAAATCAAAACAG
Organism: Prostheceraeus crozeri; assembly: GCA_907163375.1. Classification (NCBI taxonomy): domain Eukaryota; kingdom Metazoa; phylum Platyhelminthes; order Polycladida; family Euryleptidae; genus Prostheceraeus; species Prostheceraeus crozeri. The sequence goes on along the minus strand of CAJQUW010000576.1, from coordinate 257,771 downwards.
AAAACAGGATATAAATTCTTCCAATCTACAGGATTTAATTGTGCTTCTACTCCAAATTCTCGGCACAAATTTCTATAAGCATCATATCCTTCCATGAATTGATTATTTGCGTTATCAAATCTCAATGGATCAATAGGATAACGTGTTTGATTTAATGAAATTTGTAAACTTCGAATTGAATTAATATGGAAAAGATTATTGTTCTTATCAAAACTGGCTGTTTCATTCTTTTGAAAAGTGAGCAAAAAATATCTTGGAGTATTTGATGTCCTTGTGAAATGCCAGTTAAATCTTTGTTCAGTAAACGTGACAGAGCTCGCGGTACGCTTCATAAAACTTACTGGAATTGGTTTGCCCGTATTTAATCGTTTCGTAATAGTTGTTTCAACCTCTAAACTAGGAGTAATGTGCTTAATCCACCATTCAAGTCTATCAATTTTTAGGTATGCTTTCTTCCCAGCCTTTCCATAAAATATTGATTCATTATTTACAGTGCGATGAACTATGAGTTTGAATTTCAATTGACATGATATTTTAGTGTAATCCAAATACCCGAATAATGGAGACAATGACCAATCAACAGTTTGTTTACTTTTATTATTAAAATTGCGTCTTTTCTGGTATGAGCTATTTTGTGTACTGTTTAACTGTTTCACTATGTTTTCTACATCTTTCGCAATTCCTGCTGAATCTGTTCCAGTGTGAGTTAAATCATCTTTAAGTATACCGGTATGGTTATCAGGAAACCATCCTTCGATTTCATGCATTTTAGTATTTTCACCTATTGTTACAAATCGAAGCATTGAATCAATAATACCAGGTGAATCACTTATGGTTTCTATATTTTGTGTTGCAACATCTAAACGCATTTGTGTGAATAATCTTGGGAAGAAATTGTTTTCTAATGTAATATTATCCGTAGCTGGTAATGGTGTTGTAAAATCAGCATCAGAATAAAGAGAATATTCACAGTGTAAAAATGAATCGGGTAAATATAAATAACTTTGTTGATTGTCAACTTCAAAAATTAAATCGCCTCCTGTATTCACTCTACCTGAAGAACCGGGGTTCATAGCAATTCTTATATAGTCATTCTTTTTTTGATTGTAAGTAATGAACGGGGGATCGTCTAATCTAAATTTGCTTTCAATCAGAGTTGCCATTATATTTTTTTTATTAGAAAAAATCAGTTACTACTAGAATTTTGCTAGACCATTTCCCACGTTAGTGGTTAGGGACTGCATCCCGGCTCCGCTGTTTACACCATTTCCCCTCATTTCTTCAATTGTTTTTTCATCATGTTTACTTTCCATCTTCGCTAATTGTGCAATTTTGTTTTTTGTTTCCTCTGAGAGCTTTTTGTCTTTTTGCATTTCTTTTGCATCATTCCTAAGTTTGCGAATAGCTTCTAGTTGCTTTAATTCGTTTTGTGACTTAACAGCATTCGATATTGCACTAGCTGTACTATCTATAGCAGCTGCTCCTTTAGCAGCAGATGAAATCAAATCTTTATTATTTTTAATCAAGTTAACGATACTACCGATACCAGAAAAGATGCCAGCTCCTTCTGTTTGGACGGCACCTGCAGTGCCTAGGAAGTTTTGTGTTCCAACAGTTTCTACACTATCATAATGGTACACAGGATTCATACGTGGTTCATGAGCAATTTTATTATTTGAAGCAAAATGTTTAAGATTGTGTTTATAAATTATAGGCATTTTTTTAAGCTTAAATTTGACTTTTGGGCTGATCGGCTAAATTCTATTAAGATTTACGTTTGTGTATGGACAACAACTTCGCGGTAACTTTATTAATTGCCTGTTGCACTTTATCTATTGCGTCAAGTAGCGTGTGATGTACTTTAATTTCTTTTTCATTTACTTCTATTTTTTTCTCACTTTTCTTTACTTCTGTTTTAAGAGCGGCCAATTGAACTTTAATAGCATTCAACTGTTCCTTATTTCCTTTACCTAAATTCGTTTTAAGGGTCTTCAATTCACTAACTTTTTGTTTAAGTGCTTTAACTTCATTTATCATTCTGTTCATTTGCTTTACTTGTTGTGTGATACGGCTACTTAATTCACCAACACTTTTTTGGAATGTGGATTGCAGCTGTTGTAAGTGCTGTAATAATTTCCGATTCTTTTCGCTTACTTTTTCTAACTCTTCTTTCAGTTGTATATTTTGTTTTGTATTCTTTGCAATGGCAGACTTTAAATTTAGTGATAACAGGATCACAAGTTTTGAATGTTCTGTTATTTTTTTATGAAGTTTTACTATATCTGCTTCTATATTTCCATGTTTGCTACTTAGGTCTGTTAGCTTTTCTTGCAGTCTTTCATCATTCTGCTTTAGAAGCTTGGTTTCTTTCGTTAGTGGAGAGAGCAGGGTCACAATTCTATCGAACTGTTTATCAACATATTCTTTATTTGCTAACTCAGTACTTTGTTGTGGAAGAATAGAAAGATGTAACGGACCTGTTAAAATGTCTCCAGTTTTCATGATATAGTTGTCTAGTTCTATTTCTGATTCTTGATTATTCGGTGTATAAGCACACCCGCCAACATTTGTTAACATCATTTTTTTTTATTTAAAAATATGTTATCCAACAATTCATCATTAAATAAACATATGAGAACATGTAGTGATTGTGGAAAAAGTGTAACATCTAAGAACTTTATGCGTCACCAAAAAACATGTCAATCACCATCACAACCAAAAGTAAAAGATAGACAATGTTCGAATTGTAATAAGTTTTTTACTAGTCAAGGTTTCTTGAATCATTCTAATTCATGTGCTATTAGTACACGAAAATGCACTAATTGTCAAATAGTTACGCCCAAAACAGAATTTTATGATAGTAAATACCGGTGTAAAGAATGTTTAAAAACACAAGTGAGATGTAACAAGTGTAATAAAGTTCTGTTGGAGAGAAACTTCTCACGACATGCAGTAATTTGCATGATTTAATTAATTTTTTATCCATAGTAGTCCGACACTCACTTGAGCTTCCGTAATAGTCCGGTGCTCTTTTGAGTGTTTTACCTTCATTTGAGCCCCGGACTCAATAGTCCGTAGTAGTCCGGAAGTCCTACAGAGGTCAAACACTCAAGAGAGCACCGGACTATTACAGTTGCTCAAGTGAGTGTCGGACTAGTTGAGAGAGTTTGAAACATTTTTCGTATAAAAAAAAGTAAAAAAAAAATGAATATAGAAAAATCGTATTCCGAAATTCCCACGATCGTCAATCATCACAATCAACGTAATGAAGCGCAATCTTTATTTTCAGAAAATTCAGATCTAGGAAGACTCTTTGGGTTTCTGAAATTTCATTGTGTGAAAATTATTATTCTATGTGTTCTTATCTATCTTATTTATTGTTTCATAAACTGGTTAGGGTTCTTACAAACAGCAGAACAAACGAAAGTTGCATTTTATAAAAGTCAAACCAAAAACTTTAAAGGTTGGAGACCAGTTACCCATGACAATAACAATGACAAACCTAAAGGACGCACTGAACAAGAGAACTTACATTTTGTTGTGTATGGTAAGACAGCGAGCGGAAAGACTACGTTTCTTAGAAGATATATAAATCAACATTTTCCTAATGAAACAAATGTACATGTGTTTTGTCTACAGGGAGATGAATGGCAAGGATATACAAATGTTTATAACGAAAAAGATTTATGTATGTTAGAAGATATGAGTACTTTTGCTGGGGCATACACGCAAAAGTCTTTACTAGTGTTAGATGATGTAGCTAGTTTAGTGAAGCAAAAGAACATATCAGAAATATTTACAAAAGGCCGTCACCATCATATACAAATTGTAGTATTAGCTCATAAAGCCTGCGATGTAGATAATAAGATTAGAGAAAACGTGGAAACCTTTTATACAACTACGCAAAATAATGTAGCATTCTTTGAGGATATCAAGAAAAATTATAGACTAACTTTACCCTTAGCTAAATATGTACATGTTAAGTACGGTATAATACGGGTTGATACTATTTTGAATCAAATGCAAGTGTATGATAGCGATCTAAATATACTATTGGATACTGAGCATGATTTTTATAGTAATGCAACAGATTTTGACATTAGTCTCTACGCAAGTGCTAAGAACTTGTCGCCACATAATATAGAAGAAATAACAATTTTTCTAGAAAACGAATCACTTGAACCACTAACAATCATACCCGAAACATTTTATTTCTATTTCGATCATTATCTGAATAATGTGTTAAAAATTAAAACCCCTGAACGATTAGAGAATAGAGATACACTAGATGTTATTAGAACAGGCATTAATGATTTTCGTGATGTACTAAAAAATGTACACCCTCTAGTCACTGATGCCAAAAGTACATTGAGTGACATAAAACCAATATTAAATGAGTTTAATAATATGTAAATTTTTTTCTTTTTAAAATATGGAGTACAAAATAGAACACGTGCCAGTTTTAAAAGATTATCGTCATCCTACAAACCCTGTAAATTCAAAACAATCAGTTAAAAGTCAATATCATCGAAAATATATGCAATTCGTGCAAGATTATAAAATAAAACATGGTATAAGAAGTTACGCTAAAACAAAAGACTTTCCACTGTGTCTACGAAGTTTCAGAGTATTCTTAGCGTATAATAATTTATGGTGGTTGGTTAATAAAGAGCGATTAACAGTTTACGATTTGGAAACATTACATCAACTAAATATTCCTGTGTATATGTAATTAAAAACATAATTTTTTCTTTTAAAAAATATGAATTGTAAAATGAGTAACAAGTCAACGCATACGCTTGACGAGTTAATAAAGAAACAAATTGATGAATTTGATGCACAAATTGAACGTAGACGTAAACGTAGTAGACGTATTAAAAAACAGAAACGTACTAGGCGTAGTATTAGACGTAATAATAAAAAACAGAACCGTAGAACAAAGGAAACATCAGCCACACCAATTCCCGACATATTCTCTGATGATAGACTTGGCGATGATCTATTGAATCTGTTTAATCCGAACGCTATCACGTATGAAAATGAACTTTTTACTAATGTAGTAAATGATATACGTGAGCTGTTACGCAATGGGAAAGTTTTAAATTTATTGGGTGTAATAAACAAAGAAGATGGAACCACAATAGAAAACTTTTACGCTACGTTTTATAATAAAAATTCATTTGAAACATGGTTTCTTAATCTAGAAGAGAAATCCGATGCTAGTGAATGGATTTTTACAGGTAGTATCAAATACGAAGATTTTGGTATGAAACTCGTACAAAGATCACATAGAGGCGCTGGTATTAATATGAAATATAGAATTAAAGAATACATTGGGCAATATTGTTACATTCCTTCTGAAGATTTCTGCTTTATAAAATGTTACAACGCCTTACGTGGGTTCAATCAAGAACAAGCTAAAATTATAATCGAGATGTTTAATGACTTTTTATATAAAGAGAAAGCTACATCTAGGACAGGAGTAATGGCAAACTGTAAATTTTCCCAATTCAATAAATACTTTGGAGAATGTGTACAGTATTATAGTGCTACTAATCGTCATTTAAATCCCAGAGGTATTACAACACCTTATAGTTATGTTTATTACAATTATTTTCACGAAGGTTCATCAATAGGTCATTATTGTTTAATCAATAAATTCCATAAAGCAGAAGCTATTAGAGAAATTGAAAATAATTTCAAACCAATATATAAAACTGTCACTGATGAAAATCTAACAACACTTCCGTATAAGACCATAACAAAGAAACCAATTGACTATGGTTCAACATATATATGGGATCTCGAAACTTATCCAGATCCTCGTTGTGCAACAGCTCATCCTATTCCTTATGCTTTAGGTACTATCAATTTCAATAAATTCATGTGTTGCTTACCGAAGCAAAGATTGGAAGAAATAGACGCACGATTGCTACGCGATATGATTAAAATAAAAAGGAGCAAGGATGAACATGAGATTAAAGAACTTAAGAAACAGGTAAGTGAATATAATAACTTAACTGAGCAAGAACTTAACAAACTTCAACGTTGTGTGAAAATCTTTATTAGGAAACATAATGAATGTCCGATCGGGGGAAACCCAGAGGACGTATGTCCGATACATCAATTTTTCAAAAACCTTGGATCTTTTAATCATTCGAAAGTAACTTTAATAGCACATAATTCATCAGGATTCGATGCATATTTTCCACTCAAATCTAATTTTAAATTAACTAAACCACCGCTTAAAACATCAAGAGGAATACTCACTGCTTCTTTACAAAATCCTTATACAACTGAAAGTGTTAGTAAGTATATCCAACGTTCCTCTAGATCTAAGCAACTAGGTGACTCTACAAAACGTAACATAAAACCAAGCAAACTTTTACAAACTATTGTAATGAAATGTAGCTTACAACACGTGAAAACAAGTCTTTCCAAATGGTGTGAGAATTTTAAAACCCCTACCAATATGTGTAAATTAAATTATGAAATTGGTGAAATTACACATGAAAATTATCTAGAAAAAGAACATGAGTGGAAACCGTATTTAATTAACGATGTTCTTTCATTAGCATTTTGTATCTACAAGTATAATAATGTTATGAAAGAATTAGTTGGCGAAGATATAACTACTAATTTAACATCCTCCGCTTTAACATTTAACGGTTGGATGAAGAGTGTACAAGAAGACAACATAAATATTCATTCGCATACTGATTTATGGACTAGAAACTATGTTAGAAAATCTGTTAAAGGTGGAAGAGTGTCAGCAAATATAAGACATTACGAATCTCCATTTTGTAACATCTTGCTACCAATATTACAACGATATTTTCCTGGGTGCTACGCTGAGGGGGTTTTGCCCCCTGGTCATAATAATAATTTAATAGATTTAATGAAAGAGTATAATCAGTTGGAAGACAAGAATGCTCTCTGTAAAGAAATTAAACATAAACTACTCGACCAACAAAATGAATTCTTAATGGCTTTTGATGCAACATCTTTATATCCATCAGCTATGTATGACGAACATTCAGAATACCCTAAAGCTGAATCTGCTAGAAAATTTAGACAAGAAGAAGAACAAGCAGTATTAAATCAATTTAACACTCAATCATTTCGTCCTAAAACTGGAATATTCACAGTTGTGTTTCATTATCCTGATGAGATGTTTTTTCAACCAGTTCCTGCGAAAGATAAGGTAAAGAATGAAAACAATTGTAATCAAGAAATAATAAGGTTTAGGAATGGAATGTGTTATGATGTATTAACTTCTGTAGACATACAGGAAATTGTTAGATGTGGCGGGAAAATATTATCTATTACAGATGGTATAATTTATGAAGAAAATTATCACATTTCACCATTTCGCAAATACATTGAAAAGCTCTTCAATTTAAGAAAAAATATAAAATAGAAGGAAACACTGTAGGCGATGAGTTAATTAAATTATTAATGAATTCACTATATGGAAAAACCGTACAAAAAGACATAACCACTAAATATCATTTATGGAATGAAAATACATTGAGAAAAAATTTCACTCAAGAAGTAAAAGATTTTGAAAAAGTAAATGATGAACAATTCTTAGTGAAAGTAGAAATGGCAGATGATGAATTTCTTAAAGCTAATATTGTAAAAGATGGGAAGACGTCATTCATGCCATCACACTTAGGTTCTTTCATTCTTTCTCACTCTAGAAGAATCATGAACAACTTTATTTTAGAAATTAATGGTTTCAAAGAAAAATACATTCATTATACAGATACTGATTCAATATATATTTCCAATGAGCTCTTTAATAAATTAGACGCTGCTGGATATGTTGGAGGAGAATTGTGTCAAGGGAAAAATGATTATGGAAATGGTGGAATTATTTTTGCAATGTTTATTGCACCTAAAGTAAAATATTGTATTACTGTAGATGAACAAGGGAGACTTAGTGAAAAGAAAACATTTAAGGGTTATACAAAAACTAAAGTAAAAGTAGAAGATTTCATTCAATTATACCATGGGGAAACATTGACAACAATTGTTAATAAACCATGGAAAAGATCTTTAGAAACTGGTATTAGTATTCCTGATAAAAATAATAACACTGAAGAAAAAAGATTCACTGGTAAAATAAATATTCTTAAACGTCAAGCGCCTAATGCAAATGGTATTATGCTCCCCTATAGCGGAGAAGATGTACAAGACGAAATATTTCAACGAATAAAAAAAGAATGTAATATAATTGAATACAATGATAGTGAAGACTGGGAAGAGGAATTATAATACACTAGTCAGTGAACAAATCTTCTATTGACTTTCAGTCGGGGCAAAGCCCCTCGAGGCGAAGCCTAGTCAGAGAACAAATGTTCGATTCAGAGTTTTACTCTGTGAACAAATGTTCTATAACTCTATCATGTACTTTTTTATCAATATTGACTGTGATAAAACCATAGTCGTTTGCCCAAGCATTGTTACACGATTGTTTAAATTCATCTTTATCTCTTATACATAAGTCTCTTAACAAATCACTTAGGTTTCTTTGGTTGATTTCGAAAAGCATAAAAATATTAGCATTCTTTCTAATAACACTTCCATCTAATGAATACATACTTTGTGTCAAATAAAAAACACTACAGTTATTATGTCTACCTCTTGTAAAATAATTTCTCTGGACTGCCTGATTTCTGTCATTAACACAATCATCAAACACCACACAATGTTTTTTCGTTTTATTTAGTTTACTAGGATCTTGCATATTGCCACTATCATCTATTAATTGTATCGTTATGTGTTTTTTTTATTGGGTTCTAATAGTTGTTTATTTTTCGCTGCTTCTTCACACCAGGAACTTATTTCTTCTTCATACTCCGATTTTTCATATTCTTCAAACAGTGAAGCTATAGCTGATTTTGTAAGATTATTTTCAAAACCATGTTTCAAAAATTGATAAATAGGTTGTTCTGCTGTTGTTGTATAAATGATAAGATTGTTATAATCCAAAAATTTGGGTGTCGTGAGAATTTTAAATAATAGATATGTTTTTCCACAACCTGATCTTCCACAAATAACTGATAAAACTTTATTTGACAAGTTATGATGATGATTGAATTTCACTTTCTTGTTTAGTGGATATTTTTCACAACTGCTTTCACTCATTTTTAAGTCAATATTTTTTTTTAATTATACCTCCCGAACCAAAAGATCTATCATAATTTCTTCACCTCCAAAATTTATTTCCTTTCCTTTCTCATCTGTTATTCTAATTGTAATTGAATTAATTGTTTTTCTTGTAACAGGGAAATATATTAATGATTTTGGGATTACATTCAAACTGTAACCAATCGGAACTGTAAATGCTGGATAACTGAAGATATTATTTGACAGCTTTCCATTAACATAACCACCTTCTATAATATCACATTGAACGTTGATTGAATTTATTTCAGTTACTTTAGGTATATTTTCACTTATATGAAAACCTTGTGTATAGAGTTGCTTTTTAAATCCTAAGAGTCTTGATAAAGATTTGTCAATATTAAAATCAACTTGATGATCTTCATCTAAAGTAAGAGAAAATTTATTTACTGCTGGTTCAACTGCGAAATGTAATTGTTTCTTGTCTTTAAATTGAATGCCTAAATGTCTTTTTATTTCATTGGAAATCGATTCAACTTCATAAGATCCAGGAAGAAAAGTTAATTCTTTCCAAGTTTTACCTTGATCATTAGAATATTTAAATCGGTCATTTACATCTTTGATAATATTTTGTATCGTGTTAAATGTTGAAAAACTAGTTAGTGCTACTTCATAATGTTTGTCTTGTTCTAAGTGAATAATAGGATTTAAATTACAGGTATGGGTTGAAGTAGTTGTTATAAATTTTAATGTCGTACTAAATTTTGATGAGGTTAAAATCTCGGTTAAATTTTCTAAATGCTTATTAATTTTTTCTAGTTCTGCCGAAGACATTTTTTAACTAAATTTATGACCTTCTAGTGCTGCTAAATTTATGGCCTTCTAGTGCTGCTAAATTTATGGCCTTCTAGTCCTGCTAAGTAAAATAATATCATTAGAGAAGTATTTGTACTCTTCTTCAGTTAGAACTCTGTTTTGGAATAGTTTATCTAAGATTGCATGCATTTCGTTAAAACCGGAATTATGTCCTTGTTTTGCTGCAGCTAATAAAATATCATATCTATTTATTAATTCTTGTGGGTTGTCTGATAAAAATACAACAGGTGTTGAATAACCAGTTGCTGTTGGAACACTGGTTAATGTTGAATAACCAGTTGATGGCATTGATGTTGATAATAATTGTTCTAATTGTTTATAACGCTTAAGATGTTTCCCAGTTCCAACCTTGTCTAACATAGTTTTGTATTTCAGTAGATCATCGGGGTGATAGTTATCTAACTTCGCTCCTCTTAATAAATCCACGAAATTTCTGTCTAAACTGAAAGCTGTTTTGTCTGGTGTAAAAATTAAACTTTCTTTAGTATTTATAGATAATTCTTCTCCACCTAAGTAAAATCTAAGAGATGGCTTTCCATCTATAAATGAAGTAGAATGTTCAAATAGCATAGATTTGGGTAATTTCTTTTCTATGTTTGCTTCTAACAAACCATAATCATCCATGATGATTTTCTGCGCTGGATCCGCGATATCAATTCGTTTATCATGAACTACAAGTTCTTTCTTAATATCAGATTTAACTTGTTCAACTAATTTGATTTTGTCTTTCATATCGGATTGAACGCCAGCTTGTAGCATTCGATATTGTCTATATTTTTTCTTCATAATATTTTTCTGTTTTATTAATTCTTCTAGTTGTTTTATTTTTGTCTCATTGCTCTGCATTATTTTATAAGATAATATTTGAATTTTGTGGTAGCATAGAGACACAGCAAAAACATTTTACTGAACAACTTATTTTTGTTCTATGGAACTTTGTTCTAACGTTTTTAATAAAGTTCTTATTTCTTCTAAAAAAGCTTCATTGTTTACTTTGTCTTGAGGTTTAACAGGAATTTTAGTTGCTTCTCTAGCTATTTGGTCAAATTTTTCAATCTCATCTAACGTAATAACATTGTCATCACACACTCTCTGGAAGTAGTAATGTAGTTTATCATATACTTCTTTGACATGTGTATGTTTTTTACTTAAGGATTTTCGTTTCTTAGACATTACAGATTTATCTATCACTGTTGCAAGTGACGTTGTGAAGACACCTGTGCCTGTTAAAGCAGTAGCGACAACAGGAATTGTAAGAACGCCAGACGAAATGACAATAGTGAGAGCGCCTAAAGAAATTGTTAAACATATACCAACGCCTTGTGTCACATTCTTAGCTATGGTCCATCTCTTTCTTAATTTATTATAATGTTCTAATCTTAACAATAGTTGCGCTTCCTTATCTTTCATGTACCTGACTCTATCTTTGTGTTTTGCTATATCCATTTCATATGATAATGAAGGATATAAGGGGGCTGATGGTTCTTTTGTTTTTACATCTTCCATTTTTAAATGAATATTTTTGTTCATGGGTCATAAACATTGTATTTTTCCCATTTCGCATCTATTTTAGCTGTTTTTTTATAAATTTCAGGAGGACCCTATTTTTTTGTATTTTTTCATTTTTTGTATCTATTTTAGCTGTTTTTTTATAAATTTCAGGAGGACCCTATTTTTTTGTATTTTTTCATTTTTTGTAACTACCTAGGTGTGGGATTCGGTGCTGAGCGAAGCGATGCGCCGAATCCTATACCCTATACTACTGTAGTTTCTGGTTAACGGAGCAAACGTCGCGCATTATCTTTCACCACGCATGCGCTTCAAGCCATCAAGAAAGCTGCTAGTCATTGACAAATCGATTCTTGTTGTAGCGCAGCAGTCTGTGCAGTCCCAGATATCTATGGGTGTGACGTAGCCTCCAGTGTATCATTCCTTTATGTATGCATGCGGCTGGCAATGCGCGGTGTTTGCCCAACAAGCAGGCTGCTGTGCGAACTGTTAACCGCGTCCTGACTTCGACTGTGACTTGATCATGGGTAAAAAGACCGATCTTACGAAAGAGAAAGTGGCTGAGATCATAGAAATAAACTGTTTATCTGAAGTTCGCTAGAATGGAAATTGACTCAAGGTCGCGACACATCCGGGGGAACTAAGTTGGGGCATGAAGAACCAATGAAAAGCTTCGATTTACTCATGTGACTGATTCTAACCCAATGATACAGACGTTGGCAGGTGCATCTAAGTGAAAATGCGTGCGATTTATGTGCCGTTATTGTGCATTGCATGAAGCTTAATTTCTATTCTAGAAGTTTTGTTGTTTTCAATTTCTATGGCTGAGATAGAAGTTCTTTCACGTGAAGAGTTCTCACAACGTGAAATTGCTACTCGCTGCAATGTTTCAAAATCGTCGGCACTTCGTGTTCAACGAGCTATGACTGCTGGAACATCCCACACATCAAATCGGCGAAGTCGGTGCAGTGCAAGACGAAAGTCCACACCACAAGATGACCGATTTCTTGTGCGCACTGTTCGGAAGGAGGGACTCATTACTTCGTCCCAGTTACGAAGCAGGTGGCAAGAGCGTGGTGTCGATGTTACGTCACGCACTATTCAACGACGTCTTCGTGAAATGGGCTGTCATTCCGTTCGCCCTCGGAGAGTTCCGCGGTTGACACCTCAAATGAAACTGAAAATACTTCAATTCGCCCACCGCCATGCAGATTGGAGCGTCGAAAAGTGGCGGAAGGTTGCATTTAGTGACGAGTCCAGCTTCGAATGCTAACATGCTACTCGTCAGCGTGTTTGGCAGACACCTGGATCGCCTGCTCCTGTCTTTCAGCGAGTCAAGCATCCCACCAAAGTCATGATTTGGAGCATGTTTTCCTTCAATGGGACAGGAAGGCTACATGTCTGTCGTTCTCAGATAAGTAACTTCCTATTACACTCAACTCATTTAGCATTGTAGATGGCAATAATTGAGGAGACAGAATAGAAAAATGTCCTCCGACATGATGTTTGAGGACATCTCTCCATTACTTGTCCAGGGGAGCGGGCACTCTGTAATCTTTATCATTGAGGAGATTTTTCTCTTAAGTTCGGTGGAATTTCAAATTTAAAAAATCTGACAAAATTGGTGATTTGACATCTTGAATTGCTTTTTACAACATGGGGGGATGAATGAGTTGGATCAAATGAACATCACGATAAGAAAGCTCAGAACCTAAATATGTTGTACCGTAAATTTCATCTGATTTGGAACATTGGTTTGGATGTTAAAGAGGAGGCAGATTCAGTCCTACGCACTTCAGAGTCCGGTATGGAAAAGGACTAAAGTGAATCAATGTCCGTGGTCTTAAAATCAATGCATCGCAAAATGGAAGCCATATATGCCTACACTAGGATTGTCCTGGTGTAGGCCTAATTTGGTTGGTTTCAATTCTTCCTGAATTGTAGCTCTTTCGCAGTTCTTTCACGTTTGACGATGCTGAATGTCTCTCAACGATCTGCATGTGGATATGTTCCACCAACGAAATTCTTCTATCAAATTAAGGCATCTTTTAATGTCTTCATGCAATTCTGGAGACCATTAGTACATCTATGGGACGAAGCGACGATTGGGAGACTGATTCAAAAGATATGTAAATAAATAATGTGTAGATGGTCAGATGTTGAGTGCAGCATCAATCACAAAGACCTTCTTATTGCTAAGTTCATATTCAGAAGAAGAATCCAGACAGGCATTCAATGTATATTGTCGAGAGTGTTAGAACTACAGAAGAGAGAAAAAGTTCGGAAGTCTGTTCATCAATCAAATTATATACATGCATGTACTATAAAAAGACTTTTATAGAAAGCATTTTCAGAGACTTTTCAAATATTTCGCTTTTTTGATTATTTGATCTTTTTAATTTTTGTTTTTTCTAAAAATGGCTCGCTCAACCGCTCGCTCACGACAAAAAATCACCGCTCGCTCGCTCAATTTTCGCTCACGGGATATTTTTTCGCTCGCTCATCCGCTCATCAGAAAATTGAAAAAATACCGCTCGCTCGCTCGCTCGCTCAAAAACACTGGTCAACATCGCTGCGAGAATTCGGAATACTAGACGACATTGCACTGTTGTAATCACGAAAGACGACTTTTGAGAGACTCCTTCAGCGTGCATACTCGTACAATGAGTGCAAAGATGAACCTAAAACTGATTGTCAGTAAGACTTAATTCATCAGAACGAAAGAGGTTGCAAAGATTGCGCTAGCTTCAAATAAATGCATACGGTGGATGACGATGAAGGGATATAAATGATGGACCGGTCAGCAGTAGATGTCACAGAGTTGAAGATACCCCACAATGCAATTTTCAAGCGAAGTATTTAGTGATTAATGTCGTCACGTACTGCCATCGCTCCATAGTGGATTCCCATTTCTGCAGCAGACAGTATGAACTGCATAAAATAGTTAATTCAAAGCTGTCTTTTCAATGAATTTTCAAACTTTCTTGTACTAGCTCATGTACGTGTATATTCAAGTCATGCATGACTATACAGAACAGAGATGTGGAGTCGGAGTCCCGGAGTCCTATCATTTTTGCTGGAGTCGGAGTCCTATCAAATGATATTCCGACCAAGACCCGAAATATAATACAAGCAAATTATTTGTCCTCATAGCTGTCACTGTCTGATGTCAACTTTCTCTGTCAAACAATTACAGAGACAGCAGTGCATGCAAAGCTTGCAAATTATTGAGGGAATGCCGTCGCCGCCGATGCAAATTGACAGCGCGCCGCCGCCATTTGGTGCAGTCACACCGCCGCCGGTCAATTCAGACCGGCGCGCCGTTCAGTGTTTTCTGCAGCAAAATTTCTATCAACTTAAAGAATTAATGCTCTTCATGCAAAAATCCTTCTTTTTTGAGGACAAACTGACTTCTTTTTGACATTCCTTAATCATACAGTGATGACGTAAACTGATGTGACCTTTGTTTTCGGAACATACTTCGTACTTCTAGACTTGCTCAGACATATTTTATGAAGAGCAATATATTATCTAATATCCTCTTTCTAGTAGAGCATTAAATATGATCCTTCACGCATAACGACGATGCAATGGAAGAACGATGTGATAGAGAGAACCGGAGTCTCACCCAGGATTATTTGCAAATCAGTGTTAAGCTTAGTCGATTCGAAACGACCACATCCAGGGACTACTATAAATAGTTAGTGTTAGTCCCTTTCATATCACGCTTTGTTGTGTCACACACAGACAATCATGGGACAGGCGATTCAAGCTATGGATCGCGTTGTTAATGAAGACGTCATTCAGCTATTCATTTCATTCAGGTTGTACTTTTGTACCATGGATATCTCAACAAGCTGTGTACTGAATGGTTGGTTGGTGTTCGTTGTCATTAGTGATGCTGAACAACTGTCTGCAGATCGCCTTATAGTGGATATGGGAAGCTCGAGTTCTCAGAAATCACTTTGATTGTTGAACCGCGATATGACCGAGGCAAACCCTGCAAAGAGTGTGAGAATTGTGATTCAGCCTAAGGCTAAGAGCTCGGTTTTGTCGATTGGATGATATATCTCATCAACTTAACTTGCGTGGAGAGACTAGATCTAGTTTTCTCGAAAGGATAATAGTAATAATAATAATATCTGTATTTCACAAGAAAATACATGACCCAATTAAAGGGCATAACGGATGAAATCATATCATCACGTCAACATTGGAGAATAGTTTGCAGTGGAATTGTGCACGAAAAATTTGCTACATTGCAGTAAGCCATCACCAAATATCAAGTTTGTCAAACAGATTGCGAATTACATTTTTAAAAAGACAGACTGATGGAACATTAATTTCTTCACCCGACAACATATTCCAAAATTTGGATATATAAACTGTAAAGAAGTATTGTCTGTAATTATGATGGTGACGTTTTGGACACATGCGAAAATGGTTACCTCGAGTAATTGACATATTTGAAATTTCAAAAAAATCATGCATGTTCAAATCAATTTGTCTATGAAACATTTTGTACAAAAAAATGAGATGGTAACGTAGCCTACGACCTTTGAGTGACAACAACTTATGGATGTGTGCAACATATTGTGAATCTGCTGAAGAATTTGAAAAGTGTCAGTCTACTTCCAAGTGCATGAAATTCAATGATCCCTTGATGGAGATTGCTGCTTGCAGCTCTATGGGAGAAGAGCTGAATAACGAACATTCTGGTGTCGTGGCTGAATACTTGCAGTTCTATTCCAGGAAAAAAAGATGATTGAGACCAGCATTCTCCAATTAAGGAAGAACAGAGCAAATGATTTTCCTTTCTTTCCGAAATGGCCAAACACGTGCTTGCCGTCCGTGCGACGAGTACTTCTGTCGAAAGACTATTTTCTAAGTTGGGATTGGTTGTCACAAGTCGACGATCACAACTGAGTCCCGTGAATGTCGATAAACTACTTTTCATTCACGACAATTACAAGTTCATTATTGTTTAGTTGGTCTACATGTACGTGTATACTTAGCATTTAATAAAGGAGTATTTCTAGTTTCCTAAGTCAACAATTCTTTTGCAATTTTCTATGGGCAGTGCAGCAGGATCACATTATGTCTGCAAAATGCAATATATCATGTATATCATGCTATTATCAATGCCTATGAATTCAGACACAATCATTTGACAATAACAGTGCTAATGCAATTTCAGCGAGTGACATGAAGAATCCAAACAAACTTTTCCATATGAAGATCATAATATTATTTTGATTGCTCAGAAAGAAGTATCGCAAAAAATTAAAATCTCGCATTGCTGTTCACTTCCAAGTCTAGCTACTGGACTATGTAGGCCTACGTAATTTGTACCTAGATAGCTAGGCCTACACAGCATGCTTAATTCAGTAGAAACTAGATACTGGGAATTCGTGCGATAGTCGAATCGAATACGCATCGGCGCGCCGCCGCCGACCGAAGATACCGGCGCAAACGTCGTCGCTGACAGCGGAGCTCGGCGAGCCGCCGCCGTTTACTTTTTTGCCGGCGCACACGTCTAGTGCAGCCTACTCATTTTTCTTGGAGAAGGATTTTCCTGCCTGTGGAAAAACCGTATGAGGCAGGCATCAGCAAGATGGGAGTCGTATGCATCCAACTTAAAGCGACATTTGATAAACTTTTATCGGAAATGATTGACAATTGATACAGCAATGATCACTAAAAAATAGGTTCAGGTAAGCTTATAATGATCTATGATTTAGGTCAACTTTTTTTTTAAAAAAACTGGACTTTATATTACCACTCGGAGTCCTAGATTCCTCAACAATAGAAGGGCAGAACGGTCATTTTTGACCGCTACTAAGCTACGAAGTATTATGGCTTCTATGAAATTCGATATTTTGACTTAGTTTTCTTGAATATGCAGTGGCTTTATATTAGGCGCATCAAAATGAACCTCTTATTCCCCTTGTTTTATGTGTGTCTGCCTACAAGGACCGGACCGGTAAAAAATGACCGCTTATTGATATCGCTTAGAATTTTTGCACTTTGGAATTCTATTTTCGAATAGAAATTAGAAAAAATGTATACAGCCTCTAACTGATTGCTGCATTGTCAAAAGTGAGTGAATTGCATCGTATGAGTAATGACAGATCAACCATAGGCTACGGCTACGTATAATTTATTATGGCATTGACTTCTATATTGTTACAGCTGAGCCCTGGCAATTTGTTTTCATAAATCCCTCATATTCACAATTTCATGAAAATTCGATGTGCAGAAACAAGTGGTGAATATCATTTCTTGCTTCAATTTTACACAAATTCCTTTTTTGTCTACCAACATCCGACATTGGTCATTATGGATGTTTTGAAACAAACAAATAAAAAACATGGAGAGAATGTGATGAATTATGTCATGGATTTTATTAGGCAGTGACTGTGTAAATATAATGACTGTTTCATTTCTGTTCAAAATGAAAGTATGGCTATTCAAATAAATCTGTAACATAATGCGAAGTATATTGCTGTTGAAAATACAGTGGTAAAAAAGGAAGCAGTTGTTTTCACTGCTACTGAAGTGAAGGAGGTTTAAGAATTTTTCAAAACTGAAGTATTCTCTCCCGAAGTATTTATGCCACAATAAAAGAAAAATAAAGTATAGATACAGGATATATATACCTTATCTTTCTTTTTATTGTGGCATAAATACTTCGGGAGAGAATACTTTAAAGGAATAATTTAAAGGAAGAATACTTTAGTGGCCAATTTAAAGGGCCCACTCACGCGGATATAGATAATTTATAATATTTGCTTTATGTGGCCTGTTAGATCTTAAATGAATGATTTAATGATGAAAAACTTGATAGTTTGATGCTTTTAGCGTGTGATGGTGTTCCGGGTGAAAGTTATCTAGCTGACTTTGTTGCGGCGGGAACAATTACGAAGGAAAACAATAGCTTTCAGGTCATCCATCGAGTACCTACGGCATTGGTTCGAAGATCGAGTGACATCTCGCAGCTGATGGGTGGTCAGATGATTGCGCTGCACAATGAGGGATATTTTCAAAGAGCAATTGCTGAACGTCTCAAGGTGTCCGGGAAAGCAGTTAGAAAAGCAATCTCATCTCCAGACTCCAAGCGTTCCGCATGCGGAAAACTCCCAAAAAGTGCGAAACGACAGGACCGAGTTCTTAAAGTCCTCATCACCCGGAACCCTCGATCTTCATCACTAAAACCATCCAAAGAAATCAATGATATTGCTGGAGTGGAGCTAAGTGCCAGGACAATCCGCAGAAGGCTTAAAAATGATTTTGGACTTGTGGCTCGTAGGCCTGCGAAAGTACCCTTGATCACTGAGAAGCAGCGAAGATTGCGCCTGAAATTCTGTTGCGATCATCTGGATAAGGATGCCGAGTGGTGGGATCGTGTCATGTTCTCAGACGAGAGCACCTTTCAGCAAGTCCGCTGTGGTGGCTTGGGTTACGTCCGCCGTAGGATTGGTCAGCGCTTCGAACTGAATTTCACACAGAAGATGGTGAAACATCCGCCATCAGTGATGATATGGAGATCAATCACTTCCCGTGGATGATGCGGCTTGGAGCTGTTCTGTAAAGGAGAGAACGTCAACGCAAGTCGCTACCTCCAAATCCTCGAAGAGAAGGTGCTCCTTCATATGGAGATCAGTGAAACAACAATATTTCAGCAGGATTCATCGCCTTGTCATACCGCGAAAGTTGTCAAGCGATGGTTCAATGAACACGATGTCGCTCTGCTGCCCAACTGGCCTCCCAACTCACCGGACCTCAATGTCATCGAAAATTGTTGGGTTCTCATGAAGAAGAAGGTCGCCGCACATCAACCATCTTCAGAAAAGGAACTGCACGAGATAATCAAGCGTGTCTGGACGCAGGAGATCACAGAGGAGTACTGCAAGACTCTGGTGCGGAGCATGCCACGTAGACTACAAAAAGTCATAAAGAACAGAGGTTTCCCCGTCAAGTATTGACATGCATTGTCAATACCAGTTATGACTGGATATCATATTTGCTTTGTCTTTCATCATATGGAATTAATTTCTAAATATTTTGGCACTAAGAAGTTGAATAACAGTAAATTCAATTAAGTTCCTTTGAATTTAATTCAAATTTCCATTTTCAATTTCCTTTTTCAATTTTTCAATTTTTCCTTTTTCAATTTCAATTTTCAAGTTTCCATTTAATTTCCTTTGAATTGGCCACTACTTTAGTTTTGAAAATTTCTTACATCTCCTTCACTTCAGTAGCAATGAAAACAACTGCTTATCACTTTAATAACAATAATCACTTTTTAAACAATATTAGCTTATCACTTTGGACATACAAGCATCTATTTCTTCAAGAAGTCACAATTTAATTATGTAATCTCGGGGGGGGGGAGGAAGAGCTGGCTGATACCTCTAGGGTCCGCAGGTGGTGAATAGCAGGACGACCGTCTTAGCTGCGATTTAAAACCGGTAGGTACGAATAAGCAGGCCTTGACCAACCAGCGGCTGAACCCTAGGATGCGCCGAGCTTAGAATGTGGCACCCCTCCGCCTCTAAAAAAGTTGCGTATACCCGTAAAAGTTCTGTGATGAGGCGAGTAAGAGGTCTGCCATCATACCCCGGGCGGCAGAGCCCGTTAGCCCAATAAGGCAATCTTCTAGTGTTAGTGACATTAGTGACAAGAGCAATTACTCTCTTCCAACTTTTCCTGAGCCAGCACGGAGGAGTATGTCTTACAAAACCAACAGGAATTGTGCCTAACCATCGTATCTTGGATTAGGGGTCTACCTCCGCACCCTCGCCATTCGATCAGGAGGGCACCAGCAGCCCCGGACTGGTGTGACAGATGCGACCAGGGGATCACATCAGCAGCCTCTGGCTACTGTGATACATGCGATCAGAGGAAATTTAGAGTAAAAAGAATCTTCAACATTTGCACTTATAACTCAAGAACGATCAATGATCTGAACTCCCACTCACTAGGAGCCATGCTTCACGAACTCAGCACCGTCAAATAGGATGTAATCGGCTTATCTGAAACAACAATTCGTGAGAGCAAAATCAAAGCACACAGAACGACATTCCACAAACTATTCTTCTCACGAAATGACACAACCAAGTCAAATGGAGTAGGCTTCCTTGTCAACAAACCGTGGGAAACCACCAGCCAATTTCTGACAGACTGGCTTAGATACAGGATATATATACCTTATCTTTCTTTTTATTGTTGCATGAATACTTCTGGAGAGAATGCTTTAGTTTTGAAAATTTCTTGGATATGGTCCTCCCGACCACTACCATTACTTATGAAGGAGGTTTATGTTGTTCTACTTTTCTGAGGCAAATTCAAAAGTTGATTGGATATTCAAAATAAGCTTTCATGTAGGAGGCTAACTAACTTCTGTGGTAGTCGACTTTGATAGAATCTCTCTAATTATCAAACTCATTATTTTTTCAATTTCTCATGATCACAACATCATACGTAATGATAACATATGTATGTCATATTGCGCAATACAGGTTTATATGATATGATGATGATATCAGACACAATGGGCAATGACCCAAATATTAACTGATATAATGATATAAGTGAATATTTATTTATCAATGGATGAAAATAGATAAATTTATTGCATAAGATATGCCAGTCAATTTTGATCGCTTTGGTCCATCTAGGTACTGAAATTTCTTGGACCTTCTATTGTTAATACATGGTACGCACAGATAAAAATGCATCGTAGGGTACTAAGCGTAGTTACATGCTTTTGCTCATCTAATATATTAGACCTACTTAGCCCACGTTTATCTTGAATTTATGTAACAACAATGAATGATGCCATAAATGGGGTGAGTTGGTACTGGTGCTTTATTCGTATAGTAGGCATCAGGTGAATGCAGGCTATGCCATTGGTGTGCATGCATATGAAGTCCTATTTTGAAACCTTGGGCAACAAATTGCAGGAATTTTTTATATGTATAATGTAGACAGGGTATTTCAGCTCAGCGTAATTCCTTTGACACCTTTTGACTTTAATATCTTTTATCTCTCAGTGTTTTAAAAGAAATGGTTTTTACATATTACAAAATTTTCGTTTATTTTTTCAAACTATAATGCAAAATTAATCAACTGCACAGTTAGAACGGAATTTTGTTGAGATCAATGAATGACCTTGACTGCAGTTTCTTTCATAAAGTAATTTCTGCTGTGATCGATTGATAATAATACAGCGTGTTTCTAATGCTTCGATGTCCATAATACTGCTGAAAGACATAGACAGATGTGCAGTAGTCTGGACTCTTCAAGTGACTATCTAAAGGATGATGTAATGCTAATAGGAAAAGTAAATCGGGTCCCACTGGGTTTGAAGATGTCCTGATCCGGAACCCGATGTAACCCGACGATTTATACTGCATCATGACACAATGACCCGCAGAAAAAGAGATCAACCATTGTGATCAATATGAACCCGCGGCCGCTCCAAAACCCGGGAGAAAGTGGGGTATTGATAAAATACTGTTCTATAAGAATACATCTCTAGCGCTGCATTTCTTTCCCATTCGTTCAGCCGAGAAGAAATAGTAAACAAGGATCTACCAATTGACGCTACCAAAATCTTGAATATTATTTCCGCTGAGTCAATTGCTAAATTGTTAAGAAAGGAAGATTGAATGATTATTCCGCATGTTTGGCATGAGGTTTGAGCGGTTACAGAATCGGTAATTTGTTTATTTCCCAACTCTATCCATACTCTATCGTTAATTCATCTTTTGGCTTCAAATTCAAACTAACATTTGCTTCATCTGTTGAGTAACAACTGGAATGTCAGGATTCAGACGATCATTTCTTTTATTGACAGTAATGTTTCAATCTTTGATTCAAGTGAACACCTTTCAAATACTTGTTTGCAATAATCAAAGTGATGTGATCAAATTCTTCAGAGAAAACAATTTGATCAATGTTCTGAAAGGCGTAAATCGACAAGTTGCAAACCTTCGTCAAACGGAGAAATTCGACCGTATCGCCGACGAAAGAGGATACTACACGTTGCGATCTTCAAACTTCAGCAACTTTGATTTGTGTGAAGTAAAAATGGAGACACTGAGATCCGTGATGAAGCGTTACATTCAAAGTATAGAATCTAATATCCGTTTTGACAACAGCACCTACACTGACTTCTACAAAAATATCCAGAAGTTGTATATAAGAATATACGTTGTGTCTGATCTCGCTAAGAAATTGCCAGAGCAAGCCTTTGGTACTATGACCGAATTTTCTGTTGGATTGAGTTTATTAACTCAAGAAATTATTGTTGATGAATTATCATTTCCAAGTATCAAAATTCTTAATGCAATAATAGACAAAATATTTGAACAAGCAATGGTATTCGGGAAAAACAACTTCTCAAATCATTTCGAATACTACACTATTGACCGACTTCGGAATATGACTTCTATCTGGCAATTGAGGGTCGCAGAAATCATGTTGAGCACTGTATACATGCAAGTAGCAGAGAACCAAGCTTTTGTGGCAACAGCGGTGATTTATTACATTGCGAATGTGGTCCGAATAGTTTTATGTGGTGTTTGCCTTCAGGTATTCATTGCCTATTTGCGCAAGGAAACTGTACAATATGAGATCATTTATTTATCATCAATGGTTGTGATCGATATGGTCGAGTCATTCCTTGTTTTGTTATGTCGTTTACTTGTCTCTCTACATAATATGCCCATAGCAATAGATTGCCTACCTTTAATCCTTATGCCAGATATAGCTTTCGGGCAAAGTTTCCAGAGCTGTGCCATATCCTGCCTTCAAATGGCAGTGTCCGTGGAAAAGCTAGCCCAAGTTAATCAGCTTGTAAAAGGAAATGTCAACGCCTCGATGGATCGGTCTGCTCGCCGGCGGAAAGTGAAGAGAGCAATAGCTGCGATTTGTGTAACCATTGCTTTAACGGTTGCTATTTTGCTTCTTTCATCATTTACATATGACACGGTGGCGTTGGAAGCTACTCATTTCGGTAGTTTAAATTGCAAGCCACGAAAAGAATGGATTAAAGTTAATCAAACAGTCATTCCAATATTGATGCTATGTACAACAGGAATAACTGGATTGATAAGTATGGTAATCAATGCTACGGTTCTATATCGGCTGTCTCATTATAACAAGGAACGTGAGAGGGTTAGGGCAAAATCGAAATCTTTCGATAACGTAGCTACTTTTATAAAACAGTTGATCATAGTTTTGATAGTTAATCTAACCTTTTTGCTGCCGAGCATCATATCCTTTACTGCCTATATTGTTAATACCAATTTGAATATCGATGAAAAGGATTTGGGATGGATATTTCGGCAAAGTTGGGCCTACTTGGCATATTCCATACTTATTGTTTTGAATACGGTGAGAGACATAGTCAGAAACATTTTATATTTAGTCACCAGCAAAAAATTGAAGCTTCACTTGTTTAGAATTTATCGCTGCAGTAGTGGAAATTAATACGCTTTTAAATACAAAATAGTATATTTATAATCACAATAGTCTTAAACTCAAGACAAACAAATCGCCCTCCATGTAATAATCTCCCTCAACGAATTCTCAATGCACTTTGCGATGTATTAACTCCATCCCTTACTTACTTGATTTGTCTTCCAATTGTAGTGTCCAAACAATATGGAATCTCGGTGCCTAAACCTCTAACTGTCTATCATTGAGATTCGCCAAGTATCCAAACTGCCTATCATTTCAAGAGTCCTTGAAACTTGTGTCATAATTAAAGTCGGCTAAACGTAAGTTATTACGTCTTTATAGTTCAAACAGTCTGGGGCTTTATCCTAGCACATTGACTCTATATGCACATATTGATTTCCACAACGAAATAACGCCTACAGACAAGCCCACCAATAGCTGCAATTATGATAAGCTTTGATATTTCAAAAGTCTCTGACACTCGCTATTATGGCTGCCTTGTAAGAACATAACAAAAAGAGGTAAATAGTTTGCCTCATCCTTTTATTCAATGATGCATCCGTTGCCTAACAGATCCCAGTCAAATGATTGCATTGGACTCAAATGTTAAAGGTCATTGATCGCGTGTCATTTCTAGTGTGCCACAGGGTTCCATTACTATTCAAGTAAGCCCAGTACCCAAGTTCAAGTAACTACACGATTAAGTATGTTATAATATTATCACATTCATTCCTAACGACCATACATCCGATATTGAAAATGGTACTCATGTTGAAATTTTGTGCGTCAAAAATTAGTGTGCATGGTTCTGTAATGAGCGAAAGTAAAACCTTCCAAAAAAACATCTAGAATGTTGTGCAATTAAAGAAGCACATTCCTTATAATTCATACCTCTCCCTTTCATGCCTGGATCAGTGGAATTCATGAATTTACTGATATTACTTATGATTACCTTTCATCAGCAGGGTGCGTTTACACGTGCAACTTCACCGTTGACACTTTAAGATCAATGATGAGTCAGAAAAGAATGGACAATCAGTTGAAGCAAAGGCTTCAATATTCGTGCTTAGTGTGACATCAGACAGAGTTCAGACAATAGCAATTTAGCGAACGGTGATAAAGAAAAAGCATTGATTTCATTAGCATATTATCCTCTGAGTGTCAGCAAAAAGTGGCAGCTGAATTTGAAAAAGGCACAGCTTTAGCAAAATCATGTCTTTATTTCCATTACTTGTCCATTATTTTCTGACAACCATGGATCGAAAAGAGTCAGCAATAAAGCTGCACTTCGACATTCACTACCATGAAACTGCAGGAAGCACTTGCTCATGATGCAGAAAAAACTGCTCACGAAGGACGATCTCATATGTGTCTACAAACATTATGCCCTACTACTAATCTTAGAACACTGCAATCCGTTATTTATTGATTTGAATGAAAAAA
Organism: Prostheceraeus crozeri; assembly: GCA_907163375.1. Taxonomy (NCBI): domain Eukaryota; kingdom Metazoa; phylum Platyhelminthes; order Polycladida; family Euryleptidae; genus Prostheceraeus; species Prostheceraeus crozeri. Next base: position 232,343 of record CAJQUW010000576.1, on the reverse strand, counting down.
TCCAAGAAATCGAAAGTTATTTATAATCGTTTGCACCTGTGCTGCAACTGATGAAAATGCAACGCCTCGCATAAAGAAGAGAGTTTCACGCTGCGGCTATTTTCAGCATGTCGGATGTGAATCATGCACTTCATGTTTTCTGCTTCCGATCCTACAATGCACAAGACTTCATGTTTTGCTTTAAGCGAGACAAAAAGACTGCTTAACTCATATGTTGCACGTCATTATGCAATAATTCCTTCAGTTGACTTTTTGTTATTTATTCACATTTCTCCTTCCTGAATCGCTTTTTCGCGGGTGTTGGATTACCATTCAAAGCGATCACAACATTTCAAAATGCAGCGATGAATTTAACTCCATAATTTTATTTTCTGTTGAGAACCTGAATGTGCTTAGGTCACTGTTTGATTCTCATTCACATACATGCAATGTCCAATTATTGTTATTATCTATGTTATCAGTATTGTAAATACATAATATTCATTTTGCACAATCAATACTGTTTTGTACACTCTATCCGCGGATTCAGTTTTAAAAACTTGATTATTGCATTAAATGTCATATTGCAATGAGCAAGATAACAGAAAGATACTTTAGTCTGGGACCTGGCACGACGTTGTGCAGGGTACGGGATTGTACTTGAAACTTTGACATAGCATTGTGCACCTCTTGACTGCTGCACACCTGCGCGTCTGTGGAATCTGTTCGGCTGACTGTTCCCCGTACTTGAAATTTGAATTGAAAAATCCGATGTGTTACAATTTGAGAATTGTGACATCTGAATTTTAATCAAGACTTTGAGTGGATTCAAATCGAAGTGGCATTTCTTCAATATGATTTGCATAGAAAGCTCATACTCCTTCACATGAGTGGTCGTTTATTCAGAATCTCTTTCATTGGACTTGTACATTACTCATGTCAAGACTTACAGATAAACAGTTTCAGGCTATCACTTATTTGGAAGAGCTTCTTCAGCTGTAGACGCTTTTCATATTGATGAAATACATGTTCGACATGAATCTACAGTCAATTACTCAAGAAAATCTTGCTCGCGCAGACGCGCAGCTTTGTAATAATAAAACGTGAAGAATGCCATGGGAAAGTTTCCGACACGACCTTGTGGCTTGCTCAACCTCATTCCGGGCCAGGGTTGAATCGGTTTTAGGTTTTCGGCTGCCGGCGTAATCAAAACCGGCTAATAGGGGCAGTGCCGACATCCGGCGTTTGTATTATCTACAAGGTTAGGATGTAGACCGTTAGATATAATTAAATGTTAATACAGCTGTTGGAAATGAAATGTGATCACAATGGTATTTTAACAAGTAACTTTATTACTTGTTTAAAGCATGCTTCATTCCCACAATAAAACTATTTTTTAAAATAGTGATGTAATTCTAAACAAAATTATTTAATTCATCATAGAAATTAGTGGTACAATGCTTGAAATACGTGGTGCGTTCAATAAGTGGCCGACTTCAAGCATTTAATTTTTGATTAAGTTGTTGTTATTTCTTTTACAGTAGAACATGTGTATCAAAGTTCGTTTGATACTAGAATTTCTGAAATAACGTTATATGTTCCCCCCAATTTTCAATTGTCAAAATTCGTAAATGACATCTTTTTTTTCAATCTTTGAATTTTTAAATTCTTATTTTTTGTTACTTCAGAGAACGTGTATCTCACTACAGAGAAAGGCTGGTTATATGAAAACAAATTCTGCTTTAACATTTTATTTTTCTACACATCCACCGTTATTTTCGACACACTTTCTTCAGCGTTCAAGGAGGCACGAAAAAGCGTCTTCAAAGAAGTCCTCTGACAAAGAAGAAAAAAAGAGTTCAAAGGATTCTTGAAGCTCTTGGTCGGTGACGAAATGATGTCCATGCAAGTGCTTCTTGAGGTGATTGAAAAGCCAGAAGTCACTCGGTGCAAGGTCAGGACTGTAAGGCGGATGTTGGACAAGAGTCTGTCCTGCGTTCCCCATAGTCGATTCTGTAACGGCTGCCTTATGAATTGGTGAGTTGTCGTGGAGAAGCCATAGTGGGACATTTCTTTGCTCTCTCCGTTTTCTTCTCACTTCCACTACAAGATCACTGTAATACTTTGCATTAATGGTTCTTCCTGTCGGCACGAAATTGATGATGCCATGTCTATCCCAGAAGACAGACGGAATCATCGCGACGTTGAAGATCTCATTTTCTTCGATGGCTTCTCTCCTGGAAGTTTCCATTCTGATGATTCCTCCTTTGATTCAGGTAGATAACGACTTAAGGGAGTTTCATCCTCGGTGATCATGTTAGAAAGAAATTGCTCACCATGCTGTTCAAAAGTATTGATGTTCAGCAAACAGCATGTCTTTCTGCGTTCCATCATTTCAGTAGAAAGGAACCGAGGAACAAATCTTGAGCAAAGCTTTCGAATTCCCAAAGCTTTGAGACGTTCGCTAATGGTTCCAACCAGGGATGCGGAGTCGGAGTCCTGGAGTCCTATCATTTTTGCTGGAGTCGGAGTCGAAGTCTTATCAAATGATAGGACTCCGGACTCCGGCCTATAACTAGTACCGAAGTAAAATACAAACAAATTATTTATTCTCTTGATATTCTTGATATCAACTTTCTCCGTCAAACAAAAGTACAGAGACAGCAGTGCATGCAAAGCTTGTAATTGTTGATGGAATGAATCGTGATAGTGAAGAAGGGATTGCCTTTTCACTCGGTGATTCAGTAGAGAAGACAAGCCTTCATAGCCTCGATCACACCTACGCGCAAAAGGTCACATCAGAGACAAAAATGAAATACTAGTTTGATTGAGAACATTATCCTCTTGCCCTCACGTTAATCGTGTGTGATGGGTGCTCTAAAGCGAATATCAAAATCGAAAGTGTACTCATATTTTTTGAGAAGGAGGGGGATTTTCCTGCGTAGTAGAGACTGGAGAAAAACCGTGTGAAGCACACATCAAGAAGATGGAGGAGCCGAGACATATGCATCCAGACATGGTGGTGGAAGTGTTATGCTGTGGGGTGTCATTTGGCATGGCGGACGAACGACAGCAGTCATCATCAAAGGCACGTTGACTGGAGAGAGGTATCACAATGAAATTGTGCTTCCTGTTGTTGCCCCAGTGGTCAGGGTGGAGGATCTCGTCTTTCAAGACGACAACTCAAGACCACATCGCTCCTCGGCTGTCATTGCCACTGTTAGGAGATTGAACATTCAAACCCTTGACTGGCCTGCACGCTCACCTGACTTGTCACCCATTGAACAAGTCTGGGACGAGCTTGGGCGGCGAGTGAGAGACCGCTATTCACTTCCACCAGTGTCCCTGAAGATTCTCTCTGAAAGACTGACGGAGCAGTGGCTTCTCCTTGAAGCGTCCTTCATTCAGAAACTTTGTGAATCCATGCCATCTCGGAGTACTGAATGTATTGGAGCTAGAGGGGGGGGGGAGCACACGCGCTATTAAAGTTGAATCTGCTACATGCGTTGTTTATCTGTGCTAGCGACTTGGTGGAGATTGTGACTAAATTATCAAGGTATCATACATACATGTATATAGGATACCAGTCAAAAATGAAAGAAGTTAAAGAAGTAAGTGTTTCAAAAATCTTGTCAATGAGTATATTATAATATGACAATTCCATTCAACAGCGCTACAATTATGCGTTTTGTCACTGGAACATATTCGCCATATTGAGGTTCAATTGTACAGAGATTTCTTACGAATGCAATTTAATTTCATAACAAAACTATCTACATCAGTTAAAAATCGACGCTTTATGTTCATGTACTCTTGTACTTAAATGACGATGTTTGGAATGAAACCAAGTCAATCGCTTATATTCACTGACATATCATAGAATGCGGCGCGGCGTTAGTTCTCTGAAAAACATGCCACCCCGCCAACCTTGTTCACTCTGGCTGCATCACATCCAACAGCTGCATGTACGGAAGATACAGGGCTAAATTAACGATTACTCAAGATCTATTCATGTCGTCCTAGAAGCCATCCGGATCGTTTAAGCCATGAATTAGCAAAAAACGTAGTCTCAGTAGTCCCTGGTCTATTCCATGCATAGAGGTAGGATATCAAGATAGCAAAGATAACTAGCAATCCGACCTCTATGATTTTTCCCCTTCCATTAAAGAAAGTAGAAATTTCATTTCAGTATATAAAATTATCTCATACAAAAAACCTTGAACACCCTATTTCTTTAAGCGAATAAATGTTCCATTAACCTCACCCTATTGAAAAACATTAAACAAACTAAAAATTGCCAATAAAAAGTTGTCAGAAAAAAACGTCGGCTGAATGAGTGTTAAAGCTAAAATATTTGATTATGGATTCTAAGTCGGTTGTCTTGAAATGGCACCCTCGATCCTCACACATAAATGCACCGACTTCAATACTTCGAATGACAGTTTTGTTCGAATCCAGTTGATTAGATTCTTATAATCTTCATTTTCTTTGATATCTTCTATGTTAGTGTTCTTGAAATCTGTTGGCTCTCTCTCCCCATGCCCTACTTTAATGATACGATTGAGAATTGTCTCCTCTTCTACTTGTTCGTAGAAAATGGCACCAATTGATTTTTCTTGGTTTGACTTGGAGCTGACATGCGTTACACGAACATTGAAAAATGCCGTCACTCCACGTGCCCAGAAATCTCCTGTTTTGATATCCAGCCTTGCATCTGCACTCAATAGATTTCAATAGAAACTTCTTACTGTCTAAAGGTAGAGGGTAAGGCTCCTTTGCATCATTCTTACAGACTTTTGAAACGAGAATGGTTAGAAAGTCTCTGATACTATTACATGTATGTCTTTAAGAATAAAGGCCCCTTTTCTTGCATGTCAAGGCATGATTAGTAGAAAATTGTTCCCCACAGAGGAAGTGACTTGGTAAATCAAAAAGAGGCATATCATCACGCATTCGCTTGTCGTATCGAAATTCTTGCATATTTGAACAAAATCCCTGTTCTTCTAAGGGTAATGCATTCAACCAAGAACAGGCTCCCTTGGTTCCATTTTGTGATTACATTATATGAATCCTGTGAGTTCATGTAATTCATACTCTTTCACATCCACAGCATTAGATTCATCTGCGTGCGCTTCGGTTTTCTAGAATGGAAGGATCGTATATAACCTAAATATCGAAATGCCACATCACAGAATTAAACAACTTGCTCCTTCTCGAATGGATAATTCGTGTATCGCTTGCTATTGGAAATGGCAAACAATAAGCTGTCAGCAGAGGACACCAGAGCCAGTGAGAGATGCGCGCGTGCTGTGATATCACTTCGCACACACCAAAACACACATCGCTGTCTGGCTAACATTCTATTCAGTATATGCACTATGCAGTGAGGAATGCTGAGAAGAGGATATGAAATCATAAAGTGAACTAATTTTCGTGCGCGTGCTATTTTCTTTAACACTGATTGGAAGGACCAACATTATGGAGAAAACTTGTGCGCTATGATCTGAATTCTTTGAATCTGAAGGAATTTTGGCAATCGACGCACTTTGCTGGAACTCACATTAATCCACAAGTGACGCACGACTTTTTTTTCCTAACTCTGTAAGGTATAAGGAATTCCTTTTTGTCCACCTAATAGGTTCCTCGATGTGCCGGCGATTTCGTATTAATCACACTTCTAGCAGACCGAAGCAGATAAACAAAATATTTAATTATGTGTTCACAACAATGTAATGAACTAAAAAACTATATTTCAATTGAAAGTCCTAAAACCGTGCATTAAACGATAATATGACAATCTTGCCTAGATTTTGACAGCATCAATGAGTCGTCCAGTCGAGGCTGCATAGCGACCGAGGCTGTAAGTATCATTGATGATTGAAAAAGCTAGGCATGATTACTGTTGTAGTGAATCTGTGGAAGTTTCTAGCTATAGACACTGGTATTCAATTCAGAAGCCGGCAACAACGACGATTGTAGTGAAAGCTATGCGGCATCATTAGGCCAGGTTAAACTTTCGATTAGATTTAACAAATCGGTTTCAACAAGCTCGCTTTGATAAAGCCGTTGCGCTACATCGCAGAAATATTAAAGCGGATTACTGTAAGCGCATGCTTAACCTCACGTAGATTTAGATTAATTAAAACGGTTTTAATAAAACGTCCGTTTTATTTTTCCAATAGCATAATCGGTTTTCTTAAAGCGATCTTCTGATCACTTTGGTTTAATGCATTACCCGCGATAGTTTAATACATAAAACTGTTTCATTCAGATAAAACGGATTTGTTAAATCTAATCGAAAGTTTGATCTGACCTATTGTGTTTAGGTTCGTATATCTTTCAATATTGAAATATTGAACCGCAATGTAGCCTTAACATGGATTTTTGAGAGAAATAATGTAGGACATTTGAGGCGCCTGAAAATGTCCTACATTGTTGCCCGAATAAAGCTAGTTAATACTATTGTGCGTAATTGAAATAAACTAGGCAGCAAAGCTATGAATGCACATGTAGATATACACTGATTGAAATTTCAAAAATGATATCAGGCGAATACCCACTCAGATTATCCGAATTGAAATATCTATTCAAGTTATTCAGTTCAATTATAAGTAGATATTTCTATGAGGATAATCTGTCGGTGGGTGTTCTCCAGATATCTGTGCAATATTATAATGTATTAACCGACCATGAACCAAACTATGCCAAACCCATGACAGAATCTCCGATTGAAAACAATAAGATTACCATAGCACAGGTTAATACATGCATAGATAGAGATATCATCATTACGGGATACATTGTTGCCTTCCTTTTTCCATATTGTACCATAGCTCAATTACGCACAATATTACATTGTAATATGATACCTCTGTATTGCTATATCCCAAATTGTTATGCGATCAGGACTGCAGTGTGACTCGGTACATTGCGGTCTGGGTTTACAAGAGCCATCAATCAAACAAGCACTTTATTGAAATTTGATTTAGTCTGACAATCAATAAAAAGTACTTAAAAGGGAATAAAAAAAGTAATAAATTTTCAATAGAACAGTTAATGAACTTTTCATTTCCATTTCTCGCTGTTTTTTTAAGATGGAAATTGTCATAGGTACTGTCACTATGAGAGTCACTTGTCAGGGCACTTGAGAGTCGCTTCATCACTCTCTCATTTGCTAATCGGTCTAACCTGTCAATCGATTTCTCACTTTTGTGGCCCGTTATAATGCAGATCTCATCGTTTTTAAGCCCATTTGATTTCAGAATCGCAATCATTGACGGCCATATGCAGTGATTTGCGAATGTCGTCGACAAGCAAGCTTTTTTTGGAATCTTTTTCACATACTCTCCAAGGAAACCTAAGGAAGGCCAACGCATAGAGTAGGGATATATAGGTGGACTGTCGACTCAAAAAAGTAGCTGTAACAGTGAAAATTTTTATATCAAAATATTCATTTTTTTGCAGAGATTATGTTTCCGTGGTCCAAAAAATTATTTGAGCAGTTATGAAAAAGTCAAAATTTTGCCAATTTATATACTACCGAGATGACGCCTCCTTATAGGTAGTGTGAAGCAAGTTGGATATCAAAAGGAATAAATATTTGCTAATGAGCATCTTAACTAAGCGGAAATTAAGCTGATTATCAAGGGAATTTCATGATCCGTATTATAATGGAAGTTTTCATGAAAAAGTCGCGATATTATTCGTGCTTTCTTGACTGAAATTTCAAGATTTTGATTCAATTTTCACCGGCATGATTTTATGATTCATTAAATTCATGTTTCATTTCTTGAATCTGAATGGTGATGTGGACCCATTTACTTCTTTTAAAGTTGGTTGAAATCATTGTATTTGATTCTGTTGTTTTGCTCTGCCAGTGGCAGGTTAATTGCTTATGATGTGATCTCGCTTGAGAAGATTCTCTTGAGGTTCATCATGAAAGCAATAGCAGTTCATCGAGTTGCTAATTTAACAAACATTACCTATCCAAGGCTGTCATGATGCGGACGATCTGTAAAATGATATCATTTCCTTCTGCATTACTGTCATGATCAGTCAATTCCGTTGTAATTTCTGCAAAGCTGCAAATATCTGCATATCTAGCATTTGATGACAATGCCAACTGTATCTCCCACGAGTTCATTCAATAAAATCGAAAGTGTATACACATTGGGGATTTAATAAATGCAGAGTTACCAATCTATCTAATATACTTACTGTATAGGCCAACGACTTGCTTTTTCTCGTACCATGCATTTTGATTTTTGATGACACGTCTTGGTTTCGGCCAAAAGGTGTCATTCTCAGTTTTATTTAGTTTAGATAAGTACTATTTTATACAGTGTACTGGACAATCTGCCCTTTCCGTAGAGTATATGCGACCACATCTCACATTTCATGGTTGTCCGGAGTGATATTTTTCTGACGTAGAACTTTGGTCAGTTCACAGAACTCTTTACCGTCCCCATCTAATTGAAAGCGAAAGTCTTGTGTTTTCAATTCTTTGATGCTTTCCCGACCTCGATTTCCAAAATGATAAACAAATGAGTATGATACCTCCTCCTGCAATTTCAGCGGTGTTGAGCGGTCAAAGTAAGCCTTCGGTTTTTCTTGATCACCTGATTGAATCACATCAAAATATTTTACAACCTTGCCGGCTTTTGTACTCTCTGCCATCTTCGCCTTTATCATGTTGTTTGAAGAAATGAATTGATGATCTTCAATTAAATTGTGCATTTTGTTATGTGGGGTGTTTGATAAGCGACGATAAATTGCCACTCTAATACATAAAATAAGGATATCCATCTGTATCTATCCTATACACGAATAAGGTATTCCATCTTCCTTGCACAAACTGGAATAAAACTGTCTCAATAGTAAGTCCAGATCTTTTGTATCATAATTCTCAAATTTGTCATCACAACCATTTGATTTAGCAAATGCCCTTAGCTTTAGAACATTGCATTTTCTTGAATTGCGCTGCCTCGGGGTCTTTATGCCTTTTTTCAAAATGAGTCCATTTTAATTTTAGCGTCCTCATTGACATAGTTCATCATATTTTCTTCCTTTAGTTTGACCATTAAATCGAACTTTGTTGCGCTAAAGTCACTCACTTGGAACGAATCCAGCATAGTGTTGAAGAGGCCTTGGTTATTCATTTTCTTTAAGTTTTTGTTGGGAAACCAAGTAGACAAGATGGTAATAATGTTTTATACTTTATTAATTTCGGCCTCCTCCTAGGTCATCATCAGAAGCAGAGGATAAAACAATAATTTCTTGGCCTCGGCTATAACACTCATTGATGATTCAAAATCTAGGTGTGATTACTATTAAGCTATTTTATTGTATAAATATATTATATATTTATTATATTTTATTTTTTTAACTATTTTTAATGCTATCTGTCACTCTGACTTTCATACATTGTATATTTCTGGTTTATCCGATTCCTTAAAATTTCTTTTGTCGTCTCATACTTTTTTCTCATGGTCTTATGCTTATTGACTTACTTTTCTCGTTATGATGTGATGTTCCATTTGAAATTTGTCCTATGTAAATATGCAATGACTATTTCTTCTCTTGAAGGCAAATAAATAACAACAACAACTATTGTAGTGAATGCGTCCTATGATTCATGCACATGTAGAAGTCTGTGGAAGCTTCTGGCTACATACATATACACGTGTGTCTCAAAAGTCCCCGGAAATGGAAATCCACAACAAATTACGAAAAATACTGAAAATTGTCCAATTTTATCCAAAAGCTTTTATTTTATTTGTTTTTGCACAAACACTATTCTTCAAACAGTTCACCTTGATGCTGAAGACAAATTTCACAACGTTTTATAAAATCACGAGAAACTCTTTTGAACATATCAAGTGGAATGGCGTCAAACTCATTTTCAATCTTATTTCTCAAACAACCAATCGTTGGAAATATCTCACCAGGTGTATAAACTTTTGACCGCAAGTGACTCCATAACCAGTAATCGCAAGGCGTCAGATCGGGAGAGCGAGCTGGCCACTCTATCGGTCCCCGCCTTCCAATCCAACGACCAGACAGTTCTGAATTCAAAGTCTCTCTCACTTGTAAGGCTAATGGACACTGGCACCGTCTTGTTGGAACAACGACTGCGGATGCCCTCTAAAATATGGCACAATTTTCTGCTTTAGAATGTCATTGTATCTGGCCCCTGTCATCGTACGTTGATCAATGTCACAGGCCACGACTCCGTAGAAGCTGATGGAAGCCCAGACGCAAAGTGTTTCCGTTCTTCCAGGATTCAAGACCCTCACCTTTGGATTATCTTCACACCAGTAATGCACATTGTGTTTATTCACCGAGCCATTAAGGCTGAAGGTAGCCTCGTCAGAAAACATCAGCTTTCGCAAAAACGCCGGATCGTTCTCCATCTTCACGATCATCTTCTCACAGAACTCCAATCTTCGATCACTGTCTCTATCGCACAAAAATTGCGAGTAATAAGTTTTATAAGGGTGTATGTAACTTCTCTTCCTTTGAAATTCGTTGAACGGAAGGTCGAGAAATTCCCAAGTTAGAGGACAAGCGCCGAATAAACGTAGTTGGATCGTCTCTAACTGCAGTCACCACATTCTCCTTGTTCTCATCATTGGTTGCTGACCGAGGTCTGCCGCTACGAGGTCGGTCACTTGAAAGATTGCTAGTTTCGAGTAATTTCTTTTTCCAGTCATGCAGTGTTGACTTTGGAGGTGCTTGCTTTTGAAATAAAGCCTCAAATTTATTCATGCTGTCGTGGAGTGTCATTCCTGATATTATCCACGCGGTAACATAAACTTTTTCTGTGATTGAGTAATCCATCTGGGTTGATGCAGTAAGAATGAACTTGACGTGTGAAGCAGTAGGTAGTTAATTAAATTATGCCAAAATAAATCATGGTTTTGCCACACAATAATACAGATTGCCCAAAAGTCAAACAATCACTAATCGTAAAAATCAATCAATATTCAACAGTTTTCGTTTAGTTAATTTGCATACAAAGCATCTGTTTCGATATCGATGGAGAACCCACAAAATTCGTCGGATATCGCAGGATATTGGAGGTGACATCGTCGGTTGATTTTGTCAGTAATTTTGTAGGATAATTGGTTTACAGTGTGCATGAAGGGCTCACATTGGAACAAGTAAAGTGTCTGAGCTGAGATTGCGTGAACCCCATCAACTTCACATCTCCATTTTCTGATTGTGCTGTTTTCTTGATGGAGAGATGTGGCAGTTGGGGCCATGTGATGACTGGCCATGTGATTTGATCTGCACATTCATTTATATGCTTCCACATTTCATACTGCATATGTTTACATTTGATCTGAAAATAATATTTCATTTGCAAATAGGTGATATCTAATTTGCATTATTATTCTGCATTTGATCTGCATATTTCTACATTATTCGGAAATTCTTTCGGAAAAATTTCGGAAAACCTATATTATCGAACGCGCTATGGTCATGTAACCCACTCTGACGATGAATTACCCTGATATCTACCTAAAATTGCCACTATATATTTCTCCGGCCAGAAGACAATAGATATGTCAAAGTAATAATGTTTTATAACATTGGAAAGAAGGCATAGTGTTATGTCATCTGCACAACATCTCTTGAATCTCATTGCCTAGATAAATTGTTGCCTGTTGCACTATGTCCAAGGCATTGAAAATTTGCATTTAATGGCAGCTGTGTGGTACAACTACAATTGATCCATCATTCGAAGGGTTGCTGGAATCAAAACAATTATTAGAATTAGAACATTTCGAGACAAATCTATTATCATATTTGCTATCATAATCTGTTGCAATTAAGTCTCCTACAATTTGTATTTTGGAATGAAATAATAAGCATGATATGATGTACGCATCTATTAGTTGTTTTCATCTGATAAATAAAAGATTGAATAGGTTCAGTTACCAGTTTTTAAATGATTTGCACCATGTATTTAATAGCTCAAGCTTTTGGTCTTGAATCAAAAATACTTATGGACTATTATAGAAGCATAAATGCAAAGAGACAAATTTCACTGTATGGTCAGCATATACAAAATATACATGCATATTTTGCATATTTATATGACTGATTTCATTTCCGTTACTTGATACTCATGCACTAAGCACTATTGCTCGCTAGCCAATGATTTCATTGAATCATAAATACACTCCATGCATCAGACGACTTTGCATGTGTTTTGGTATGTAGACCTACATACAAATTTCTAAATGTTACAAAAAATGAACTATTTACAGATTAAAAAATTGTGCATTCTAGTATTAGTAGGTAATTAAATTAATACAAAAGCAATTCATTTTCATTTTAATGCATTTAGCAGTTTAGAATTTAGATATTTGTATGGTAAAAATAAATGTGATGAAAACTTGCTTTGTGCTGTTGAGGTGATCGTCAAATCAAGATGGAACCCTTCGGTCATCGTCCTTTCGTTTAGTTGACATAATATTGTTATAGAAAACATAAAGTATTTCCATGTAGGAAGTGGATACAGATCGCCATTTTGTTTCTTGAGCTCTATGAAGAAACAGTCAAACAGATAGTTCATCTCCATCTTTTGATAGGCAATCCTCATTCAGTTTTCTTGATACCTTACTATGGTAGTCACGAGCCACTTTCCATTATTCATGCCTTCGCTTGAATCAGTTGAAGTAAAGCGCGACTTTTCTATCGTCTTAGTATTGAGTCTGGAATTCTTTCAATTCCTTTCTTATTTGATCGTAGCCTTTTTCTACACTGTAAATCGCTCAATACCAATCACATACGAAGGATGCATACCAAAATATTTTTTTGGTAAATTTCTGTATTCTCTTGCTATATATTTGTATGCTTTTCGTATGCTGTTTCAAATGTGGTATGCTTTACATACTAAAGACATACCAGCACAATGTTAAAGGAAAGCATCAATGATTTCTAATATATCTTGATTTAAGGCCTTTTGTCAATAAAGACCACACTAATGATACTACTGTTTTGTACGTAGTAAGATAATGACCTTTAATAGTCAAACTTACAATGCTGAATTCGATTTTAATGCATGTAAGTCTAAGGTATTACATGAATAACCAATAAGTACTCAACCATCAACAATTATGCATTATGTAATTTTGGAACTAAGCATATTATCAATCCGAAATAAAACACATTATAATTCATGAACGCAAAAATAGTTATGTTTGAGATATTTAGTCAATATGGTTGCTCGAAAAATAACGTTTTATTGAAATGATGTTTATCAACTTAGTTCATGGAAATGAGCTAAAGATGAGTCTTGTAAATACCATGAGACAAGTAGCAACGATGACATGCGGCGCTACTTTAACAATAATTCCAATCTAGTTAAATACCACACTTTCACAAAGAAATATTCACGACTGGCATTACTGGAAAAATGTTATTTGACAGTAGTGTGCAATATAACTTATTTTTTGCCATGTGACTTAAAGCTCTTCATACTGAACACATACGAATGAGGACGAATTTGCATCGGGTCTCGTATATAAAACATACCAACAACTCGTATTTAATTGTAAAACAGCCAATTACAGATAGAATAGTTCGTATCGCTACATACCAATCACATACGAAAGTAAGGGAGATTTCGTATGAAAAACATACCAGATCTCTGTAATCATACGAGAATCTCGTATCAGATGTTAGTTTCAAATTGTATGTGATTTTGGTATATGTTTGTATGTAATTTTCGTATCCAGCGGTTTACAGTGTACTGATTTTCCTCAATGTCAAATTTAAACAGCTCATCATTAAAGTCCACTACTGCATAGTTGATGACCGTGGTTCCTCTCCTATTTCATAATAAGAATAGACTATATTTGACCTATCTTGTGGAATTCTTAGATTTCCATGATCATATACTTCCATTTGTATTTCTCCGCTCAATTCAAAATCAAGTATTTCTCCACTGAAATCACTATGATATTTAAGATATTGTTAAGTTTGTGCTTCATTGAAATATCTAAGTTTGTTATAAAAATGGATCTATAGAGCGTAACATAGATCTATGGTATTAGATCTCAGATTGGGCATAGACATATTTCATATCTTCTCGTGGGTTACATATCAGTAACCTAGCTGTCTACTCGGAGTTACACATAAATCTCCTCGCCTTCGGCTCGGAGATTCTCACCGTGTAACTCCTCGTAGACAGTAGGTTACTTTGCCTGCCGATCCATGGACTCCTCGATATACATGTATACCCTGTTGAGTCCATGGCCGATCTCACATGGACTACCACATATCGTTGTTGCCCCTCTATTATGTCTATGTTAATTTCAGTAGCGCAGAAATGGGTCTAAAGATGGGCATCAAGATATAGCATGTACATGTAGATGTTCATGATCTATAGAATTATGCCGTTTATTATTGGGTTGTTAAAAATAGTCGTTTTCTATTTCCGTTCTATATTATCGTTCTATGTAACTTCAAAAGATATCTTTCAATGTGTTTCATCGTTCTATATCACAAAATATGGCACTTTTTCATTACTATGATCAACATAGACAAGCGTTCGATAATAGGTATTACGAATATAAACCTGTTATCATATATTCCGGAAATTTCAATCAGAAATTTCCTATTTATGCCCGCCAATTTCAGTGTATTTTCAATGGAGCTCCACCTTCCCATTTATGCCTTCCGCTTTCATATGTCTATTCTAAACATGATCAATTCAATGCTATAACTCGTTCATCGACATCTATGCTGCCATGTTAAAGCAAAATGCCGTATCTGCATTTTTCCAGTTGTTCGGCAGACGCATTTCTGTTTTTTGCTTCTTGCATATAGTTGATGCATGCTAGCTGCAAAGTGATATTGCATTTGGAGATAGTGACTGAAGATACATTTAACCGTGAATCAGAAAGTTCTGTATTGCGCAATAGTTATTGATCAGGTGAGCTGCGGTTTACTACCTTACTATTAATAATTTTATTACGCGTCAAGGAAAGACGAATGCGTTATAAATGATGAGAACAAAGCAAATAGATAAATAATGAACGCGCAGGCTCCGGGAAAAAAAATGCCGTTCGCAGACTATCGACGATGCCAGTCTCAGCCATATGATTATCTGCAACAATAATATCGGTTGTCATGACGTTTTCATTATCTTTAACCGCAATTCGGCCAAGCTACCGGTTGAGGAGAATGTTGTATTTCTGCCCTAAAGGAGGAATCATATTCATAAAAATGACAAATCTCATTTTGAGTTTTAAGTAAATGCTGGATCATTACGTTATTGAGTGTATCAAACTCGGAAGTACATGGATCTACATAAACAAATTATCTTTGACCCGCCATAACTTGCAAGACGACTGGAATCACAACTTAAGAATTGTCGTTTTACTGATTTTGGGTGACAAACTGAGAATTAAAAATAATGAGAAGCTCGTGCTCGAATTTAGGAACAAATGTCTGGAGCTCTGACACTAAAAATAGATCGTTCAGAAATTGAAATTTGTGAATAGAACTCGAAATGTGGATGGAGAGAAAATGGAGTTAGCAGAATTCGAGCCATTCGGACGACACAGTTTGGATTCTGCAGCTACAAATCTGGTTTCGGAGATCGCAACTAGGTGATCTATTCAATAACATTGTGAATATTATTAAAAATAACAAGTACAGTTGATCGAAATGTAAAAAGCAATTAAAAAGTAAGACACATCAACTACCTAAATATCTAGGAGTTCATGAAAGAAGGCAAACTACTCTATAGGAAGGATATTACCATAGAATCATATTACAATGCAACTGTGAGCATGTTTGAGTTCGGACAGCAATGACTATTAGCCCATGGACTTCTGTAACATGGCATAGATTTCCATGATCAGCCTATCGTCTTTACCATGGACTCGTGGCTTGGACATGAAGGCTAATAACACGAGTGTACAACATGAGGGTCAACCTTCTATTGACATTTTATTATGCTTTCTCAACACATAGTCACTGTTTAATATCATGTGTCTCAATTATTCACAGTCAGCTTACATGTATATGATGTGTACTACACTCACGGATTATCGATCACTCACAGATGTTGTACATTATATGTGACATCAAAAATCAGGAATATCGGCTGGTTTTCAAAATTTGGATGATCGATTCTCATACGATGATGAAAGTCATCCCAGTAGCCATTTATAATAGAATATAATGCTTACTAATTTAAATTACTAGTTAAAGTAGTCCTAATGAGGACTGATAGCGTTCTCCAATCCGCAAGTGTACAAAGGCAATGCTATTGTAACCATTGGATTAATCAGTTCTTAAAAGGACTCAATGTAGCTTTCTCGTGGCAACGAATTAAAATTGATCAGCTTTGGCCCCTGGTAAAAATGGAAATCTTAAGACTTGTAATACTACTCATTCTTGCTGTTCATATACTAATACCATAGATTCAAAACAGACGTCTAATATACTGTACCAATTACAGATGCTGATAGTGGAAATGGAATAGGACAATGGTCACTATAGATTAAGGAAATTAAAAATGAATATTATAAAACAACAGGAAACCGATGAATAAAATTGGAAAAGTGGAGGTAAAATATGGAAACACAACGATGCTACCACCGATTACAAGTGAACTATATCTGACACTACACAAAGCAATGGTAAGAGTGGATCAGTGGAAAGTGAATAATGGAGGTAAACAATAGAACTACAATGACACGATACAATGACACTCTACTACACTGAAAGCAATGAAACTATACACACTATACCAAAGACTACACATAGAAAATACTATTTTTTTACTTGAATTTGTTATCGCCAGTTTCTTCATCCGTCTATAGTACTTCATGTAATTCCACATTTCTTCATTTGAATTACAATACATCGACCACTACTTCAGCTACCGATTAAGGGATATAAAACATAATACTGCAGTCCGTCAGTCATCAGCAGGTACTCGTCTAGTTGTGTTTCGACCCCTAACCTGAACACTCAAACCCAGACGAGCGGGGTCCCACACATAGTGGCTGACAAAATACTACCGGTAAATAGGTAAGGATATGTCTTGAAAGATATGTCACAAAGATAAATCAGACATCATTCAATTGCTGCGTTTCCCACATGTAAACTGATCCTGTCATTAAATTCATCCCATCAATAAATACAGTATGCCTTTTTGCGATCCGCACATGTAAACAAATCCTGTACATCAATCTTTGCCTTTTCGATTCCCACAAGTAAACAGATCCTGTTCATCCTCGAATCCCATAAAGATGTAATCGCTGTGTGATAAATATGTAATCCGCCTTTATACAAACTTCGCCTCATACATGAAGACTTAACAATGGGAGCTCTCTCATCTCCCGTAAGCCACGCTAAGCGCTCTGTATTCACTCTTCACCCCCCCATATGATGGCTACAAGTCATTGTTAGTCGTTTATTCACCTATGCAGCAAGGCATTAAGGAAAATGTGAGTTGTTTGTTGGTCGCGTGCCTCATTGAAATTCACAGAGTGAAGTGAATTGTCGAGCCGAGAAAATACCATATTTGTGAAGCGATTCATTATGCCTTGTAAGAGCCTTTTCTGTGTAGCTCATCAAGTCATGCTGAGAATAACCTCTAGATTTCATGATATTTAGTGTCTTGTTACTTTTGTGTACAGCGTCTTGTAACTTCGAGCATATCCTACACTATCTGACTACCTGCGACGCGAAAACATGAAGGGCCATCTGTAATGGGATCATGCTCTCCGGAAAAGTCAGTTGCACCACAGTAGACACGAGTTTTAAGTAGACACGAGTTTTATTTAAAAATGTGGCGTTACATCAAATAATGATTTCAAGACCACCGCACACAAATGAATTTATACATGTAGAAGTTAAAAAAGAAAGAAGAAAGTCAGTCAGGATAAGTAAAAGTCTCGTGCACTTGCTTTGAAAGAGGCCAAGGTATCGCAGTCTCGTACACTGTCAGGCAGCGCATTCCAAGCGCGAGGACCAGCCGATGAGAAGGGCCTCCTCATCGAAGACTTCAGCCTCCGCTTCGGGTACGCTAGGGCCGAGGAGCTCGCGGATCGAAGGTGACGGCGGCTCGGGAGATCAGCAGTCTGCGTGAGTAGTCTCGAGAGATACGTGAGAGCACGGCCGTGGAGACATTTGTAGGCTATCGTCGCTAGGCGCAGCTCAATCCGTTCTTGAGCTGGCAACCATTGGAAATCCTGCAGCACCGGGGAAATGTGAGCGGATCGCGGTAGATTGCGCACAAGTCGAGCTGAGGCATTGATGACAGACTGGAGGCGTGAGATGTCACAATTTGGTAATCCAGAGAGCAGTTCAATACAGTAGTCCAGTCTAGAGAAGACCAGGCTATGTATCAGAGCTGCAGCAAGAGATGCTGTTATCGAACGTCGGATGGTACGAATTTGGCGCAAAATACCAAAGCAGACCGATATAGTTCTGCAGACGTGAGATTTGAGGGACAGAGCGGGATCCAATACAACTCCGAGGCAACGCATGGTAGTGGCCGGTATAGCTAGCTGATCACCCACAGTAATCGGCGGAAGCTGCAGCGTTCGAAGGCGTTGTGCTGTTCCGAACCACATGAATTGCGTCTTCTTCGGATTGAGAAGCAGATTATTGGCTCTCAGCCAAAGGTCTAGTGAGGCTATAGCGGAAGTCAACTCGGTCGCAAGAGACGCGCTCTTCGATGGAACACACGAGCCGTAGACCTGAATATCGTCGGCGAACACGTGAATGCGCAATCCCATTTGACGAACAAATGGGATAATGTCCATGACGTAAAGCAGGAAGAGTATAGGGCCGAGTGTTGAGCCTTGGGGAATTCCGGTGGGAACTGGTGTTACCTTGGAGAAGGCTCCGTTGAAGTTGTAGTACATACTCCTGCCACAGATGAAGGACGTGAACCATTGCAATGCAAGTCCAGTCACTCCAAAAGAAGTGGATAGCCGCTCAAGGAGAACATGATGATCGACCGTGTCAAAAGCTGACGATAGATCCAAACTTGCTAGGAGTGCAATAAGTCCATCATCCATATCACATAGATTGTCATTCTTAATATGGAGCAGTGCTGTCTCCGTTGAGTACTTGGCTCGATATGCTGACTGAAGTTGGTTCAATAAGTCATTGGAGTTCAAATAATGCACAAAATGCTTGGCGACCATCTTCTCCATAACTTTTGAAAGAATGGGCAGGTTACATATCGGTCGATATGAAGAGATATTGTCCATATCAGAGCAGCCCTTCTTGATGACCGGTGTCACACATATCAACTTCAGAGTACTCGGAAACGCTCCTTCGTTGAAGCATTTGTTGATCAAGAAGGCAATAAAGGGGGATATGAGGTCGATGCAGAGCTTCATTATTCTTGTTGGGAGAACATCGCAGCTTGATTGCTTGTCCGGGAGCGATAACACTATTTCAGTAACATCTGCAGGTGTTGTTGGCGGGAAATGACTCAGACGATGGCTACCTGGAGTAGTCGAGAACTCAGGAGCGGGAGTCTGCGGTGGAGTCACGGATTTGAGCAAGTTTGTTGGAAAAGTGTACAAGGACATCTTCTGGACTAATGGCCTTGCTGGATGGTAGGCGATTTCTACCCATTAGAGAGTTGATAGAGCTCCACAGATCACGCTGGTTATTGCATTCACTAGACACTTTCGCGTACCAGTAATATCGACGTTTCACTTTGAGAAGGTTGTAGTAATACTTCCTGCAAGCTCTCCAATCGTCGTCAGTGAGCTCAAGGTCATTCTGGGAGAGATTGCCATAGAAGAAGTGACGCTCTATGCGCCTGAGAAGTTGCTTCGCGAGTCTGCAGTCACCGTCAAACCACGGATCTGAATCACGGCAGCAGCGGCGTACTGATCGTAGAGGCACAAGCCCATCAACAGCTGATCGGATAGTTCGACCAAAAGTTTCCGTGAGCTGATCGCAACTGCTTTGGTCCCACTGATGTGGAGCGCAGAGAATAGTGCTTGCGAGTGCGGAGCGAAGTCTGTCGATATTCAGGTTCTTCCATGGACGATACGTGAAGCTCAAGTAAGTCGGTGACGGTCTCGAAAGAGCACTCTTCCACTGAATGAGTTTGTGATCCGAAAGACAAGGATCAACAATGCTCGTCGAGAAAGTGGACTCACTGCGTGCAAACACTTGGTCTATGGTCCCTCCAAGGCGATGAGTGGGTTGATCGACGCGGCACTCAAGATCATAGCTAGCGCAAGTCTCCAGCAGCTGACGTGTGTGTGGGTCTTGAGAACGTTCACAGTGAATGTTGAAGTCGCCAGCCAATATCAAGGGAGCAGCGTCGACCGAGAAAAGTTCCAGAATGCGCGATAATTCAACAAAGAAGCGTGAAGGGACAGGTCCTGTACGATATAAGATAATCAGAATACAGGAGTCAGAGCCTGACGACAGTCGCACGCATAAGACCTCACAGGTGGAGGGCACGAACCCAAGCTCCAACCGAGTGATGTGAACTCCAGCGGTCACAATAATTGCAACGCCTCCATGGTTTGTTCTGACGGTGTCTTGGCGTGTTCGCGGTCGGGGGTTGTCGATAACCGTATAGCCAGCAGCGCGTAGACGTCGAAGGCATACCGAGTCCTCGTCATGCCAAGTCTCGATAAGCATCAACACGTCGAGATTGTTGTCACGCACAACTTCGAGTAGGTTGTCCACTTTGCTGTTGAGAGATCGAATATTGTAGAGTCCATATGTAAGAAATTTGAATTGTCGTTGGGCATGGCGTTCACACTTCGGGAGGTATCTGAGAACTCTGCTTCTGCGTGGATGCGTGGAAAGGCTTCGCCGACGGACGGTAATTCGACGTTGGATTTCTCGCGGATCTTGGCTGCGTCGACACTGATGTGCAGCATTTCTGATATTCAGGAAGAATATCATCCGCTTCACACTGCGATGTAGACCTATGCAAGGTTTGCCTCGAATCTGTAGCAAGTCACTGGCGGAAAATCGAATAACCATGCTGTGTTGATATGACGCAGCTGGTGTGCAGGCAAGCGACACTCATGCACAATGTTGCAGGAGGTGCTGGCTAATCCGACCGTTCAGCGCGACGGCTGCCGATCGAATGACCACAGAGAAAGAGAAGTCATCTACCTTGTGACATACTGAAGTTCTAAAGCTGTTCTGTGAGATCTGTATTTTCGCATCAAGGTAAACTACCTCTTTATTGTTATCACCATTTCTCTCTGCCAACACCTTTGAATCAGCGAATTAAAGTGTTTATAATTGACAACACATATATCGTCTATGTATCTTGATGTAGATGATAACAAGCGTGCTAAATGATATTTCTTAGTTTTTATCAAATTTTGCATAAAAACATATTCGCAGTGTAAGAGGAATAGGTCATTTAGGAGTGGACTAGAATTTCCTCCCATTGGAATGCCTTTAATCTGTCTGAAAACTAAATTACCGAATGTGACGTAGGTCTGTGATAATAGGAAATGTATGGCTTCTTTTAACTTCTGTTTATCAAAACAGTGATAACGATTATATTTTTTCATTGAGCAAAAGGACTTATCATATTCAATGCAAATAAATTTTCTATTTGAGGAATTAAACACCAAATCCATAATAGCGAATATGTGATCTTCAATCAATTTTTGATCAAGATTCGTATATACAGTAAGGTTGAAAAATCGAAAACTTGCAATGAATGAACTTGTGTCGTATTTAATCTATGTAGAAATTCTTGTGTGGACTTTATACTCCAGAAGCAATCGAAACCGCTGCTTCTCTTAATTGCCATACAATATCTCTGAAAATTGTCACGCAAAATACTTAAGGCTGAATTTACTTTGATGGAAAGCTTTTTCGATGTGCATTGTCGTGCTCCTGCTATGAATCTAAATTTGCATGGAGTTTTGTGAAATTTTGGAATCCAATATAATTTTGGTAATTTTCTGGCTTTTTCACAGTCAGATAGCTTAAACTCGCTTTTCATAATTGTTGTGTGTTGCTCAATTACATTCTGCGCTAAAATTTGCTCTGGACCATAGGTATCATTACCCGATATGTTCGACGTGGAAATATCGATTCCCAACTCGGCTAAGAGAATTTGGAGATAAAACTTTTTGCAAATGCAGGCATAATTATTAGATGCTTTATCAACTGGCATAATTATGACGTCATTCTGCAATTCTTACAGATTTTTACCCATTTTGACATTAATCTTGTGTCGATTACTGTGTGCACGAAATCTATTCGAGGATTTCTTGGCAAGATATATTCGATCTTTAATCAGTGCCATGATTCTTGATTTCCACGCTGAGAATGAAGTAGCCTCAAGCTTCTCTGTCTTACTTATTTTTGTAATATGCTCATCTAATGAATTACTAATTTGAGTTGTTATGGCATTCCAAATAAGCCTTTTGGGGATTCTGTGTTTGGTACCAAAACTGAAGAGTTGACGTAAGTCTTCATCATCCACAATATTCAGATCACCCGTTATAGCGTGACCATAATGTGGGTAAACAAAAGATTGCCTCTTGCTACATGAGCATGGATTGTTCATGATGTGCATCACATCCTGAAACTTTAGGTTATTCAAAAAACGCCCATAATTGCAAACTTCAATGCAGTGGGTTTATCTAATTTATAGAATATTTTCGGTGGATAACATTCTTGAATTGTGCTTGGAATTAGCTTGCACACACTGTGATCGCAGAATATAGACATGAGATTGAGTGAGTTTATTGTCTGAGATTCGAACGGGATGATTATGGTTGCTCGTTCTTTTACATTTTTGTTCTCCGAGCCTAGGTTAAGTTTATTTTGAATGTGTGCTGTTAGTACAAATGTCATCATGTTTGCCTCATCCCTTGTCTTGCCTAGAATGACTCTTAGCATAGTTTTAGGGAGAGATAGAAGATTGAATTTCACCTTGACACATATTTGAAAAAAATTCTACTTGCGGAATGGTTTGTTAGTACTGATACAAACAACCTGAAACCTAATTGATGGAACTTCATGTATTACCGGCTGATGCGATTCATTCAATTTCTCTGAATTCAATTTATCTATTGGTACGATCTTATCAATGTCCCGATAGCCTCCTGTGATGGAAGATATCATGAATACAAGAGCAGTACGCACCTTGCTACAATTGTTGGAGGTGAAACCAAATATTTTGCCACCTGTCAATTCTAGTTTTTGTGCAATGTAAATTTCGTCTATAATCAGTACCTGTGAAATACGAACAAATACATTTAGATAACCTGTGAAATTGATTTAAAGACAAGAGCGCATGGATTGATACTTTCTGATATCACAGAAAGGCAATTAAAAAGTAAAGATTAACATACTGTACATTAGTCGCTTTTTTATGCTCATTCTAGTGATTTGCTAATCCGAATCTGAATTCGTAATAAAGGATCGGATTTGCGATTGCGTCATTCCGACTGGATGACATTCGGGTTTTTAATGAGCGGTCGGATCGGATCATCGGCTGCTAAAGCTAGCCTTAAATTTAAAATTTAAATTCCAATAAGAGAAATTTTGATCCCAATCTTTTCAATGACATGTCTATCGAAAACCTACTACGTGATCTTCGAAAACCCTCATGACGAACTGTTGGTGCAAGGAAACTCGGCATTCTCAAATTAATGCCCTTCGTTCCGCGTGTTCATCGCCCATTCTACGAGTCGATCGTGCCCTCTGAGGACAGTAATGTTTAGCATGCTCTGCTGCCTAATGATTCAAAGCGAGCAGCCAAAAAGTTGTTTTCATTTTAGATTTTGTAAAATATAAAAATCATATCCGCACTTAACATGTTTTGATATAACAGGTTTTCGGACAAATGTTCAGTGCATTAACATGTTAAGTGCACACATCGATCGATTTACAGATTGGACTATTAATCTATAAAAATTGTCTCTTTTGATATGGAATGATTATTTAGTTAACACAAAAAGCACTGAAGAAGAATCAATAGCAAGGTTGAGAATCGAATGATAGCGAACACTGCCAGACTTCAAATTCAATTTACTCAAAAATGAAAAAGTGCACTTAACATATTAATGCGCAGTACCCTTCACCGTATCAGCAAATTGACAAATATCAATATTTTCACCATGCATCTGCTATGTCTAATTTTGGTGACGTTTTATAAATGTTTGATTTTGCAAACTGTTCCTATTTGCACTTATTCCAAAGCTGCATCTTGAATAAACATTCACTCTCGACAAACTGCCCACTAACTACTTGTAGCATTACACCGAGTTGCCGGGGGGAACCTATACAGATTCTCTATCATATCTGCTGTGTTTGAAGAAGGGTGATGTCAATTTGTCGCCACTTTAAATAAATCGATCAAGTATTTTGATTTCAAACAAAGACGCGTGAATGTTGTGTGCATACATGCATGTGTGTTGAATTCATTCATTTGATACACATAATGTACTTGTTTAATGATCACATCTTTTCCTTTGAATGTTATTTAACTGATTTAGGCTATGTTGATTTTCAAAATGTAGCTTGACAATAATTTAAGATTAAGTTAAGAATATTAATTGGAAGCCTGCTGATGTCACACAGTTCACGTAATAGTCCGGCAGCCAGAGCGAGTTTCTTCAGGGAACGAGGCTAAAAGTGAGACATTCACAGAATGATGTACACCCTATGCCTACTACGAATCAGCCTGTCTGCCGACCTATAGTGAGTTCCTCTTCTTGTCAGGCAAGATCAAAGAAAAACTCATGTAAATCCAGTGGGACGCAGATTGCAGTTTTTGGATAAAATGAAATTTTCTATTTTTCTCTGATTAAACAAAAAGTACTAAGCCCAGAGTCATAATTTTTGGCATGGAATGTCTTCAGGTCACTTCCTTTTATGTTCATGCACCCTTGTCTATGAAGCTAAACACATTCAGATTTGGCGAGCCTCTTAATGTCGGAAAACACAAACATTTTTAGCAACTTTATCCACATTCAACCACATTTTCATATACATTGCCGATTAGATGCATGATAAAAGCGTGCATTCATCATAGGAAATTACCCGAAGATATTCCATGCCAAAAATTATGACTCTAGACCTAGCACTTTTCACTTAATCAGAGAAAACATAGAAAATTTCATTTTATCCAAAAACTGCAATCCGCGTCCCATTGGATTTACATGTGTTTTTCTTTGATTCTGTCTGACAAGAAGAAGAAGAACTCACTAGAACTCGGCAGACGTGCTGATTCGTAGTAGGCAGAGGGTGTACAACATTCTGTGAACGTCTCACTTTCAGCCTCGTTCCCTGCAGAAACTCGCTCTGGCTGCCGGACTATAAAGTTGTTTTATTTGGTCAAAAAGTTCTTTCTCATTTATTTGGGACTCTTGCAATCCTGGAGTTACTCTATGGATTAGAGAACGTTCAGTCTAAAGTATATAATAATGCAACAGCCATAGATTTGAGAAAATTTTGTGAATGAAAAGCAGTAGGCCTACGAGTTGCTGAGGCATTTCGTTCATTCTTATCAAGGCAGTACATAAAGTAGTGAAATACAGATGCGGACAGTGTCGAGTCAGGTAAAGATGAATGGTTTTCAACATCGAACAGAGATTCGCAGTATATACACAGGAGTGACGCTACATCTGACATCTGACGTTGAGATAGCAAAGAACAGTAAGAAACAAGTTATAAGGTAAATAAATTCACAACACTATACATGCGCATAAAAAACATGCGCGTAATAAAAATAAATTAAGTTACCAAGGAAGATGAAGGCTCCCAATATACTATTTTTTAAATACAAAGATGAGACCTAAATCTTAATATAGACTACACATGGATTCTAAGAAACGTAAAAGAGAAAAATCTTTGCATATGTATGCCACTGAATGTTGCAAGAGACAGTTCTAGAATCAGCACTGCACACTTGTAAATGTCGTGTCATAGCACTATCTGGGATTCGCGTTGATCGAGGAAGGCACTTGCTAGTTCGTACCAGCGGAAAACATGTTCGGATATCCTTTTTTCAGAGATCTGTCTGTCCTTCCAAGATGGATGCATTCACACGTACATTTGAACTTCTATATCACTTGAGAAGGTTCAGGTAGAGAGAGGATCTTTGAGGGGAGCCGACGGGACCCGTCTGGTATTGAACACAATTATCGGTCTGAATACATTGGCTGATATACATCTTCAATACATCATTGACTTTGCGCTTCAGATAGGTTGCCATCTTATCTCCCAAGAATGGCAGTTTGAGTAAGACCTGCTTCTTCTCCGGACTTATTATAGTAGTTTTAGAACTACAGTGCTTTCATAAACTCATAAACGATCCAAAAAAACACTCATGATGTCCATATAAATGGAGTGTCTCTCGAATCTTCAATGATTAGTGCTGGATTGCATCACTCGTGCTCAGACGATGAGCTCGGTGGGCTAAATTGCGGACTAGATTAACTTTATACACAAAGGAAACAATGCTGTGGTAATTTATGTACAGGCCAGACCAAAAGAGTTTCCGGTACACCAATGTTAGTAGTAATAAAAGGTCCATAATAAACACAGCGCCCCCCCTCTGGAACGGCAGAGTGTCGTGGTCGGCCGCCGTGGTGCTTCGGGTCTGAGTCCCCCCCCCCTCTGGAACGACAGAGGTTGTAGTCTGTCGTGGTGTGCCGACCAGGTGGGTTCACAAAATGTTCGCTGACGTCCCCCCCCTCTGGAACGATAGAGTGTCGTGGTGGACTTGGGCGACCGCCAGGATTAGTCTTGAGGCTATAGTGTGTGATGTTTTTCGTGCAATCTGCTGAATGTTGGGTTGTAAAATGGGTTGTTTCGAGTGGAAGGAGTGGTCGGATGAGAAAACGGAGGTCGGATTCGGATTCAGCGTGAAATTCTGCATCGCTATGGTGAGTTTCAAGTCAATCGGTGAGAAAAAATTTTCGCTGACGTCCCCCCCCTCTGGACAGCTTGCTTCGATTTTGGCTTCCAGTGGACGGATTTTGTCGTGCGATAGCTCGTTTGAAAGCTAAGAGTAAGACAAATTCAGTGAAAGAATCGGCTTGTTCCTATCTGTCTTCGTTCAAAAGTTAGAGCGGTTACAAGATTTTAGGTCGGAGCTCGCTCACCTGAAAAAATCCGAAGTGTCAGAGTGACTTTGTATGGGTAAAATTTTGAAAATTTTCCAAAGTGTGGAATTTCGACCTGGGACCGTCACCAAAACATTTTTCATCAAATTTTGAAATTTCACTGACGTCCCCCCCCTCTGGACAGCTTGCTTCGATTTTGGCTTCCAGTGGACGGATTTTGTCGTGCGATAGCTCGTTTGAAAGCTAAGAGTGAGACAAATTCAGTGAAAGAATCGGCTTGTTCCTATCTGTCTTCGTTCAAAAGTTAGAGTGGTTACAAGATTTTAGGTCGGAGCTCGCTCACCTGAAAAAATCCTAAGTGTCAGAGTGACTTTGTATGGGTAAAATTTTGAAAATTTTCCAAAGTGTGGAATTTCGACCTGGGACCGTCACCAAAACATTTTTCATCAAATTTTGAAATTTCACTGACGTCCCCCCCTCTGGACAGCTTGCTTCGATTTTGGCTTCCAGTGGACGGATTTTGTCGTGCGATAGCTCGTTTGAAAGCTAAGAGTGAGACAAATTCAGTGAAAGAATCGGCTTGTTCCTATCTGTCTTCGTTCAAAAGTTAGAGCGGTTACAAGATTTTAGGTCGGAGCTCGCTCACCTGAAAAAATCCTAAGTGTCAGAGTGACTTTGTATAGGTAAAATTTTGAAAATTTTCCAAAGTGTGGAATTTCGACCTGGGACCGTCACCAAAACATTTTTCATCAAATTTTGAAATTTCACTGACGTCCCCCCCCTCTGGACAGCTTGCTTCGATTTTGGCTTCCAGTGGACGGATTTTGTCGTGCGATAGCTCGTTTGAAAGCTAAGAGTGAGACAAATTCAGTGAAAGAATCGGCTTGTTCCTATCTGTCTTCGTTCAAAAGTTAGAGCGGTTACAAGATTTTAGGTCGGAGCTCGCTCACCTGAAAAAATCCGAAGTGTCAGAGTGACTTTGTATGGGTAAAATTTTGAAAATTTTCCAAAGTGTGGAATTTCGACCTGGGACCGTCACCAAAACATTTTTCATCAAATTTTGAAATTTCACTGACGTCCCCCCCTCTGGACAGCTTGCTTCGATTTTGGCTTCCAGTGGACGGATTTTGTCGTGCGATAGCTCGTTTGAAAGCTAAGAGTGAGACAAATTCAGTGAAAGA
The DNA here is from genome assembly GCA_907163375.1 of Prostheceraeus crozeri. NCBI lineage: Eukaryota > Metazoa > Platyhelminthes > Polycladida > Euryleptidae > Prostheceraeus > Prostheceraeus crozeri. Next base: position 204,112 of record CAJQUW010000576.1, on the reverse strand, counting down.
ATCGGCTTGTTCCTATCTGTCTTCGTTCAAAAGTTAGAGCGGTTACAAGATTTTAGGTCGGAGCTCGCTCACCTGAAAAAATCCTAAGTGTCAGAGTGACTTTGTAGGGGTAAAATTTGAAAATTTTCCAAAGTGTGGAATTTCGACCTGGGACCGTCACCAAAACATTTTTCATCAAATTTTGAAATTTCACTGACGTCCCCCCCCCATCTGGACAGCTCGCTTCGATTTTGGCTTCCAGTGGACGGATTTTGTCGTGCGATAGCTCGTTTGAAAGCTAAGAGTGAGACAAATTCAGTGAAAGAATCGGCTTGTTCCTATCTGTCTTCGTTCAAAAGTTAGAGCGGTTACAAGATTTTAGGTCGGAGCTCGCTCACCTGAAAAAATCCTAAGTGTCAGAGTGACTTTGTATAGGTAAAATTTTGAAAATTTTCCAAAGTGTGGAATTTCGACCTGGGACCGTCACCAAAACATTTTTCATCAAATTTTGAAATTTCACTGACGTCCCCCCCCTCTGGACAGCTCGCTTCGATTTTGGCTTCCAGTGGACGGATTTTGTCGTGCGATAGCTCGTTTGAAAGCTAAGAGTGAGACAAATTCAGTGAAAGAATCGGCTTGTCCCTATCTGTCTTCGTTTAGATGTGAGACGCCATTTAAGATTTTGGGACATTGGCGAAAAACGACAGAGTTAGAATTTGGGACGTTTTGCGCTGTAGCTTCAAAACGAAGCATCGGATGGGAAAACGGATTTCAGATTTGGAATCAGCGTGAAATTCTTTATCTGTATGGTGAGTTTCATGTCAATCGGAGAGAAAAATTTTCAACATTTTTCGGAAAAACGAGTTAGAGTTTTTGCGATGGCTGCCTACTGTAGAGCCAAAACGAAGCATCGGATGGGAAAACGGAGGCCAGATTCGGATTCAGCGTCAAATTCTACATGGAAATGGTGTATTTCCAGCTCAATCGGAGCACTAGAACCGGAGATAGACGGGATTTTTAGTGTTTGGATGATGGGTATTACGTCATCAGCTGATCGCCACACACTATATAAGCTGGGAACCGACGGAGACTTTTCATTAAGACGAGAGATTGTCAACGGTAAGTCATCTCTCTGAACTCCGATGATAGCTTCGGACATTCCAAATTCCGAGTTTCTGTAAGAAACCGACTTAGAAAATTTCATTGCTGATATCAGCTAAGCCGTCAGACTTAGAGGTTAGCCAGGAGATGGCCTTCGTCTCCAGGCCATAAAAGACTCCAAAACTTTAAAGGCTTGTAACTTTGCTTCTACAAGTCCGTTTGACTTGATTCAAAAAGGGTTCGGTCGCTATTGACCTGGCCTAAGTGACAGCCTACTTATAAAATTTCATAAGTAGTGCTAAAAAGTTGAAAAATTTAAATTCACTAGTTTTGGAGGTTTTCTGGGGTTTTCAAGTATGCTGAGTTCAAATCTACTATCAGATTTCAAATTTAACTAAGTCTAAGGCAGCTTTGAGGGGTTAGATCCCAGCTACTGTTCACTACCTTTGACTCGGCGTTGCTGTTACCACTTCGGGGCAGTGACAATGATGTCTTAAGCTGTAAATAGCGGGTATCGGGGAAGATCTCTCACTTCCCTAGTGATCAGTACAAGGCCTTCGGGCTGTCGACGGGATCTAGTGCCACTCACTACACTCAAATCTATCATCTCACTAAGTGTAAAATCATTCTTTTCCGTTTTTATAAACTAGGAATCAATCGTTTGCTATCAAACGTTTACGGAATTATAATCATTGTTTTCCCCTTTTCACTTCAGAAAATGGTTAACTACAATAATGCCAAGACGGCTTTCAAGCTCTGCGTTTGTACAAAGATTTTTCGCAGTGATGCCTTCAAGAAACACTCTTGTGTAAATAAGCGAATGGTAGGGGGCATTCGATACTTTTGCAGCAGCCATAATGCATCTCGCCTTGTCGAGACGTTACCGGAGTGGCATGCGAAGCATAGCAGTTGCAGTCAACCAGAGCTGACTGAGGAGGCGAAGCAAAGTCTCTTCATCTCAGAGTTAAAAGCTCTGGAGACTCAGTGCGCTGTCGAGGCTATCGCGTCAGCAAAGCCTCCCTCATCTAGTGCACCAGCAAAGGCTCTCTCACCCACCCCGATTCTGGAGACTCAGTGTGCTGTCGAGTCTATCGCGTCAGCAGAGGCTCCCTCATCTAGTGTGCCAGCAAAGGCTCTCTCACCCACCCCGATTGAGTCTTCTCCGAAGTCGAGTAAATCCTCCTCCTCCTCTAGCGATGAGTCGGCTACTAGTAGCAGCGACAGTGAGGAAGAGGAGGAGGAGGAAAAAGGCTCGACGAAGGCTGACCTAGTCGAGAGTGTCTACCTCGATAGCGAGGTAGAGGCGGTGAGGGAAGTTGACCTCGATAGCGAGGTGCAGCCGGCTAAGTTATCGAGCAGTGGTGGGATTGCGGCTCAATGTCGCAACTTCATTATGCGCCCACCACTGGTCGATAACTATGACAAGTTGAAGAATGAGTTGGAGGTGTGGAAGAGGGACTGTTTCTTCTATAAAGCGAGTTCCGAGAACCTCTCGCGAGTCACTCAGGAGCTCAAGAAGACTCAAGCTAGTCTTTTTGAGAAAGAAGGAGAGCTCGATCGCGAGAGGTTCTCGCACCTCGCTAGTAAGGCTAGAGAAGAACAGCTCCTGATCGAGAGAGAGAGTCAAGAGAAGGAGTTGAGAAAGATGAGGGAGGAGGTGGAAGGGCTGCGAAAGCAGTTGGGGAAGGTGGTGGCGACTAATCAGGAGCTGCACCAACAAGTGATGAGTAGCAGTACTCGACGATCAAGTCGCCTCCACATTCCCCTAGATAAGAAAGGACGTGTGCCCGCAAGACCGCTCCTCTGTGAACGTGGCAGAGACGAAATGTGTTACAGCAGGGCTAAAAAAGGTATCGAATGCCTTCATTTTACATTCGACCATAAGGAGGCAATCACAGGATTCCTGTTCGAACCACGTCCGGAGAAGATCTGTAAGTTAAAACAAGTAACTTAGAGTTCAAGATGATAACTAACAACTTCTTTCTTTACAGATATCAATGAGAAGCGCCCACCTGCTTCCGTCAACGAGCCGGAGTCGAAGCGGAAAGCTTGAGCCCCATATTCCTTCAATCATCCCGAGAATGACCCATCGGCTCTCTTAAGGGCCACCTAGGGGCAAGACATGATAGAACCTCCACGCGGTTTGCCCTGGGCAGTCTTCGGACTGGCGAATACTATCATTAAGTTGAATCTGCTATCAGTCAACTTGAACGTTACGTCGCGTTAGAGGGGTATATAAACCACTGCCTCTTATTTCATTTCATTTCAATCATGCAGACGCCGAACAGTCAAGTCAGCTCTCCTCGCGGACCGCAGTTAAGGCCGCGAAATTTATTTGAGGAGTTTGTCAGGCTAGAGGAGCAAGACAGAGTTTATAATAATCTTGCTCGGATTGGCAATCCGATGACAGCAACTGCTGTCAATCCAACGGAATGGCGCTACATTCCACTTTTTAGCCATGTACCAGTTAGTGTGGAAGTCGACAGTGCTACCAAAGAGAGAGTCAAAGACTCTCTCAGCAGAATTGGTAGGGTGTAAGATGACGTTACTCCCGAGAACGAACCATCGGCTCTCTTAAGGGCCACCATGGGGCAAGACATGATAGAACCTCCACGCGGTTTGCCCTGGGCAGTCTTCAGACTGGCGAATACTATCATTAAGTTGAATCTGCTATCAGTCAACTTGAACGTTATGCAGTCAATTGCTATCCCTGAAGCATTCTGATTCGCTGTTGAGCAATTCATTGTTGAAAACCCTATATAAGCCAGAAGATTGTAGCGCTTCTCATTCAATTTCAAGTCACGATGGAAGCGACATCTGCCAACAGCATTCCCGTCTTTATCGATGAAGACAACGCCATTCCCGAGTTCATCATCCTCGACGAGTGGGATGAAGAGGATGATAAGAAGGGGAAGATCGAGAAGATCATTTGGACGGATGGGGTGTGGACTCCAAATACCACTCGCATCCGAAAGGTGCCAGATGCACCAGTACGACCTCGGCGGTATAGGGTCTATGACAACCTAACCGTCATACCCATTGACTATTCCAGCCAATAGTCAAATTCACACCCCCCGAGAACGAACCATCGGCTCTCTTAAGGGCCACCATGGGTCAAGACATGATAGAACCTCCTCGCGGTTTGCCCTGGGCAGTCTTCGGACTGGCGAATACTATCATTAAGTTGAATCTGCTATCAGTCAACTTGAACGTTGCAAATGAAGTTCGGTGTAATACTTCCTTTCGACGGGCGTTCCTGTAAAGGGCGGCGGTGAAACCCGTAGGTATGTATACCGCAAGGGACATTCGGCAATTGTCAATCTTGTTAAACCTCTCTGCGTCATGTTTGCAAGTGATTGCCTCTGTCTCAACGTAGTATGCATTCGCACCAGGGCGACATTTAGCCAACTGTCGAAGGTTGCCTAAAACTTTCCATTGCATACGTTATGAGAACCATGAGTTCTACCTGTCTCTATCAATGAGACGAATTGATGAATGGAATGAAATGGGAGGACACTCACGCGCCACACGCAACATAACACACTTCTCTCTTCCGTAGTCTAACAAGCTCTTTACACATGGATCGCAGTCTATTGCTATCCCTGTATCAGAAGTGCAAGCTATCTTAATTTTGTTTGACACTATTTCATCTATCATCATCGTCCATATGAAATGTTTTAAGATTTACAAGTTAGACTAAGCGTGCTACTATTTCCAAATGAAAAAGTATACATGGTTAAATCATCCACTTAAGCCCATCCGTAGTCTAACAAGCTCTTTACACATGGATTGCAGTCGATTGCTATCCCTGTATCAGAAGCGTAAGCCATCTTAATTTTATTTAACACTATTTCATCTACCATCATCACCCATATGAAGTGTCATAAGATTTACAAGTTAGAAATAAAGTTTCAATAGTGTATGTGTTAGAAATAAAGGTGTAACTGTTTGTAAAATAAGATCGCAAGATTTACTAGTTTACAAGTTAGACTAAGTGTAAATTAAAAATAAAATTATAACTGTTTCAAGAGTTTACAAGTTAGAAATTAAGTTTCAATGGTGTATACGTTAGAAATAAAGTTTTAGCTGTTTGTATATTAAAATAAAGTTTCAAGAGTTTACAAGTTAGAAATAAAGTTTCAATAGTGTGAGGGTTAGAAATAAAGTTTTAGCTGTTTGTATATCAAAATAAAGTTTCAAGAGTTTACAAGTTAGAAATAAAGTTTCAATAGTGTATATGTTAGAAATAAAGATGTAACTGTTTGTAAAAATAAGATCGCAAGATTTACTAGTTTACAAGTTAGACTAAGTGTAAATTAAAAATAAAATTATAACTGTTTCACGAGTTAAAGCGTTGATGCAACGATGAACAATTAATGAGCTGAAAAGTTTTAGATTCACTTTAACATTACCATATGTTCACAGATAGAAATGTATCACAGCAAAGCTACTTCATGAGTTAGTTTGCCAGGAGTGTATCATCTCAAACTTTTACTCCGACTGTGGAACATTGATTTCCATGATGAAGATTTAAATAGTTAGATTCGATGACGAACAAGATTTACTAGTTTACAAGTTGGACAAAGCGTTCTACTATTTGTAAATGAAAGATATCATTTCAACAGTTTACCAGCTAAAAATAAAGTTTCAACAGTCTACAAGTTAAAAATAAAGTTTCAACCGTTTACAAGTTAAAAATGAAGTTTCAATAGTGTGTATGCTAAGAATAAAGTTCTATCTGTTTATATATCAAAATAAAGTTTCAACCGTTTACAAGTGAAAAATGAAGTTTCAATAGTGTGTATGTTAAGAATAAAGTTCTATCTGTTTATATGTTAGAAATAAAAATGAGGGTTCACCAGTTTACAAGTTAAGAATAAAGTTTTATCTGCTTGTATGTCAGAAATGAAATAAAGCTTCACCAGTTTAAGAGTTAAAAATAAAGTTTCATTAGTGTGTATGTTAAGAATAAAGTTCTATCTGTTTATATGTTAGAAATAGAATGAAGTTTCACCAGTTTACAAGCTAAGAATAAAGTTCTATCTGTTTACAAGTTAAAAATGAAGTTTCAATAGTGTGTATGTTAAGAATAAAGTTCTATCTGTTTATATGTTAGAAATAAAAATGAGGGTTCATCAGTTTACAAGTTAAGAATAAAGTTCTATATGTTTGTATGTTAGAAATAAAACAGAGTTTCAACCATTTACAAGTTAAAAATAAAGTTTCAATAGTTTACAAGTTAAGAATAAAGTTTCAATAGTGTACATGTTAAGAATAAAGTTCTATCTGTTTATATGTTAGAAATAGAATGAAGTTTCACCGGTTTACAAGTTAAGAATAAAGTTCTATCTGTTTATATGTTAGAAATAAAATGAAGTTTCATCAGTTTACAAGTTAAGAATAAAGTTTTATCTGTTTGTATGTTAGAAATAAAACAAATTTTCAACCGTTAACAAGTTAAAAATATAGTTTCAATAGTTTGCAAGTTAAAACCAATGTTTCAATAGTGCGTATGTTAAGAATAAAGTTTTATCTGTTTGTATGATACAAATAAAACAAAGTTTCAACCGTTTACAAGTTAAAAATAAAGTTTCAATAGTTTACAAGTTAAAAATAAAGTTTCAATAGTGTGCATGGTCAGAATAAAGTTCTATCTGTTTATATGTTAGAAATAGAATGAAGTTTCACCAGTTTACAAGTTAAGAATAAAGTTCTATCTGTTTATATGTTAGAAGTAAAATGAAGGTTTATCAGTTTACAAGCTAATAATAAAGTTTTATCTGTTTGTATGTTAGAAATAAAACAAAGTTTCAACCGTTAACAAGTTAAAAATAAAGTTTCAGATGAAAATAAAGTTTCAATAGTGTATATGATGGAAATAAAGTTTAAGCGCTCTGTGCGTTAGAAATAAAGTTTCAGCCGTTTACAAGTTAAAAATAAAGTTTCAACAGTGTGTACGTTGAAAATAAAGTTCTATCTGTTTATATGTTAGAAATAAGAATGAAGGTTCACCAGTTTACAAGTTAAGAATAAAGTTTTATCTGCTTGTATGTCAGAAATGAAATAAAGTTTCACCAGTTTAAAAGTTAAGAATAAAGTTTCAATAGTGTGTATGTTAAGAATAAAGTTTTATCTATTTGTAGGTTAGAATTAAAACAAAGTTTCAACCGTTTACAAGTTAAAAATAAAGTTTCAATAGTTAACACGTTAAAAATAAAGTTTCAATAGTGTATATGTTAAGAATAAAGTTCTATCCGTTTGTATGTTAGAAATAAAAATGAAGGTTCACCAGTTTACAAGTTAAGAATAAAGTTTTATCTGCTTGCATGTCAGAAATGAAATAAAGTTTCACCAGTTTAAAAGTTAAGAATAAAGTTTCAATAGTATGTATGTTGAGAATAAAGTTCTATCTGTTTATATGTTAGAAATAAAATGAAGTTTCGCCAGTTTACAAGTTAAGAATAAATTTTATCTGCTTGTATGTTAGAAATGAAATAAAGTTTCACCAGTTTACAAGTTAAAAAATAAAGTTTCAATAGTGTGTACGTTAGAAATAAAGTTTCAATAGTGTGTATGTTAAGAATAAAGTTTTATCTGTTTGTATGCTAGAAATAAAACAAAGTTTCAACCGTTTACAAGTTAAAAATAAAGTTTCAGATTAAAATAAAGTTTCAATAGTGTGTATGATTGAAATAAAGTTTCAGCGCTTTGCGCGTTAGAAATAAAGTTTCAGCCGTTTACAAGTTAAAAATAAAGTTTCAATAGTGTGTATGTTAAGAATAAAGTTCTATCTGTCTATATGTTAGAAATAGAACGAAGATTCACCAGTTTACAAGTTAAGAATAAATTTTTATCTGCTTGTATGTTAGAATTGAAACAAAGTTTCACCAGTTTACAAGTTAAAAAATAAAGTTTCAATAGTGTGTATGTTAGAAATGAAGTTTCAATAGCGTGTATGTTAAGAATAAAGTTTTATCTGTTTGTATGTTAGAAATAAAATGAAGGTTCATCAGTTTACAAGCTAATAATAAAGTTTTATCTGTTTGTATGTTAGAAATAAAACAAAGTTTCAACCGTTAACAAGTTAAAAATAAAGTTTCAGATGAAAATAAAGTTTCAATAGTGTATATGATGGAAATAAAGTTTAAGCGCTTTGTGCGTTAGAAATAAAGTTTCAGCCGTTTACAAGTTTAAAATAAAGTTTCAACAGTGTGTACGTTAAGAATAAAGTTCTATCTGTTTATATGTTAGAAATAAAACGAAGGTTCACCAGTTTACGAGTTAAGAATAAACTTTTATCTGCTTGCATGTCAGAAATGAAATAAAGTTTCACCAGTTTAAAAGTTAAGAATAAAGTTTCAATAGTATGTATGTTGAGAATAAAGTTCTATCTGTTTATATGTTAGAAATAAAATAAAGTTTCGCCAGTTTACAAGTTAAGAATAAATTTTATCTGCTTGTATGTTAGAAATGAAATAAAGTTTCACCAGTTTACAAGTTAAAAAATAAAGTTTCAATAGTGTGTACGTTAGAAATAAAGTTTCAATAGTGTGCATGTTACTAATAAAGTTTTATCTGTTTGTATGCTAGAAATAAAACAAAGTTTCAATCGTTAACAAGTTAAAAATAAAGTTTCAGATTGAAATAAAGTTTCAATAGTGTGTATGATGGAAATAAAGTTTAAGCGCTTTGCGCGTTAGAAATAAAGTTTCAGCCGTTTACAAGTTAAAAATAAAGTTTCAATAGTGTGTATGTTAAGAATAAAGTTCTATCTGTCTATATGTTAGAAATAAAACGAAGATTCACCAGTTTACAAGTTAAGAATAATTTTTATCTGCTTGTATGTTAGAATTAAAACAAAGTTTCACCAGTTTACAAGTTAAAAAATAAAGTTTCAATAGTGTGTATGTTAGAAATAAAGTTTCAATAGCGTGTATGTTAAGAATAAAGTTTTATCTGTTTGTATGTTAGAAATAAAATGAAGGTTCATCAGTTTACAAGCTAATAATAAAGTTTTATCTGTTTGTATGTTAGAAATAAAACAAAGTTTCAACCGTTAACAAGTTAAAAATAAAGTTTCAGATGAAAATAAAGTTTCAATAGTGTATATGATGGAAATAAAGTTTAAGCGCTTTGTGCGTTAGAAATAAAGTTTCAGCCGTTTACAAGTTTAAAATAAAGTTTCAACAGTGTGTACGTTAAGAATAAAGTTCTATCTGTTTATATGTTGGAAATAAAACGAAGGTTCACCAGTTTACAAGTTAAGAATAAATTTTTATCTGCTTGTATGTTAGAATTTAAACAAAGTTTCACCAGTTTACAAGTTAAAAAATAAAGTTTCAATTGTGTGTACGTTGGAAATAAAGTTTCAATAGCGTGTATGTTAAGAATAAAGTTTTATCTGTTTGTATGTTAGAAATAAAATGAAGGTTCATCAGTTTACAAGTTAATAATAAAGTTTTATCTGTTTGTATGTTAGAAATAAAACAAAGTTTCAACCGTTAACAAGTTAAAAATAAAGTTTCAATAGTTTTCAAGTTAAAACTAATGTTTCAATAGTGCGTATGTTAAGAATAAAGTTTTATCTATTTGTATGTTGGAAATAAAATGAAGCTTCGCCAGTTTACAAGTTAAGAATAAAGTTTTATCAGCTCGTATGTTAGAAATATAATGAAGTTTCACCAGTTTACAAATTAAAAATAAAGTTTCAATAGTGTGCACGTTAGAAATGAAGTTTCAACCGTTTACAAGTTAAAAATAAAGTTTCAACAGTGTCTACGTTAGAAATAAAGTTTTATCTGTTTGTAAAGTACGATCGTAGGATTTACTAGTTTGCAAGTTAGACTCAGCATTCTACTAGTTGTAATTGAAAATATCGTTTCAACAGTTTACAGATTAAAATAAAGTTTCAATAGTGTGTATGATGGAAATAAAGTTTAAGCGCTTTGTGCGTTAGAAATAAAGTTTCAGCCGTTTACAAGTTAAAAATAAAGTTTCAACAGTGTGCACGTTAGAAACAAAGTTTCAACAGTTTACAAGTTGAAAAATAAAGTTTCAACAGTGCGTACGTTAGAAATAAATGAAAGTAAGAACTTCATCGTATGAGTATTCAAAGCATGTTTTGTAAATCAAATGTGTATAGTCCTGACATGATAGAATCGTGTTAGAAATAAAGTTTCAGCCGTTTACAAGTTAAAAATAAAGTTTCAACAGTGTGTACGTTAGAAATAAAGTTTTAGCTGTTTATATGTTAGAAACAAAATAAAGTTTCAACAGTTTACAAGTTGAAAAATAAAGTTTCAACAGTGTGTACGTTAGAAATAAATGAAAGAAAAGAACTTCATCGTATGAGTATTCAAAGCATGTTTTGTAAATCAAATGTGTATAGTCCTGACATGATAGAATCGTGTTAGAAATAAAGTTTCAGCCGTTTACAAGTTAAAAATAAAGTTTCAACAGTGTGTACGTTAGAAATAAAGTTTTAGCTGTTTATATGTTAGAAACAAAATAAAGTTTCAACAGTTTACAAGTTGAAAAATAAAGTTTCAACAGTGTGTACGTTAGAAATAAATGAAAGAAAAGAACTTCATCGTATGAGTATTCAAAGCATGTTTTGTAAATCAAATGTGTATAGTCCTGACATGATAGAATCAAATGAACTTGACAAACGCGTTTGTCAAGCTTGATTCTATCATGTCAGGACTATACACATTTGATTTACAAAACATGCTTTGAATACTCATACGATGAAGTTCTTTTCTTTCATTTATTTCTAACGTACACACTGTTGAAACTTTATTTTTCAACTTGTAAACTGTTGAAACTTTATTTTGTTTCTAACATATAAACAGCTAAAACTTTATTTCTAACGTACACACTGTTGAAACTTTATTTTTAACTTGTAAACGGCTGAAACTTTATTTCTAACACGATTCTATCATGTCAGGACTATACACATTTGATTTACAAAACATGCTTTGAATACTCATACGATGAAGTTCTTACTTTCATTTATTTCTAACGTACGCACTGTTGAAACTTTATTTTTCAACTTGTAAACTGTTGAAACTTTGTTTCTAACGTGCACACTGTTGAAACTTTATTTTTAACTTGTAAACGGCTGAAACTTTATTTCTAACGCACAAAGCGCTTAAACTTTATTTCCATCATACACACTATTGAAACTTTATTTTAATCTGTAAACTGTTGAAACGATATTTTCAATTACAACTAGTAGAATGCTGAGTCTAACTTGCAAACTAGTAAATCCTACGATCGTACTTTACAAACAGATAAAACTTTATTTCTAACGTAGACACTGTTGAAACTTTATTTTTAACTTGTAAACGGTTGAAACTTCATTTCTAACGTGCACACTATTGAAACTTTATTTTTAATTTGTAAACTGGTGAAACTTCATTATATTTCTAACATACGAGCAGATAAAACTTTATTCTTAACTTGTAAACTGGCGAAGCTTCATTTTATTTCCAACATACAAATAGATAAAACTTTATTCTTAACATACGCACTATTGAAACATTAGTTTTAACTTTTAAACTGGTGAAACTTTATTTCATTTCTGACATACAAGCAGATAAAACTTTATTCTTAACTTGTAAACTGGTGAACCTTCATTCTTATTTCTAACACATAAACAGATAGAACTTTATTCTTAACGTACACACTGTTGAAACTTTATTTTTAACTTGTAAACGGCTGAAACTTTATTTCTAACGCACAAAGCGCTTAAGCTTTATTTCCATCACATACACTATTGAAACTTTATTTTCATCTGAAACTTTATTTTTAACTTGTTAACGGTTGAAACTTTGTTTTATTTCTAACATACAAACAGATAAAACTTTATTATTAACTTGTAAACTGATGAACCTTCATTTTATTTCTAACATACAAACAGATAAAACTTTATTCTTAACATACACGCTATTGAAACTTTATTTCCAACGTACACACAATTGAAACTTTATTTTTTAACTTGTAAACTGGTGAAACTTTGTTTTAATTCTAACATACAAGCAGATAAAAGTTTATTCTTAACTTGTAGACTGGTGAACCTTCGTTTTATTTCTAACATATAAACAGATAGAACTTTATTCTTAACGTACACACTGTTGAAACTTTATTTTTAACTTGTAAACGGCTGAAACTTTATTTCTAACGCACAAAGCGCTTAAGCTTTATTTCCATCACATACACTATTGAAACTTTATTTTCATCTGAAACTTTATTTTTAACTTGTTAACGGTTGAAACTTTGTTTTATTTCTAACATACAAACAGATAAAACTTTATTATTAGCTTGTAAACTGATGAACCTTCATTTTATTTCTAACATACAAACAGATAAAACTTTATTCTTAACATACACGCTATTGAAACTTTATTTCTAACATACACACTATTGAAACTTTATTTTTTAACTTGTAAACTGGTGAAACTTTGTTTTAATTCTAACATACAAGCAGATAAAAATTTATTCTTAACTTGTAAACTGGTGAATCTTCGTTTTATTTCTAACATATAGACAGATAGAACTTTATTCTTAACATACACACTATTGAAACTTTATTTTTAACTTGTAAACGGCTGAAACTTTATTTCTAACGCGCAAAGCGCTTAAACTTTATTTCCATCATACACACTATTGAAACTTTATTTCAATCTGAAACTTTATTTTTAACTTGTTAACGATTGAAACTTTGTTTTATTTCTAGCATACAAACAGATAAAACTTTATTCTTAACATGCACACTATTGAAACTTTATTTCTAGCGTACACACTATTGAAACTTTATTTTTTAACTTGTAAACTGGTGAAACTTTATTTCATTTCTAACATACAAGCAGATAAAATTTATTCTTAACTTGTAAACTGGCGAAACTTCATTTTATTTCTAACATATAAACAGATAGAACTTTATTCTCAACATACATACTATTGAAACTTTATTCTTAACTTTTAAACTGGTGAAACTTTATTTCATTTCTGACATGCAAGCAGATAAAACTTTATTCTTAACTTGTAAACTGGTGAACCTTCATTTTTATTTCTAACATACAAACGGATAGAACTTTATTCTTAACATATACACTATTGAAACTTTATTTTTAACGTGTTAACTATTGAAACTTTATTTTTAACTTGTAAACGGTTGAAACTTTGTTTTAATTCTAACCTACAAATAGATAAAACTTTATTCTTAACATACACACTATTGAAACTTTATTCTTAACTTTTAAACTGGTGAAACTTTATTTCATTTCTGACATACAAGCAGATAAAACTTTATTCTTAACTTGTAAACTGGTGAACCTTCATTCTTATTTCTAACATATAAACAGATAGAACTTTATTCTTAACGTACACACTGTTGAAACTTTATTTTTAACTTGTAAACGGCTGAAACTTTATTTCTAACGCACAAAGCGCTTAAACTTTATTTCCATCATATACACTATTGAAACTTTATTTTCATCTGAAACTTTATTTTTAACTTGTTAACGGTTGAAACTTTGTTTTATTTCTAACATACAAAAAGATAAAACTTTATTATTAGCTTGTAAACTGATGAACCTTCATTTTATTTCTAACATATAAACAGATAGAACTTTATTCTTAACTTGTAAACTGGTGAAACTTCATTCTATTTCTAACATATAAACAGATAGAACTTTATTCTGAACATATACACTATTGAAACTTTATTTTTAACTTGTAAACTATTGAAACTTTATTTTTAACTTGTAAACGGTTGAAACTTTGTTTTATTTGTATCATACAAACAGATAAAACTTTATTCTTAACATACGCACTATTGAAACATTAGTTTTAACTTGCAAACTATTGAAACTTTATTTTTAACTTGTTAACGGTTGAAACTTTGTTTTATTTCTAACATACAAACAGATAAAACTTTATTCTTAACTTGTAAACTGGTGAAACTTCATTCTATTTCTAACATATAAACAGATAGAACTTTATTCTTAACATGTACACTATTGAAACTTTATTCTTAACTTGTAAACTATTGAAACTTTATTTTTAACTTGTAAACGGTTGAAACTCTGTTTTATTTCTAACATACAAGCAGATAGAACTTTATTCTTAACTTGTAAACTGATGAACCCTCATTTTTATTTCTAACATATAAACAGATAGAACTTTATTCTTAACATACACACTATTGAAACTTCATTTTTAACTTGTAAACAGATAGAACTTTATTCTTAACTTGTAAACTGGTGAACCCTCATTTTTATTTCTAACATATAAACAGATAGAACTTTATTCTTAACATACACACTATTGAAACTTCATTTTAAACTTGTACACGGTTGAAACTTTATTTTGATATATAAGCAGATAGAACTTTATTCTTAGGATACACACTATTGAAACTTCATTTTTAACTTGTAAATGGTTGAAACTTTATTTTTAACTTGTAGACTGTTGAAACTTTATTTCTAACTGGTAAACTGTTGAAATGATATCTTTCATTTACAAATAGTAGAACGCTTTGTCCAACTTGTAAACTAGTAAATCTTGTTCGTCATCGAATCTAACTATTTAAATCTTCATCATGGAAATCAATGTTCCACAGTCGGAGTAAAAGTTTGAGATGATACACTCCTGGCAAACTAACTCATGAAGTAGCTTTGCTGTGATACATTTCTATCTGTAAACATATGGTAATGTTAAAGTGAATCTAAAACGTTTCAGCTTATTAATTGTTCATCGTTGCATCAACGCTTTAACTCGTGAAACAGTTATAATTTTATTTTTAATTTACAATTAGTCTAACTTGTAAACTAGTAAATCTTGCGATCTTATATTTACAAACAGTTACATCTTTATTTCTAACATATACACTATTGAAACTTTATTTCTAACTTGTAAACTCTTGAAACTTTATTTTGATATACAAACAGCTAAAACTTTATTTCTAACGCACACACTATTGAAACTTAATTTATAACTTGTAAACTCTTGAAACAGTTATAATTTTATTTTTAATTTACACTTAGTCTAACTTGTAAACTAGTAAATCTTGCGATCTTATTTTACAAACTGTTACACCGTTATTTCTAACACATACACTATTGAAACTTTATTTCTAACTTGTAAATCTTATGACACTTCATATGGGTGATGATGGTAGATGAAATAGTGTTAAATAAAATTAAGATGGCTTACACTTCTGATACAGGGATAGCAATCGACTGCAATCCATGTGTAAAGAGCTTGTTAGACTACGGATGGGCTTAAGTGGATGATTTAACCATGTATACTTTTTCATTTGGAAATAGTAGCACGCTTAGTCTAACTTGTAAATCTTAAAACATTTCATATGGACGATGATGATAGATGAAATAGTGTCAAACAAAATTAAGATAGCTTGCACTTCTGATACAGGGATAGCAATCGACTGCGATCCATGTGTAAAGAGCTTGTTAGACTACGGAAGAGAGAAGTGTGTTATGTTGCGTGTGGCGCGTGAGTGTCCTCCCATTTCATTCCATTCATCAATTCGTCTCATTGATAGAGACAGGTAGAACTCATGGTTCTCATAACGTATGCAATGGAAAGTTTTAGGCAACCTTCGACAGTTGGCTAAATGTCGCCCTGGTGCGAATGCATACTACGTTGAGACAGAGGCAATCACTTGCAAACATGACGCAGAGAGGTTTAACAAGATTGACAATTGCCGAATGTCCCTTGCGGTATACATACCTACGGGTTTCACCGCCGCCCTTTACAGGAACGCCCGTCGAAAGGAAGTATTACACCGAACTTCATTTGCAACGTTCAAGTTGACTGATAGCAGATTCAACTTAATGATAGTATTCGCCAGTCCGAAGACTGCCCAGGGCAAACCGCGAGGAGGTTCTATCATGTCTTGACCCATGGTGGCCCTTAAGAGAGCCGATGGTTCGTTCTCGGGGGGTGTGAATTTGACTATTGGCTGGAATAGTCAATGGGTATGACGGTTAGGTTGTCATAGACCCTATACCGCCGAGGTCGTACTGGTGCATCTGGCACCTTTCGGATGCGAGTGGTATTTGGAGTCCACACCCCATCCGTCCAAATGATCTTCTCGATCTTCCCCTTCTTATCATCCTCTTCATCCCACTCGTCGAGGATGATGAACTCGGGAATGGCGTTGTCTTCATCGATAAAGACGGGAATGCTGTTGGCAGATGTCGCTTCCATCGTGACTTGAAATTGAATGAGAAGCGCTACAATCTTCTGGCTTATATAGGGTTTTCAACAATGAATTGCTCAACAGCGAATCAGAATGCTTCAGGGATAGCAATTGACTGCATAACGTTCAAGTTGACTGATAGCAGATTCAACTTAATGATAGTATTCGCCAGTCTGAAGACTGCCCAGGGCAAACCGCGTGGAGGTTCTATCATGTCTTGCCCCATGGTGGCCCTTAAGAGAGCCGATGGTTCGTTCTCGGGAGTAACGTCATCTTACACCCTACCAATTCTGCTGAGAGAGTCTTTGACTCTCTCTTTGGTAGCACTGTCGACTTCCACACTAACTGGTACATGGCTAAAAAGTGGAATGTAGCGCCATTCCGTTGGATTGACAGCAGTTGCTGTCATCGGATTGCCAATCCGAGCAAGATTATTATAAACTCTGTCTTGCTCCTCTAGCCTGACAAACTCCTCAAATAAATTTCGCGGCCTTAACTGCGGTCCGCGAGGAGAGCTGACTTGACTGTTCGGCGTCTGCATGATTGAAATGAAATGAAATAAGAGGCAGTGGTTTATATACCCCTCTAACGCGACGTAACGTTCAAGTTGACTGATAGCGGATTCAACTTAATGATAGTATTCGCCAGTCCGAAGACTGCCCAGGGCAAACCGCGTGGAGGTTCTATCATGTCTTGCCCCTAGGTGGCCCTTAAGAGAGCCGATAGGTCATTCTCGGGATGATTGAAGGAATATGGGGCTCAAGCTTTCCGCTTCGACTCCGGCTCGTTGACGGAAGCAGGTGGGCGCTTCTCATTGATATCTGTAAAGAAAGAAGTTGTTAGTTATCATCTTGAACTCTAAGTTACTTGTTTTAACTTACAGATCTTCTCCGGACGTGGTTCGAACAGGAATCCTGTGATTGCCTCCTTATGGTCGAATGTAAAATGAAGGCATTCGATACCTTTTTTAGCCCTGCTGTAACACATTTCGTCTCTGCCACGTTCACAGAGGAGCGGTCTTGCGGGCACACGTCCTTTCTTATCTAGGGGAATGTAGAGGCGACTTGATCGTCGAGTACTGCTACTCATCACTTGTTGGTGCAGCTCCTGATTAGTCGCCACCACCTTCCCCAACTGCTTTCGCAGCCCTTCCACCTCCTCCCTCATCTTTCTCAACTCCTTCTCTTGACTCTCTCTCTCGATCAGGAGCTGTTCTTCTCTAGCCTTACTAGCGAGGTGCGAGAACCTCTCGCGATCGAGCTCTCCTTCTTTCTCAAAAAGACTAGCTTGAGTCTTCTTGAGCTCCTGAGTGACTCGCGAGAGGTTCTCGGAACTCGCTTTATAGAAGAAACAGTCCCTCTTCCACACCTCCAACTCATTCTTCAACTTGTCATAGTTATCGACCAGTGGTGGGCGCATAATGAAGTTGCGACATTGAGCCGCAATCCCACCACTGCTCGATAACTTAGCCGGCTGCACCTCGCTATCGAGGTCAACTTCCCTCACCGCCTCTACCTCGCTATCGAGGTAGACACTCTCGACTAGGTCAGCCTTCGTCGAGCCTTTTTCCTCCTCCTCCTCTTCCTCACTGTCGCTGCTACTAGTAGCCGACTCATCGCTAGAGGAGGAGGAGGATTTACTCGACTTCGGAGAAGACTCAATCGGGGTGGGTGAGAGAGCCTTTGCTGGCACACTAGATGAGGGAGCCTCTGCTGACGCGATAGACTCGACAGCACACTGAGTCTCCAGAATCGGGGTGGGTGAGAGAGCCTTTGCTGGTGCACTAGATGAGGGAGGCTTTGCTGACGCGATAGCCTCGACAGCGCACTGAGTCTCCAGAGCTTTTAACTCTGAGATGAAGAGACTTTGCTTCGCCTCCTCAGTCAGCTCTGGTTGACTGCAACTGCTATGCTTCGCATGCCACTCCGGTAACGTCTCGACAAGGCGAGATGCATTATGGCTGCTGCAAAAGTATCGAATGCCCCCTACCATTCGCTTATTTACACAAGAGTGTTTCTTGAAGGCATCACTGCGAAAAATCTTTGTACAAACGCAGAGCTTGAAAGCCGTCTTGGCATTATTGTAGTTAACCATTTTCTGAAGTGAAAAGGGGAAAACAATGATTATAATTCCGTAAACGTTTGATAGCAAACGATTGATTCCTAGTTTATAAAAACGGAAAAGAATGATTTTACACTTAGTGAGATGATAGATTTGAGTGTAGTGAGTGGCACTAGATCCCGTCGACAGCCCGAAGGCCTTGTACTGATCACTAGGGAAGTGAGAGATCTTCCCCGATACCCGCTATTTACAGCTTAAGACATCATTGTCACTGCCCCGAAGTGGTAACAGCAACGCCGAGTCAAAGGTAGTGAACAGTAGCTGGGATCTAACCCCTCAAAGCTGCCTTAGACTTAGTTAAATTTGAAATCTGATAGTAGATTTGAACTCAGCATACTTGAAAACCCCAGAAAACCTCCAAAACTAGTGAATTTAAATTTTTCAACTTTTTAGCACTACTTATGAAATTTTATAAGTAGGCTGTCACTTAGGCCAGGTCAATAGCGACCGAACCCTTTTTGAATCAAGTCAAACGGACTTGTAGAAGCAAAGTTACAAGCCTTTAAAGTTTTGGAGTCTTTTGTGGCCTGGAGACGAAGGCCATCTCCTGGCTAACCTCTAAGTCTGACGGCTTAGCTGATATCAGCAATGAAATTTTCTAAGTCGGTTTCTTACAGAAACTCGGAATTTGGAATGTCCGAAGCTATCATCGGAGTTCAGAGAGATGACTTACCGTTGACAATCTCTCGTCTTAATGAAAAGTCTCCGTCGGTTCCCAGCTTATATAGTGTGTGGCGATCAGCTGATGACGTAATACCCATCATCCAAACACTAAAAATCCCGTCTATCTCCGGTTCTAGTGCTCCGATTGAGCTGGAAATACACCATTTCCATGTAGAATTTGACGCTGAATCCGAATCTGGCCTCCGTTTTCCCATCCGATGCTTCGTTTTGGCTCTACAGTAGGCAGCCATCGCAAAAATTCTAACTCGTTTTTCCGAAAAATGTTGAAAATTTTTCTCTCCGATTGACATGAAACTCACCATACAGATAGAGAATTTCACGCTGATTCCAAATCTGAAATCCGTTTTCCAATCCGATGCTTCGTTTTGAAGCTACAGCGCAAAACGTCCCAAATTCTAACTCTGTCGTTTTTCGCCAATGTCCCAAAATCTTAAATGGCGTCTCACATCTAAACGAAGACAGATATGAACAAGCCGATTCTTTCAGTGAATTTGTCTCACTCTTAGCTTTCAAACGAGCTATCGCACGACAAAATCCATCCACTGGAAGCCAAAATCGAAGCGAGCTGTCCAGAGGGGGGAGAGGACGTCAGTGAAATTTCAAAATTTGATGAAAAATGTTTTGGTGACGGTCCCAGGTCGAAATTCCACACTTTGGAAAATTTTCAAATTTTACCCATACAAAGTCACTCTGACACTTAGGATTTTTTCAGGTGAGCGAGCTCCGACCTAAAATCTTGTAACCGCTCTAACTTTTGAACGAAGACAGATAGGAACAAGCCGATTCTTTCACTGAATTTGTCTCACTCTTAGCTTTCAAACGAGCTATCGCACGACAAAATCCGTCCACTGGAAGCCAAAATCGAAGCAAGCTGTCCAGAGGGGGGGGGACGTCAGTGAAATTTCAAAATTTGATGAAAAATGTTTTGGTGACGGTCCCAGGTCGAAATTCCACACTTTGGAAAATTTTCAAAATTTTACCCATACAAAGTCACTCTGACACTTAGGATTTTTTCAGGTGAGCGAGCTCCGACCTAAAATCTTGTAACCGCTCTAACTTTTGAACGAAGACAGATAGGAACAAGCCGATTCTTTCACTGAATTTGTCTCACTCTTAGCTTTCAAACGAGCTATCGCACGACAAAATCCGTCCACTGGAAGCCAAAATCGAAGCAAGCTGTCCAGAGGGGGGGGACGTCAGCGAAAATTTTTTCTCTCCGATTGACTTGAAACTCACCATAGCGATGCAGAATTTCACGCTGAATCCGAATCTGACCTCCGTTTTCTCATCCGATGCTTCGTTTTGACGCTACACACCAAAACGTCCCAAATTCTAACTCTGTCGTTTTTCGAAAAATGTTGAAAATTTTTTCTCACCGATTGCCTTGAAACTCACCATACCGATGCAGAATTTCACGCTGAATACGAATCCGACCTCCGTTTTCTCATCCGACCACTCCTTCCACTCGAAACAACCCATTTTACAACCCAACATTCAGCAGATTGCACGAAAAACATCACACACTATAGCCTCAAGACTAATCCTGGCGGTCGCCCAAGTCCACCACGACACTCTATCGTTCCAGAGGGGGGGACGTCAGCGAACATTTTGTGAACCCACCTGGTCGGCACACCACGACAGACTACAACCTCTGTCGTTCCAGAGGGGGGGGGGACTCAGACCCGAAGCACCACGGCGGCCGACCACGACACTCTGCCGTTCCAGAGGGGGGGGGCGCTGTGTTTATTATGGACCTTTTATTACTACTAATGTTCCATAGACACAAAGGAAAATAGTCGATGCCAATAGAAATCTATAAATTTCTAACGCTTGGTAAATATCTTGTTATGCATCACTTAATTTGCAAATTTGATTGAAACAAGTGAAAAATCCTCTATTGTGTGAGAAAAACATTGATTTACATGTGTATGTCACAGTGCTGTTTTTTCATGAGTGCGTCCAGTTTAAATTAACTCTTTAAATAAATAAATGCACACGTGTATAATAACCAGAGGTGGACACGATTCGGAAAATGAAGGTTCCAATAGCGACCATCCGATTCGCCAGCTTAGAGTTCCGATTACGATCATTCGATTCAAGTCTATATCAACCGACGATCAATCGTAAACATGAGCTCCCCATTTTTTTTCATTAATGAATCTCTGCGAACTCTGTCTCATTGCCAGATATTTAACTGTTGTGTCGAGATATGGACAACTACCATTATGCCCTTGTGAAGTGTCTGTGGCATGAAGTACTGGCCTTTTTACCGTGTATACATACTTTTTGCTTAGCCTTTTTATCCGTCATTAAAGTTTAAAAGGAGGAATACTTGATTTTTAACCATAAATGTCTGCGTTTTTTTATTAAATTTAGATGATCGCTCGTGAATTTACATACATTAAATTTAATTAAATTAAATTACATTAAATTAATACATTTAATTCAGGTGGAGTTTTATTATGGCTCTTTCTCATTCCGCAAACGTGTGTGCTCATCTCCGTGTGCTGATCAATCTGTTGGCACTATTGCAAATCAAAAAGTGAGCAATAGTCAATAACCGAAGCTGCTCGAAGAAAATCGACAAACATGGAAAAATGACTTGTTTCTGCTCCGTCGGATGCATTGACTCTGGTATCCGACTGAATATGAAATTTGTAAAATAAGCAGGGATATACAAAATATTCTGACCTTGTTAGCTTTTATATTTCTAATGTGGCTGTATTCTTGGATGCGATGATAACTTAAAACGTTGTGAAGTTATTTTATGTAAGAAATAAAGTGTTGGTCAAAAGTGAGCTTAAAAGCCCAATCAATTATAGATATTAAGAAAAGGTCTAAAGTTGCAGACCCTCCAGTGAACATCATTAAAACCTTTTTCAGGGGTCTTCTGTCTAACATAAAGACCTTCAAGTGAACTAACTATATTAGACCTTTGCGGTTCACTATATACATGTATACTACAGTTCAGACCCCTAGATATCGGGCATGAAGACCACATAAAGACCTCGGCCAGACCTTTCTCATTTGCAGTGCAGAAAATCAAGTTCCGATTTACGATTATCCAATTCAGTTACCAGTTATTAAAGCGATTCGATTATCGTATGAAAAAGAGTGCGAAGGTAGGCCTACTTGCAGCTGACAATTGTGCAGAAAGAAATATGAAGAAAGTTGTATTTATTGGGAAATGTCGGGCTTATGCCTACTAATATTTAATGTGTCTGTCTTGTCACGATCAGACAAAAGTTGAACACTATGTAAACTCTCATATTGCAAAATCGTGATAACAAAACACGATATCCATGAAAATTGTAGGCTATGCCGATAAAGTAGGTCTTGTACTAAAATAGAAAATGGTGTGTAAATGCGATCTTAGTCCTCATCTAAATCGAACATGACGCATTCTTCGACAGATGAAGGCTGCCCTTCATACCAAGGCTTCAAAGTTTGCGGAAGTGAGTGCCGCCCTTTTCGACATTAACTGAAGACGCGCTCGTTACGAGCTGGGTAGCTCCAACAAGAGAGGATATTCTTTGATCGATGACTTGTACACGATTATCATAACGCTGCACATAGGACACAAAGTGGCATTTAAAAATTTTTGACTGCATCGTGCATGACTAAAGGGGTTTCCCGAAACGTCGCACAGACTTTATTAGAGAATATATCCGAAGAAGTTTGCTCTTCCTTTTACATCCATCAACCGGATATGTGGAGAAATCGACCCCATGGTCAACATCAACAAAGTGGCATTGTCGGGAACTAATTGTCTGATTGAGCGCAAGGATGCGGTGAGGGACTTAGGGTTGGAACCGATTGCTGAAACGGTCGCGACCGCATATTTTGAAGACCGGTCGGCCGCCAGGTCGGCTTCGCATTACGTCGGCCGGCCGGTTAATTTATTTAGGCCCATGTGGACCGTTGTCGACATTCAGTCTAGAGTGAATTGCTTAGTCAATCATTACAGCATAAAGAGCATGTGAATGTAATATAATTTGAGAGTATCTACACGTATGTTTTGTAATATAAATATTGCGAACTATTCTTAAAACAGTTAAAGAATGATTACCAGCAACTGATGCATGTAGTTCAAACCTACTTTATTTATCATGTAGTTTCCAGAATCCTATAATCCAACCTGTATGAATTTTGGAAGCACTGTACATTGCTCAGCTTATCTCTAGTATTGTAAAGTTATTCCATATCTTGAATAATTTCACTACATAGTTTTGGATCTGGTACACTTCTTCGACACAGACACTTCTTCGACAAGACATTTGTTCGACACGGACACTTCTTCGACAAGACATTTGTTCGACACGAACACTTCTTCGACAAGTTCTGCATGAATAATGCTTTATCTAGCATGAATAGTTCTGCATGAATAGAATTTTAGGTACTGGCTATCTTTCGTCTTTATGGTAATATCTTAAATTACAAATACGCTTCTAGTTCAATCTATGCGATGCAAGAATTATATTTTTTTAGAAAGGAAAAAAATTAATTTAAGACAAAAAAGTATAAAAAAATGCAAATTCTCAAAAAATACACAACCTGAAAAAGAAAAAGACTATAATTGCTTAATAACGAACAAACGTCGTGTCGAAGAAGTGTCCGTGTCAAACAAACGTCGTGTCGAAGAAGTGTTCGTGTCGAACAAATGTCGTGTCGAAGAAGTGTTCGAAAATTTGTCGAACAAATGTTCGTGTCGAACAAGTGTTCGTGTACCATAGTTTTCTAACACGAGGAGCTTAGAGATGAAACGAATAATGGATTTCAATGCAGCCTAGGACCTGCTACCTGAACATTTGACAGTGGATCGTGGATAATTGTTTAATGATTAAATGGCACGCGATAATTTTTGATCGACGTTGTACAGCAACTACCGCTCGGTGAAATGACACTCACTGAAATGAAGAATTGATGACAAGTTTGGCGAGCTCACTAGTTCCAGACTCTTACATGTCAGCTCGCGGTCATCAGTGTAAGACCAAAATAGCTGAATTTAAACTGTAGTGGGGAGAGCTCTCAATTGACGTCGCAAATCACTGGAATACCCTCACAAGTGAAGAAGCAAATCTCATTTCAGTGAATCACTTCAAATCAAGCTTGCACGTCGCAGACAAAACATTTCACAGCATCAGCACTCAGTCAGTGATCAAATTGTTCATCTCAGACCTTTTATCGTTAGAAGAGCTTTTATGAACTTCGAATTTGTTAATAGCTTACGGCTCTCTTGTGGAGGCGCATATTACGCATTGCGAATATATTGCATATGTAGAATATATGGGATATGCGCATATATCAGTATTGTGTCAATGTTGTTACTATATCAATGCCCGTTTGGGCCATTATTTTGATTTTTATTATCTGTTTTCAATTTGCCTGTGTTTGATTGATTTTGAAAATGTAGTTGACATTATTATAGATTATAAAGTAGGCCTACAACTCACTGGATTTGTAAATAAGTCATTACGCGTATTACTGCTCATCGTACAAAAAATATGTATTCAAAGTGCGAATAATTGTATTGTAAGAGTATATATAATATTGCATTGTAATAAGTAACTCTCGCTTGTCCTGAGAATCGATAGGCCTACCATTCATGCATTTCATGTATACAAGGTGGAAATTGAATAATGTGTCATGACATATGTAAATTGACCAAATAATGTCCGACGGTCAAAGCCTTAACCAACCGCTGCAGAGACGCCAGCCACCGTCCCATCCTCGACTGGCCGAATTTTCAAAGCGCGTTAACACTGCTGATACACGCGTATTCAAGACGCCATTCGTTCCGTTGGTACTATGAGACCACAAACGAGAGTGAGAGAGAAATTCCGTGGCAGTGGAGGGAGCAGTTAATCTACCGTATTCCGAATCAATCCCGCGATTCTTGAATGAACAGGAATCGTGCGATTTTTTGTAATGTGAGACTTCCCAATGAAGTTTGCTTGATGAGGAAAAACAATGCTTCAATTCACTCTTTCATCGTTTGAGATTCCGATAATTGCAATGCGCGGGGGCTCGTTCCGGAGGTCATGTATAACTAGACAGAGTTGCCGTGTGATATCTGTTTGGGAGCTCCCTGCATGGTAATAAACGCGCTGGCCATTACGCCATTTATACGAATCCAATATGTTGTCGAGGCAGTCGAGCATGGTAGGGCCTGTAATATTATATCTCCGCATTGAAATCATATAAATGCATTGATAACAATGCGTATTAATGCCTGATTTACATTTAATAACATGCATACTATGAACATAACCCTGTAACAATGGCACTTGTAGATTTGCTAATTATGAAGATTGCAGAGTGCCAGTTCGCCTGAGCAAAGAATAGAAAGATGTCATCAGACTTGAACAATTTAAGCACGAAAATTCCTTGACAGCCGTTTCACCGGCTCGTCAGTACGACTCAGAACTGTCCAAAGTACCTTGAAATATCTAGAATGGCTGAACAAGCTGAAGAGCTGCACAACAGGCTACTCTATCCTGGCTCTGACAACCTGTCCTGACATTATGTGTGATTCGTATAATTGGTTTACCTGGCCTATGCGAGCGTGGTCAATGCTATGTGGGGAGCTCTAAAAGACATTTCGCACTGCAAATCTGTCTAGAGGGCTCATATATCCTGGCTATGCCGTGTGGCTGATAATCATAAAGATCACAGAGTGCCAATTCTAGATATTTTGAGCTAGTCTGAGCCATTCCGAATGTTGCTGACGAACACTTGTAAGGTGAAGCGCTGTGTCTAAACTGTCACAGAATTTTTTGTGCTTAAAATTGTTCAAGACTGAGGACTTCTCTCTATTAGATTTGCTAATGTTTTGAAAGCGTTATGAGTCTAATAGTTTGATGCATAATTATGCTTATCTCAGGGCTGGCAGAAGAAACGGCAAATACCTACACTCCTACAGCCATGTTTGATAAAATATGATTAATGATGACCAAATGAAATCTCTTTAAAATATCAAACAGTTCTATTCGAACCGATATTTCGATCTACTTCCGATTCGAAAATGAAGTTCAGAACACTCAGAATTCAGGAGTTTCTAGTTTTTAAAGCTGTCAACCTACATCATAGATCATTATAGGCTTAACTGAACCTATTTCCAGGGATCATTGCTGTATCAATTATCAATCATTTTTGATGAAAGTTCATCAAATGTTGCTTTAAGTTGGATGCATGCGACTCGGCTTCTCCATCTTCTTGATGTGTGCTTCACACGGGTTTTCTCCAGTCTCTACCAGGCAGGAAAATCCCCATCCTTCTAAAAAATGAGTACACTTTCTATTTTAATATGCGCTTTAGAGGACCCATCACACACGATTTACGTGAGGGTAAGAGGATAATGTTTTGAAACAAACTAGTATTTCATTTTTGTCTTTGATGTGACCTTTGGCGCGCAGTTGTGATCGAGGCTATGAAGGTTTGTCTTCTCCATTGAATCACCGAGTAAAAAGACAATCCTTTTTTCACTATCACGGGTCATTCTCTGAACTATTTCAAGCTTTGCATGCGCTGCTGTCTCTGTACTTTTGTTTGACGGAGAAAGTTGATATCAAGACAATGACAGCTATATGTACGGAAATAAATAATTTGCTTCTATTATACTTCGAGTCTAATGATAGGCCGGAGTCTGGAGTCTTATCATTTGATAGGACTCCGACTCCGACTCCGCTCCAGCAAAAATGATAGGACTCCGAGACTCCGACTCCGCATCCCTGTCTCGGATAATCCGACAATTTACTCCGAGCATTTGATTGTCCGCCTCTGTTAATAGCATATGAGTATTGAGCGGCGCTGGTGACATGCTTGCAGAACGCCCCATTGAACGAATCCCAATGAATTTAACATATATCCATAGTGCTCTTACATTTTGCTATATTAGTGCTGTTAGTACTCACTAGTTGACATACCGCTCGAAAATGCCTCGCGTAGTATTTCGTCGTTATTACAAGATCGTGAAGAGAATATTGAAATGCATTTTATAGTATTTTAATTAGTATTTCATAATATAAATATTTTCGTATCTTAGGTTCCTCTAGATTAAGCCGGATTAACCTCTAGTCTCATAGAAAGTCTTGGATCTATTTCTAGTAGCTAAAGACAACCTCTACTAACTAATGGTAACCTCGACCAACTAATGACAACCTCGAGTAACTAATGGCAACCTCGAGTAACTAATGCTAACCTTGAGAGTAGTAAGCAAAACTCCACTTCTGGACCGCGCAAGATGGCCGCCATCGCTGCGTCCCCCCCCCTGGCACGGCAGAGTGTCGTGGTCGGCCGCCGTGGTGCTTCGTGTCTGAGTCCCCCCCCCTCTGGAACGACAGAGGTTGTGGTCTGTCGTGGTGTGCCGGCCAGGTGGGTCCACGTTCACAACATGTTCGCTGACGTCCCCCCCCCTCTGCAACGACAGAGTGTGAGACTCGGGTGAGTTGGTCCGACCGCCTGGTTGACGTGGGCGACCGTCTAGGTTGACGTGGGCGACCGCCAGGATTAGTCTTGAGGCTATAGTGTGTGATGTTTTTGGTGTGTAGCGTCCAAACGAAGCATCGGATGAGAAAACGGAGGTCAGATTCGGATTCAGCGTGAAATTTTGGGTTAGGAAGGATGTTTCCAGCGAAATCGGAGAGAAAAAATTTTCGGCTGACGTCCCCCCCCCCTGGACAGCTTGCTTCCAGTGGACGGATTTTGTCGTGCGATAGCTCGTTTGAAAGCTAAGAGTGAGACAAATTCAGTGAAAGAATCGGCTTGTTCGTATCTGCCTTCGTTTAGATGTGAGACGCCATTTAAGATTTTGGGACATTGGTGAAAAACGACAGAGTTAGAATTTGGGACGTTTTGGGCTGTAGCTTCAAAACGAAGTATCGGATTGGTAAACGGATGCCAGATTTGGAATCAACTTGATGTTATTGTCCAATGAGGATCATCATCCAATGAGAATCAAGCATTTCTTTATAAATAGCGAGCCTTCCACAGCGAGAATCATTCCATCGTTGAATCACACGAGTGACGGACGCACATTTTCTCTCTCCCTAGTTCCCTGTTCTATTATCCAACTAAAATGGTAAGTCGCTACTTCCCTCCCTCTCCTCCCTTGAACGTAAACTTAATACAATCTTTTTTCATTTTCAGGCATCTACTCCATCTACTGCACTAGTAGGACAAAATGGCGGTCAAACGTTACAAGGTTCGCTACGGTCAGATCATCTACAACTGAGGCCAGTGGAAGAAACAACCAAGGTACATAATCCTACACCGCTACAGCGTAAATTTAAACAAGCCTTGCGTTATGATGATCATAGCGTAGTACTCCAAACGGGAATGCTCCCTTCCACGGATGTCAAGATAATGCACAATCAGTATGGGGACTACATACTGATCCCCGTGAGTCCGTACATTCGCCACCAACTTGATACTATTGAGGAGTACGTGACATTAAATATGGACATTCCTACTCCTCTTGCTCAAGAGTGGAAGGCTAGAGATGACAAGGATACTCCCTATAGAAAGATTTGGGATGGTAATCACATTTGCCTACCGGTATCACATTGGTGTACTTACTATAAGAAGGATGGAGATCATTCAATACCCATCAGATGTGATGAGCTCGGAGAAGGTACTTGGGATATCCTTTTCAAAGTGAATGGGCTATATTATGGTCGACACAAGGATAATAAAATAGCCTCTCTCTCCATGCATATGGAATCCATCCTATATATTCCGAAACCACCCAACGTGGACGACATAATTGATCAAATCCTTAACAGCAGTGGTACGAAGCGCAAGTCGGAGAAGAATGCTACATCAAAACGCAAATCAAAGAAGGAGAATTGCTAGTCCTTTCCTAACTCTACCCTATGACAATTCGCTTATGTGCTTTGAGTGTCGTAGACGTGGTCTTATTAGATACATTTTACTTCTTCGTTGCCATCATATCATTTGTGTATTTTGTCGTGAAAAGCATCGATGTAATTCTTCATTTTGTAATATGTTATAGAACGTTTCCTTAGATGTGTAAATTTCCGTTTTAGGCTTCTATCATCATTTTTATGGATTGTGAGGGTGAACCTGTACAGGAGCTCAGTGCTATTGCTATGAACAATTGGACATATCAGATTGTTAGTGTCTATCATCAACATGCCAACTGCGATCCCAATGTTGATCAATGGGCGAGAAAACACATTCATGGACTTAATCTGAAATATTTGCAAGACTATGGCTTTTCTTGTGAGAGTGCTCTTCTTATTGACTTTAAACGATGGTTAGCTGCTTTCAATGTTATACGCATCTTTTGTAATAATCCTGGTAAGGAGAGGAAAGTATTTCCCAATCTAATCATTGATGATATTTTGCTCCCACCTTGGGATAGTAGAGTGAATCAACATTATCATGAAGTCACGAAACGTTTTAAGGATTTGTGTGTTCCTATTTTGTCTGTTCGTTGTAGTAGCTACGTTCATAACCAATGCTTCTTTCCTCCTTACCTCAACACTGCCAAAGTCCTGTATGGTTATCATTGCTCGCTGTATGATAGTTACCAGCTGTATCTATTTTATCTCTTTCAAACCATTGATTTATAATGCATGCTTGTTACCATTATTCAATAAATGTTACTATGAGAAGAGTTGTTGTTTTCATGCAATGGATGGGTTAGATAAAGGGCGATCATGTCTTTCTCAAACGACTGCGGAACATTACGTTTTCATAGGCAAAGTTTAAAAGGAGCTGTTCAAGATTATGTGATAAAATTTCATAAAGATGAGACCGACATCGAAGCAGTGGTCGATGATGCTAGCACTCTATTTCTAGAGTTAATGAATACATTCTCTGATAGCATTATCATGGCGCGATTAGTTGCGAAAATTAAGTTTAGTCATTTTGGAAAGGAAGAGGTGGAAAGTCGCTCTTTCCATTTTGCTTCTTATTCAATGGAAGTGGTAGATCACCCCGAAGAATTTTTTAAAAGACATATGATAAAAATTGCTGAACGTCTTAACGCATTTAACCATCATGGTAGCAGTCTAGTGATTGAAGCGATTTCAGATATTCACATTCAACTTTCCATAAAGAAAAATTGAAAATGCAGTGGTACTTGATTGTAGCACAACTGGTTTTCGAGCTATGTCTGCTCACTCTCGAAGTATATTCCTTCTGTACATGCGTCTATTATTTAGAAAAGGCTAGCAAATTCATATCTTCAAAAAGACTTGCTATAGACATCAGTAACGGTGAAACTATGTGTTGTGATGTATGTAAGCGAAAGGATGGAAATGAAAAGCGCATCTTCAAGAGATGTAAGCATGCTTTTTGTCAACGCTGTTTCATACGTAATTGCATTCAACTTTGCCAATGTTACCACTGTGATAAATGTGGTAAAGATAGGTTTTAGCAAAGACTAACACGGAAAATGGCGAAACGTAAAATGACGAAACGTAAAAGTCAAAAGTTTTCTTCAGCCATTCAAGCTCTCCGACGAATGAAAGCAAATCAGCGATACAATGCTATACGACATGCTAACGATAAATTCATTTGTGAAATTATTTCTCATGTGAGGAAGTTAAGGACGAAGAAATTAGCGCCAAAACAACGAAAGTTACTTAAGCGATATGCTACAAAATTGCGTTTCATCTCCAATCCTAAAGTCGCCCTTCAAAGAAAGAGGAAAACTCTAACACAAAAGGGCGGTTTCCTTTCAGCAATACTTCCAATGATAGCTCCTGCCGTGGGCAACCTATTGGGAAATATCTTTGGCTCTAAGCGTTAATTATGCAAATGTTGAGTCTCAAAGTAATAAAATGGATTTCAGACTTCAATGTGATAAAGTTCTGACTGTATCAGGTCCATCTCATGCAGGTAAAACTGTTTTCACGCTGAATTTATTGGATAAAAGAAGGGAGTTGTTTAAGGAACCTATCAATCGAGTGATTTGGTGTTATGGTATTTATCAACCGTCGCTGTTTCAGGAATTGCAAAGTCGCAACTTTATTCGACATGAAGGAATTATTCCAGTGGATAAACTTCAGTCTAATGATGTTGTTGTATTGGATGATTTATTAAAAGAAAGTAAGAATTCAAAAGATGTTACAGATATGTTTACTCGCGCAGCACACCATAAAAGGTGCTTTATCATCTATATTACACAAAATTTGTTTCCTGATGGAAAAGAAGCTCGTACACGAAACCTGAATACACACTATTATGCTATTTTCAAGAATCCGCGAGATAAAAGTCAATTTGAAATTTTAGCGCGACAAGTTGCACCCAGAGGATCAAAAGCCTTAATTGAAATTTTTCAAGCAGCTACTGAAAAACCATACGGTTACTTATTCATTGACTTTACGCAAGAGTGTCCGGAAGAATTTAGATTTCGAAGTGATATTTTGAAAACTCCCATGATTATCTACAAACTATGAGTTCTTATTCTCGCATGATTGTTATTCCTCAGGATGAATATGTACAATTGACTGCCATGCAGCAAGTAAAGCAACCTCTTGCAAATCAAATGTATAGGAAAGAAATAGATTATCAGCAAAATGTTCACATCAAAGATCCACATCGTGCTGTATTATTACAATCGGAAACTGTTGAGCAATTGAAAAACTTGAAGAATAAGATGCGTGACTCTGTATCGACTGCTACACCTTTAGCATCTCGCGCACATGCCATATCTCTTTTCAATAGTATTGAGCCCCATCTCAATGTAAATGATAGAGGAGAAATCATTACAGATGAAAATAAAGTGATTGATGCTTCACGTTATGAAGACTTGATTCAGTATGCGACACGTAGAAAGCGCCGTCAGGGCTATGTTCCACCTGGTTGGTCATACTTTCTTAAACTATTGAAAAAGCATAATGTGCCAAAATTTGCTTTGAATAATGAGACATTGAAAGAACTTGATTCAACAGTGGCTACTACTCCAATGCTTCAGACGATGAAAATGCCAACAAATTGGTTTAAGGCGTCACCTGCTACATCCCCTCCCACACTCACTAAGCAAACAAGAGGAAGAACTCGACGTAGATCTACATCGCCACTAAAACTGGTAAAAGGAAAACGTAAAACAGCTCCTCCCAGGAAATACATGTTCTCAGATTATTAATATGAAGCAGATGTGTTGCTTGCCATGTAATGAGCCACCAGAGGTGAATGTCGTTGTCACTTGCACTTGCTGCGCCAGCTCTCATAATGAAACCCCTAAGCAATGTGAACACGATCGCAAAACCGCTAAAGCTAAATGCTGCAGTTGTTGTAAATGTAGAAAGGGAAGAAAACAAAAAGATGAGAAGGAGGAAAAAGAGTCAGCCGTCATCGACTGAACGTTTGAAGTCAATCTATTATGATGTAAAACATCCGGCAGGATTTGCATCTATCAAGAAATTATCAAAAGCGAGTGGTCTTCCACAATCACAAGTGAAACGATGGTTAAAGGGTCAGGCTACCTATACACTCCACAAACAAGCGAAAAAGAAGTACCGCACCCGCCATTATATTGTTCATGACATCGATGAACAGTGGCAAGCAGATTTGTGCGATGTTGCCTCCATTTCAAAACATAACTCGGGCAATAATTTTATTTTAACCGTCATTGATATTTTCTCGCGTTATGCGTGGGCTCAACCTTTAAAAACTAAAGAAGGGAAAGGAGTAGCAAAAGCATTCCAAACAATTTTTCGAGAAGGTCGCATTCCAAAAAGAATTCAGAGTGATCAAGGAAAAGAGTTTGAAAATCAGCATGTGACAAGATTATTTGAGAGGCATGACATTGAGTTGTTTAGTGTAAAGAGCGCTTATAAAGCTGCACTCGTTGAACGTTTTAATCGCACATTAAAAAATCGCTTGTGGCGACATTTTACTGCCAACTTGACACAAAATTGGACAAAGGTTCTACAAGATACACTCCATGCCTACAATCACTCTATCCATCGTTCTATTGGACTCAGACCAGTAGATGTAAATGCTGACAATGTAGATAAAGTGCGAGAATCATTCCAACGTAAACGCACTCATGTGAAAAGTGATGTGAAAATTGGCGATAAAGTTCGTATCTCAAAAGTGAAAAGTGTTTTTGCTAAAGGGTACCTCCCGAATTGGACAGAGGAGGTATTTACAGTATCAAGGATTAATCAAAAAGACTCTCCGACCACCTACAAGTTGAAAGATTACGATAATGAAGAAATTGAGGGTAGCTTTTACCGCGATGAGATTGAGGTAGTCACTGAAAGTGAAACATATTTGGTAGAGAAAATCATTCGATGTAAAAAACGGCAAGGTGAAGAATGGTGTCTTGTTAAATGGACTGGTTATCCTTCAAGTATGAGCTCTTGGATGCGTCGTGCCGACATCTTTCATCTAAGTGATCGACAGTGATTCATGCAAAGTTGTAACTAACAATGTTTAGGGTTTGAGCTATGAATCCAACTGCCTCATTTTATTCACGACCCTCCTACGTAAGTGGTGGAGGACAAATTTACATCGGTGCTCGCCGCCAACGTGGAGGTAGCATACTTGGTGCACTGAAATCTGTTGTAGCACCTCTCATATCCAATGTCGGTAGATCTTTAAAACGAAATGTTTTAAGTAATGCCGTTGGCTTTGCTGGTGATGTTGCTAGTGATCTTTCCAGAGGTAGAAGTTTTAAGAGCAGTTTGTTGAATCGTGGGAAGGAACGCGGTTTAAAAACATTGAAGCAGACCATTGCTGGTGTTACTCAAGGAAAGAAATCACCTAAACGAATGAGAAAAGGAAGGAGGAAACATCGCGGAGCTGGTAAGGTGCGATCTTCAGTCAAAAGGCATTCACGCAAACGTCGCAGAGGCTCTAATCATTCATCAGGCGCTAAACGACGACGCTGCTATAACTGCTAATCATGGAGTGTAAAACTTCCGGTTTTTGTTTGTTCGATCAACAAGCCATACAGACAGATATTCTTAGTTCAAGTATTGTAGATTATCATCCTCGAACAGCTGAGAATGCTGGCCCCATTGAATTTGTTATTCCTGGTGGTAGTGATGACTACATAGATTTGAGTTATGCGATGCTTGATTTGAGGTTTAGAATTCAGCAAGCAGATGGAACTGCTATTGACGATGCACATAAAGTTGGACTGAACAATTTACCATTGACTACATTACTTCGCGATGTTTCTCTAACGATTGGAGAGCAGCAGGTGGAAGGTGGTCAAAGCGATTATCCCTATAAATCATATTTCAATCATGTATCACAGTTTCATCCAGCAGCACAAAAAAGTCATATGGAAGCCATGGGATGGTACAGAGATGAAGCAGGAAAATTTGATGTTGAAACAAACAGTGGCTTTGTAAAGCGATCTGCTATGATTAAAGATAGTAGAGTATGTCAGCTATATGGTCCGCTGAATTTAGACTTCTTTAGACAGTCAAAGTTTTTACTCTGTAATACCAGCATGCGACTCAAGCTGACATTGAATAAGCCTGAATTTGCGCTGAATGCATTTGCTAAAGTTGACAATTTTAGAATTCATGTGGAAGATATTGCACTTTACATTCGTCGAGTTGTACCGAATCCAAGTGTCATTAGAGGGCATGCTGAAGGTCTTAACCGCCAAAATGCCATTTACCCCGTTCAGCATACAAAGCTTCTCACCTTTACAATTCCGAAAGATCAAAAGAGTTTCATGAAAGATGGCCTCTTTCCATCGGAAGCACCGAAGCTCCTCATGGTGGCAATGGTTGAAAATGATGCATTTAATGGTAATATAAAGAAGAATCCTTTCAATTTTAAACACAATCAGTTAAGTGAAATTGCTTTACGTGTTAATGGTGTGAGTCATCCTGGTCCACCCTACAAACCAGATTTTGCTTCGGATCAATTTATGCGCAGTTATGTTGATTTTATGGATGTCTTTGGCTTTTACAATACGGATGATACCAACGGACTGACTATGAAAGAGTTTAAGAGTGGATATACTATTTATGCATTTGATTTGACTGCTGACAGCGATATTAGTGCACCCTATCGTCAAGCGAACGTGCCTCATAATATTCGTTTGGATTTGACGTTCAAAAGAACACTACCTGAGACGATCAATGTATTAATTTATGCAGTCTTCGATTCAAATATTGAAATTACAAAGAATCGTGACGTGATTCTTCAGTATAATCGTTAATGAGTTGGTTGACTGCTGACGATATTAAGACTAAAGTGCAGCGTAATGCAGACGAAGCGACGTTGAAAGCTTTCGATAATGTCTATTCACTCGATACCTTACCACCTGCAGTAAATCACTATCCCATCTTTATTGTGCTAAACACTCATTCGCAGAATTTAGGCGGTGAGCATTGGAAAGCGATCTTTATTGGAGAAGACCGACGTGGTGAACTATTTGACTCTCTTGCTCAACCTCCAAATATACCAACACAGCAGTGGTTGAGAAAACATACGCGTCAATATCAGCGAAATGAACGCATACTACAACATCCACTTTCATCAACGTGTGGTGCTTTTGTACTGTACTTCATCTTAAAACGTTTACATGTATCTCGATTTGCATCTGTTATTCAAAACTTTTCATGTAATCCATCCTCTAATGAAAAAATGATTTGTAAGTTCTATCATGATTTGAAATAAAAACATCATGTTGGAAAAATTGTTTTTTATTTTACAATCCGCTGGGTACGTACATACTCAATGAGATAGTCTAGGATCATATTTGCTTGTTCATGAGATTTTAGTCCAGTAATGATCACTTTACTATTATGAAAGATTGCCACATGCACAGGCAACCAACAACTAATGAGAGCTGCAGGAAAAAGTTCGGGTTCATAACACAAACTGTAACTGCTGGTACGAATCTTCAAAAATGATAGACTGTCACTCAATTGAGTAGAGATCACCATATTGTCCACAGTCAGATTCGACATCACACACCTCTCCCTCTTCCATATCCGACGTAGTAGTCTTTGTAGCTCTAAGCGCATTGACTGCGCCGATGAATGAGAAAGGGCGCCGAGAATCTGTACAGTCCCATTTGGGAAGAGTTGAAGATTCCGTGAATTGTTCATCTTCACCACTAACATTTGAGGACGGCCCGGGTAATACTTGCTGTTTGGAAGGTGTTGGCGTAATGTTGTGAGATCGATTTTGGTGTAGAGTCTGAAGCGACGGAGAATGTTGACGATGGTGTAGCGATGGCGCTTCATGATGAAAGAATGAGTAAATTGAGCGATGTACCTTCCTTTTATACTTTTCCCAACTACCTTGATGAAATGTGAAGTTAGTATGAAGTTGGGAATGATAGAGTTGAATTCGCCGATTGTTGACGCGCAGCCAGATGCGATTTCCAATACGTGAATGTCTTTTCATATAGAAGTATTTCAAGTCCTTCATGATATGATGTAGAGATTGAAAATGACGATAAGATAAAACAAACTCTCTTCTCACATTTCCAGTTGAATCTTTGAAATAGACGTTTCGATCATGATCCGTTTCAATACGTTGTAGGGAATCTAATTTCCAACTCATGGTGCGTGGTAATCATATCTGATTAAGATTTGCATAGTAGGGCGATGAACTCACGACGAACAAATGTCATGATGGAGCGATGTATGTATCTTCTATACTTCTCCCAATTGTATTTGCGAAATGAGAAACAGTTTGCGGAATGAGAATGGTAGATTTGAATTTCATTTCTGTAATGTTGAAGCCAAACTTGATCACCCAAGGAGATGAATCTTAATGTTTCAAAATATTCCAAATCCCTCATGATATCATTGAGGTTGACAAATTGTCGCCATGTTAATGTAATTCCTCTTGATGTATGACCATGAGAATTTTTGAAATGTACGTTTCCATCACGATCAACTCTGATATATTGTAGAGAGTCCAAAATCCAAGTCTTCATGATGTTATGCAAAGTTGCAGATTAGCAATATAAAAATGTCGTTTTATCATATTTTGCTTAGCAATGCGGCTACAAAGAGATTTACTAGCAATCGAGCCGCACTCTTTTCTACTCCCATTGATCATGCACAACAGCTAAATGGGAATTGGGAAGTGGGTGTCACTCAACTTGTTTATAGCAACTGTGTCTATACTTTTGATCATGAGGTGATGACTATTAATATGAGGCGTACAGCTGCTTATCAATGTGAAAAGGGGTGCCGAGTATACATTCCACAGTGGCCAAAGAAAGATCTCTTATCATGTAAAAAGTTTATATATGATTTCTTAAATAAAGCGTGTAAACATATTGTCCAATTTACTCCGCACAATGATGATTATAATTATGTACATCATGTAGTTGAGAAAGATTGGATTGTTGGTTTAAGTCCAAGTTTAAGAAATGATTTAGGCTACCTCGCTAGCGCCTTAACAAGCTATGATAATTTTAACGTTAATTACCACATAAGTGGTCATAAACAGTTAATATATCGAGAGGAAGCTTATTATGTAGATCTTATTCCAAGAAATGAGAAGACGTTGGTGAAGAAGATTGTGATTAAGCCAAGAAAGACAAACATGACTCCTGAAACATTATTGAAGAAATTTAATTATCTCCTTCGAGTTGATGACAAACAAGTGGCAACATTGACTTATATTAAATCATCTAATCATATTGCAATAAGCAAATTAAATGATGATGATCTAGTATTAGTTTGTTCAAAAGATTTTCATCAGTTCTTACGACATCGTTCTGCAGCTGTTCATGGAAAATCTGATATGCAACATTTACCATGTGAAAGGTCAAATCAATTTGATACAGAATGGGCCGTATCTTTATACAGAAAGTGTGTAGAGCCTTTTGGTGGTTTCTTACATGAAACAAGAGTGTTGATGCCTCGCATTATTACTTCAGTTAAATTGGTTGTAGATTATTTAAATGAAGTGATTAATGAGCAACATATTTCATTTTCTGAAAAAGAAGGTACTTTGTCTCTCACTATAAATGGAAAAGGTATTGAACTAATTATGGATAAAACTCTAATGGACATTTTGGGTTTTGATCAAAATATCTTTAAAAGTGGTACTGTAACCAAAGCTAGCGCAGACATGTCGCTATCGCGTCGTATTAACTATTTTCAGATATATTCCAATATTGGTGAAGATGTACGTGTGGGAGATGTTGAAGCTCCATTGCTAGCAATGATACCATACCAGCCAAAAAGCTGCAGTATTTTATCTGAGCATACTTTCAAGAAAGTGCATTATACAAAGCTGAAATCAAACTACATCCCACAAATTGATATTGCCATTTATGATGATGCTGGTGCGTTGATTCCTTTTCATAAAGATGCTGTGACAAGTATTACACTCCATTTCCGAATGAAGAGTTAATGCAAACGTATGCTAATATATTTTTCCAATGTGAATAATATGGAAAGTGAAAATAAGGACTCGTTTCTAATCTACTTGCCCAGTAATGCTTCTATGAATAAATTTCCCAAAAATAAACCATCAGACTATCGAGTAGAATTAAATCGGCCACTGCATTTAGAAGGTGAATGGGAAGTTGGCGTTTCTAGTATTTGCTATGATAGCAATATTCAGAATGTGAATGATTTGGAAGAAATGATATTGACTCCTCGCACCCATGATGGAATAACGATGAATAATGCATTTCAGTTCCCATACAATTTAACATCAGATGGAAAGTGGAACTATGAATGGATTCAGATAAAATCAGATTCTTATGAGCCATTTGGGAATGAGAAAATTATTAAGGCATTCAACAGTGGTAATACTTCCATCATGAAGAATAAAAATCAGAAAGCTTATGAGTTTACTATCTATCATTGGAGTGGGAGACAGTTCCTCCGCTTTCATTCTTTTACTAAAGGTCTTACGCTGAGGTTGGATAGTGAATTCTATCCACATCTTGGTTTTGGTCATGGACTACATCTAACGTCAATTGCTACTGCAAATGTTAAAAAAGTTTATTCAAATCGAATCAACAAATTTCATTATAGATTTAAAATATTTGATGAAGATGTTGTAGAATGCGAAGAACGCATCATTTTGAAAAAGCGTGGTGTTCAACCTTTATCACTTATTGAGTTAGTAAAACGATGGAATGAGACTGTGGGTAAGAAGTATGGAGAGAAAATTATGGCGGACAAAAATAAGTTGGTTATTCAGAAATATAATGACAAACTTACAGTTTATTTCTCTCCAACCTTGCGTCATTTTGTAAGACATTATACGCCTATTATTGGAAGCGGTGTGGTGTATGCTTCTCATGAATATCACACTAAAGCTGATTCAGTTAATGATGAATGGTGGGTGGACATCTATGGTGATCGCATCAAGAAATTTACCAGTCTTATGAAGAATCTAAAGTTGCTATCAATATAATGCCGCGTCTATATCATACAGTTGAAAGCTTCATTCATGTAGTAAATCCTTATATACAACAGAAGTTGAAGCATGTGATGAAAAGTAAATATGATGCAAAGACACACCACATTTCGTTTTCAATTGAAAATCAACGCGTTGTTCTGAAACTGGGTGATGACATTCAATGTCTATTGAGTAAAAATTTGAAAAAACTCTTTGGCGTTTCAATGCTACAAACTGTGTTTGCTGCTGCGCATACGATTGGTATAGAAACACCAATGACACTTGATAAACATGAACAACACCTTTACATTCAAAGTGATTTGATTTTACCTATTTCTGTTGGCGAGAAAAAAGAATACATTTTACGTGATTTCATTCATGATAAAGACGCTTCATATGGAATAGTCGAGAAGATGTTTGAATCTATTTTCTATCATCCCGTCGTCAAACAAACTATACCCTCTATTGCTATCAAAATTACCAATGGTTTACAAGAGTGTATCCATGTGAAAGATACTAAATCCCTCGTAACTTTAGTGTTTCGGAAAACAAAGTGAAGTCATTGTGATATGTTTATTGAAATAAAAATATGTATATGAAAAAGTCTTTTCACAGATATAGGGGGAATGGGCTGACTGTAGGCATATATTCACAAGGAAGAAACGATCTCATGCGATAAATAAAACAACCATGTATATCTACAAAAAGCAACATCAAAATACTGAGTTAAAGTTGATTATGTCAATACATCTCCTGAATGTGGTAGCGTGAGTTTTATTCTTTTGGGTGGAGGTATGTTTGTGTCAGGATGTCCATGTGGAAGAGATGTGTTATGTCCTATCCAACACCTCTTATCCTCCCATGCTGAAAGTGCTCGTTTCTTGAACGTGTACGTTTTCACAGTATGAACTTGAGATTTTAAGATTGTCATATTGACAAACGTTATAGTTTTATTTTTATAGGCCTTCTTATAGGACCGACGTTTCATTTATGAACAATGGATTTTGATATACCTTTAGCACGCTTAATACTATCTGCACATTCTTTTAGTTTCATGGAATACATTTTAGGACGGAGGAGAATCATTTCATCTATTTCCTTTCCTGCTGTTTCATCCTTAAAACAACCAAGTTTGGCTTTATTCTGTATGGAATAGAGTGGATGAGTGGGATTGTAGTTAGATGTATCGAAATATTTTTCTAATGACTTACCTACTTCATTAAAATTTAAATCTTTTTGAGTGGTAATTCCTAAAAAGAAACTATCTGTATCACCACCCAGCAAGCGAACCTCTTTTACGAGAGGGCATGGTTTTAATATTTTGTAGAAGAGTTGATACATTTCAAGCTTGGAATAATCTAAAACGGCTTGCCCAATATAGATGGGTTTGCACAACTCAACTTCTGATTTAATCATTTTAACACCTACAAGATCCTCATCGATGATGTCTCTATCAATGAAAAGAGGTGATGAGGTCAATTTGTGATATTTTTGTTCATCAACGACTAGTTTGTAATTCATACGTTTTCTAACATCCTCCATGGTCTTTCCGAATAGACTATTATTCTTATATTTATAAAAATCCTTTTCAAAATTATTTTGGGCGAGTGCACGTTTTTGACTGTTACTATCTATGTAGGGTTTGAGGAAGGCTTTCTGTCTAAATTTGATAATGCGGTGAACTGACTTTAGAAGCATGCCCATTTCTAAATAGAATTTTAATATGCAGAAGTGTACGAGATAATTTTTCTTATCATATTGGGTGAGTAAAAGTTTGCGGCATGGTTTGTACCTTG
The DNA here is from genome assembly GCA_907163375.1 of Prostheceraeus crozeri. NCBI lineage: Eukaryota > Metazoa > Platyhelminthes > Polycladida > Euryleptidae > Prostheceraeus > Prostheceraeus crozeri. Next base: position 162,874 of record CAJQUW010000576.1, on the reverse strand, counting down.
GCTGTCCACACTCTGTTAAGTTATTATGAAATTGTGACATGAATGGTGAAAACATATCTTCAGTCACTTCGCCAGATTCAGGTGCGAGTGGGAAATCAGCAGTTTTATTTTTAATACTATTTGGATAAATAAAATCCACTTCAAAATAATATCCCCAATCACCTTCATCTGGAATATTCAGTATGTTTGAAGGGTTGGAGTAATACTCAAGCTCATTTTGATTTAACCAACTAAACTCGGAATGAGGTAGTGGTTTAGACAGTGAACTGCCATATAAATTATTTTGGTCATAGTACTTTAGGTGGATATGATCATCACCTACTGTTTCAGATTTTATATGATGTTTATTTACAAATGTGAGACCACCGCGTATTCCGCGCTCAAATATATTATACATCTCCGGGTCTTGTAAGAGATGAATGGTCTCACCAGTCATTTTAAAGGCTGATTTAAAGGACATGGCTGGTAGACTGACAAAGTGGATAGGATCTAATTTGTCTTCTTCTAATGCCACTCGTCGAAACTCCTGAAAGACATCAGCCAGCAAAATGACATCTAATTCTAAGTAAGCGATCATATAATCGCCAAACGTTTTACAATTAAATTTTAACCATGCCTCTTGAGCATGTTCATAGTCCTCTACTGGACAATCTTCACCCGTCAAATCGTTTTTGAATTTGTCAATGGAAGGAAGGGTTGTTTCATTTAGTTTAGACATTGAGCTAAAATACGCATAAGGAAAGACTCCTTTGCGAGTGATTATTTCATCCGTTAAGTTTGGATAGTGTTTCTTCAAAGTTTGACTATGGGGAAGAAACTTGAGATTACGAACGAGAGAAGCTAGTGACGCTGACATGAATTGAAATGAATCTAAAAATTTTATTTCGAAGAAGACTGTCTTATTTTCTTTAGTTTTATCTACTGGTACTTTTGCTGTCATTGCCATGAATTTTTCTCTCGTTTGTGCTATTACATTAAACTGCCACGATTTCATCTGGCTCAACCCTCCTTTTATGAGCATATGACTGTCATAGCCCTTAAAGTTATGAAAAATGACGGTAGTACACGACGTCTCAACCTAAGTGAAAAGTTACATTTGGAGCAGAGTGCGTTTCTAAATTTAAATGGGTGCGTGCTGCTGGTTCTCGAACTTTGAGCGAAGTGGTTAGTAGATTAGGGGTGGTCTGGTATGGAATGGTGGGGATTCGGGCATATGTTGGTGTGGCAGGATTCGGAATTTGGTGTGTATGTCGCGGCTTGGGGGATTGTTGTGGGTGGGGGGATCGGCGGAGAGGGTGAAGTGTTGGAGTGTTTGGGGGTTTGGATTGAGGATAAGGGACATTGGTGGATGGGGGGGGGGGGTGGAAGTTTGGGGGGAGTGCATTCTGCCGGCCTCGAGCGGGGAAGTTAGCATGCATAGTAGTATGGGAAAGTGGGGGTGTGTAAAAGGATTGGACGGGGGGATGGAAGATGATGCGATGAGTGGGGGTAGGGAGAATGAATTGTGTTCGGATACTGGTTGATGAATGGGGGAGATTTGGGTTGGATAAAGAGATAGAAGATGTATGCGCCCGCTATGTTGGATGGGGGGGCAGCGAAGATGATGGCGGATGGGTGTGTTGGAACTTCGGTCGGTTATAGTCGCTCCGGCAACTGATGGCGGGGATCGAGATGAGGGTAAATGGGGTACGGGCGAGCGCAATCTGGAGCATTGCGATGGGCGTAGGAATGGTGGGGGGGGGGGGAGTGGTGGAGATGATGCAGGGGGATTGATGAATCGATGCGGTCGGTGCTGAGTGGGTGGAAGATCCGGAGTGGGGGCAGTGCGATGGAAAGGGATGGGATGGGACTAATCATGGGTGGTTGGATGAGGCGGGAAACGGAGTGGCCTGATGGGGGGTATTCGGGTGGGATGAGTGGGGGCGTGGCATGTTTGGCGGAGGATTTGGCGTATGGATCGGTGGGGAGTGGAACTGATGCTGGCATGAGTCGACGATGGGGCGGTGTGGGGGGGGACAATAGATGTTATGTAGCTGTGTTGCGCGCTGGCGTGGCGCAGCCACTGGTGGCGAGAATCGGCTGATGTGATGATGGAATGATGTGTGACTAGCGGGATGGGATTGGATAGCGGAGTGATCGCATGCGCCGTGGTGGTGAGGTAAAGCCAGGGAGTCCGCCATAGAGACTGAGAAGAGACGCAAGAATGTGGGGTAGTGGAGGCATAGGGGTGATAGCTGCGGAAGTTGGATCGGGGATAGAAAGCGATGCGCATCGCTGGCAGGCACATGTGTGATGGAATGTGGAGATAGGGCATGTAATGGATTATATGTCCATTTGGTGGAGATGGTGGTATCTCCTCGCAAGGGGATGGATGGGACTGCCATATCTGGATGCGATGAGTGTGGTATGTCTAGCGGATGGTCCCGTATCTCATGCTAATCGATTACGTGTGGTGGATTGCGTAGGATCGGTGCGGATGTGTGGGATTGGGAGGAACTCGGGGGGGGAAAGATGGAATTTGAGATGTGGATATATTATGTCTTCGGTCTTAGCGGTATGATGGTGGATCTCGATGGATGGGGACTTCGGGTTAGATGATCGAGGGAAAGTGGAATTGGAATGGATGTGTGGTGATAGAACTGGCCAATGGAGTGGTGGGAACTGGATTGTCTTGGGACTAAGGGATGGAGGGATTAGCTTATCGTAGGGGTTGGGGCTGGGCGGACCGAACCGCTGTCGATGGGAATTGGTTGGTGATTATGTATGTGGGGGATACTAGGGGATTGGTTATGGGAATGTGGGGGCGCGTCCATGATTGATGATGATCACGCCGCACTATTGGGGGAGGGGGGGCAGGGTGGTATGTTGGATATCTGGAATGGTGGGTATTTAGGCCATGGTATGGCGTGAGCAAATCAGTAATGACTAAGGATGCCATTAGAGTCGCGAGATGCTACTGAATAAATGGAATGATTGATACAGTAGCTATAACTTAGTGGGTCAACTTTGAAGCGGGGGACGCGACTGTGGGTTGTGGAATGCTATCATGAAATCATGGACGTGGGGTATTGGGTATTGGTGGTCTGATGAATAATGAGCAAGGGTGTGGCCGTATCAGTTGGGGGGATATGCGGATGATGGTTTAGCTTGATGTCGCACGAATGCTTGGAGGTCGCCGTGGTTGGATCTTCTTGATGTAGGATCGGAGGGATGGCAATTCCCGCAACCGGTGGTTGGGACTGATGAGTAGTTCTGATAGAGTATGAGGATCTGTTGAATGTTGGGGTGGACATTCTGGACATGGTGACTCGGGGAAGAGGTGTGGGGTTATGGGTGAGCTGTTAATGGAATGCCGATGGATGTGGCTGGATATGCGATTTGCAAATGGATGTAGGGGAATGAAGGGGGAAACACCCTGGAATGAGGTGAGTTGGGGATATTCGGTATGGGGCGGGTATAGAGATAGCATGAGGACAATGGTGGGTGGCTGGATGACATCCAAATGAGCATCGCGGGCGCGCCCGTGCGGGGTTTCGCGGGCCGAAGATTCGTGATCGAGGGCGCAGAATGGGGTTACATGCCGCAGGAACTATGCAGGACGGAATGATTATTGATCTATGTATGACGACTCCATCGCCTGGTAGGCGTCCGCTGTGGGCATTTTTAGTTAGTGACTACATATTGCAACCATTTTTTTATTTTTCATAATCTCTCTTTATGGAGTGACCTTCAGACATGTTTATTGGGATCATTCATCAATCTTTTTGATTTGTTGATACTTATCATTGCTATTATCGATATATTGCATTTACTTTTGAAATTCAATCCTTCACCCTTCATTTTGCCTCATTTTTTGATCAGGTTGATTGCAGAATTTGATAATCGCCCATTTCCTAAAGTGGTCATGCCATACTTCATAGCAGGATATGGCTGCTGGCTTGTGGATGATATCATCAATGTAGCATTCTATGTCTGCGTAAATGACACGCAGGGGACTTAATTCGTCACCATTATCCCTATGTGAAAATATTTTATCTTTGGGCATGCGTTCCATTTGTAATTTACCTCGCTTGCACCATTCATAGTGAGTTTCAAATTTATCTTTACTCCAAAATGAGCGGATGCAGCGGTCGCATACAAAATGTTCACCTCTTTTAGAGTGCCCCAAGTGAGTGTACAAGCGAGAGATTTTGGGAATACCACAGTAGTGCCATTCCTCGCTATCATCTTGTTTTACTAATAAGAGGTTGACTACACGTTCATAACAAGTTGAACGTGAATTATAGCGGGCACCCTTCAACCCCTTCTCCCACACGTGAACGACAATTTTAATCTTATTATGTTTTTAGAACGTTTCTACATCTTTGATTTTCATGTTGTTACTATCACAACCTTCAAAGTCTAGTTCATCCTCCCACTGTCTATAGCTATAGGTGCGATCTCGATGCGCGTTGATATCATTATAGTGAAGGATGGATAGGACTGCATATTTGAAACACTGTGATTTACAATCAACATTGATGACAGCTTTCTTATTATACAACGTTTTTGGAAGTTTAAATGTGCCTCGAGCTGCATGACTTTCTAATAGGGAAATTTTGAATATGGCTGAGTCCACACCATCAAAAATGAGAGCGCTGTCGCGTTGATTGAATTTATCTACATTTGATTTTAAACATTGAATGTGAAAATTTAGCCAAGACTCGCAGTCTACAACTTCGGTTGCGGAAGAGGAAGGAACATGAAACTGTATTCTCTCCGTCACTTGACCCGTTTGAAAATCTATTTTAATATATTTTAGTTTAAGGTAGATGAGCGCCTTCATTCTAAAATTGTCTAAATTATTGAAGAGCGCTTCGATAATGTTAGAATTTTGAAGGAGCCACTCAGGAAAATCTACAATTTGAGTATTGGACTCCATGCAGTAGTCGCGTACTAAATTATTATGTGAAACATTAATGAGGGAGATGGTAGAGGTACCGTTGGTGTAGTGATCATTTGCATGCGTGTGTTGAAGTCTGTGCGAAGATCGCTGAAAGTGACTATCAAAAGAAAGAGGGCACAAATCGCAAGGAAAGGAGATGTCATCGTCAGAATCAACTTCACCTCCGGAGATTGACGCCGCTTTGCGTTGACACACACGTTGTTTGATGTGTCGAAGGAGACTGTGCTTCCTTGTAAACATATGTCCGCAGTCGGCACATTCCCACTCGTTGCCTTGCCGCGAGAGTCCTGAGCTGGAACTCACATCACCTGAAAGAGAAATCATTCTTTCATCTCTGTTCAAGCCTCAGTGTAGTGTTACAACCTACCTTGACTCAATAACTCTAAACTTTCCTCGAGAAGAGAGGGCGTTGGTGATGAAGTTGATGCCTGAAATTGAGGAAGATGCTATTAGTCACACGTTTGAGGGAGATGAGAGGAAATTTTCAACTTACCATTTCAACGAAATCAAGTTTAAGGTTGATACTTCTACAAGATAGAGACTTCACTCAAATTTGGAATTCACGAGATAGCAGTTCACTTGTACACCTCAAATAATAGTCAAAGAGAGAGATCGTGCGTTCGTCACTTGTATGATTCACAGATTAAATGAAATGACCTGAATGTCACTTTGCTTATATACTTTCATCCTCTTCATTCATTGGATGTTCATTCTGATTGGCTGCTTGTGTATACTTAAGAATAGGAAAAATGTTAAAGTTATCATTATTCAAAGTCAGCATTTCAAAGACAACATGACAAGTCCTCCAACAACACCAAATACCGCATTGGAGTTCTCCTCTCCATATACATCAGCAAAGGTGCTCGTTACACCAAATGCACCAAGAAAGGCGAAGGTGGAGAAGACATACAATCTCGACAATATACGAAAGTTATCATTATCGGAGGAGGATGAAGAGGAGTTGCCCGACCTAACAGGCATACGGTGGAAATATTTACAATATGATGCCGAAGGGGTGATGGAGATGACCAGCAAGTCGCACTTGCATCAAATATGGGAGTGGTACACCCCTAACTCCCAACCGCGAACCGTGGCGGAGTGGGCGTACATTGAGAAAGTGAGGGACGCTGCAGAAGAACGTTTAAAGCAGCTCAACTGTTTTTGTGATCTATGTGAAGCCAGACTCTGGGACGATATTGACGATGAAGACCTTTTGAAATACATGCCATAATAAATGTTTATTTCGTATTATCTTTGCTTTCATGCTGACTTACTTGAATGGGGTTTTAGTGAATAATTTAACCATGTATACTTTTTCATTTGGAAATAGTAGCACGCTTAGTTTAACTTGTAAATCTTATAACATTTCATATGGGTGATAATGGTAGATAAAATAGTGTCAAATAAATTAAGATAGCTTACACTTCTGATACAGGGATAGCAATCGACTGCGATCCATGTGTAAAGAGCTTGTTAGACTACGGATGGGCTTAAGTGGATGATTTAACCATGTATACTTTTTCATTTGGAAATAGTAGCACGCTTAGTCTAACTTGTAAATCTAAAAACATTTCATATGGACGATGATGGTAGATAAAATAGTGTCAAATAAATTAAGATAGCTTACACTTCTGATACAGGGATAGCAATCGACTGCGATCCATGTGTAAAGAGCTTGTTAGACTACGGATGGGCTTAAGTGGATGATTTAACCATGTATACTTTTTCATTTGGAAATAGTAGCACGCTTAGTCTAACTTGTAAATCTTAAAACATTTCATATGGACGATGATGGTAGATAAAATAGTGTCAAATAAATTAAGATAGCTTACACTTCTGATACAGGGATAGCAATCGACTGCGATCCATGTGTAAAGAGCTTGTTAGACTACGGATGGGCTTAAGTGGATGATTTAACCATGTATACTTTTTCATTTGGAAATAGTAGCACGCTTAGTCTAACTTGTAAATCTAAAAACATTTCATATGGACGATGATGGTAGATAAAATAGTGTCAAATAAATTAAGATAGCTTACACTTCTGATACAGGGATAGCAATCGACTGCGATCCATGTGTAAAGAGCTTGTTAGACTACGGATGGGCTTAAGTGGATGATTTAACCATGTATACTTTTTCATTTGGAAATAGTAGCACGCTTAGTCTAACTTGTAAATCTTAAAACATTTCATATGGACGATGATGGTAGATGAAATAGTGTCAAATAAATTAAGATAGCTTACACTTCTGATACAGGGATAGCAATCGACTGCGATCCATGTGTAAAGAGCTTGTTAGACTACGGATGGGCTTAAGTGGATGATTTAACCATGTATACTTTTTCATTTGGAAATAGTAGCACGCTTAGTCTAACTTGTAAATCTTAAAACATTTCATATGGACGATGATGGTAGATAAAATAGTGTCAAATAAATTAAGATAGCTTACACTTCTGATACAGGGATAGCAATCGACTGCGATCCATGTGTAAAGAGCTTGTTAGACTACGGAAGAGAGAAGTGTGTTATGTTGCGTGTGGCGCGTGAGTGTCCTCCCATTTCATTCCATTCATCAATTCGTCTCATTGATAGAGACAGGTAGAACTCATGGTTCTCATAACGTATGCAATGGAAAGTTTTAGGCAACCTTCGACAGTTGGCTAAATGTCGCCCTGGCGCGAATGCATACTACGTTGAGACAGAGGCAATCACTTGCAAACATGACGCAGAGAGGTTTAACAAGATTGACCATTGCCGAATGTCCCTTGCGGTATACATAGCTACGGGTTTCACCGCCGCCCTTTACAGGAACGCCCGTCGAAAGGAAGTATTACACCGAACTGCATTTGCAACGTTCAAGTTGACTGATAGCAGATTCAACTTAATGATAGTATTCGCCAGTCCGAAGACTGCCCAGGGCAAACCGCGAGGAGGTTCTATCATGTCTTGCCCCATGGTGGCCCTTAAGAGAGCCGATGGTTCGTTCTCGGGGACGTGAATTTGACTATTGACTGGAATAGTCAATGGGTATGACGCTTAGGTTGTCGTATACCCTATACCGCCTAAGCCGTGGTGGTGCATCTGGCACCTTTCGGATGCGAGTGGTATTCGGAGTCCACACCTCATCCGTCCAAATGATCCTCTTGATCTTCCCCTTCTTCTCATCCTCATCCCACTCGTCGAGGATGACGAACTCGGGAATGCCGTTGTCTTCATCAGTGAAGACGGGAATATTGTCGGCAGATGTCGCTTCCATCGTGACTTCAAATTGAATGAGAAGCGCTACAATCTTCTAGCTTATATAGGGTTTTCAACAATGAATTGCTCAACAGCGAATCAGAATGCTTCAGGGATAGCAATCGACTGCATAATGTTCAAGTTGACTGATAGCAGATTCAACTTAATGATAGTATTCGCCAGTCCGAAGACTGCCCAGGGCAAACCGCGAGGAGGTTCTATCATGTCTTGCCCCATGGTGGCCCTTAAGAGAGCCGATGGTTCGTTCTCGGGAGTAGCGTCATCTTACACCCTACCAATTCTGCTGAGAGAGTCAAAGACTCTCTCTTTGGTAGCACTGTCGACTTCCACACTAACTGGCACATGACTAAAAATTGGAATGTAGCGCCATTCCGTTGGATTGACAGCAGTTGCTGTCATCGGATTGCCAATCCGAGCAAGATTATTAAAAACTCTGTCTTGCTCCTCTATTCTAGAAAATTCATTAAATAAATTTCGCGGCCTTAACTGCGGTCCGCGAGGAGAGCTGACTTGACTGTTCGGCGTCTGCATGATTGAAATGAAATGAAATGAGAGGCAGTGGTTTATATACCCCTCTAACGCGACGCAACGTTCAAGTTGACTGATAGCAGATTCAACTTAATGATAGTATTCGCCAGTCCGAAGACTGCCCAGGGCAAACCGCGTGGAGGTTCTATCATGTCTTGCCCCTAGGTGGCCCTTAAGAGAGCCGATGGTTCGTTCTCGGGAGTGACGTGATGGGGTGGTGAAGGCGGGCAAAGATCTGCAATGAAAATGATATGTATTAGAATAGGATATACTATCTTATTTACTTTTTCACTTACCAAGTTAGTCATCCTTTGGCAGTCTCGCGCGTTTCCGAATCGAGAATTTATGTAGGTGACCGCGCATTCTCAGGCTGGCATGCAGACACTTCTTGCTCGGATGACCATTGTAACATACTATACTTTCGTCGAGACTTTTATTTACCAATACTTCGCCGGCCAAATGATTATCCCGAATAGGGATGTGAAACTCAAACAAACGATCCTCATTCACACGTTCCCACTCATCCCTCATGCGCTCCAACTTCTCATACGCCTGCCTCTCATCACCCCGCCGAGCCACAGTCCTCTCCAACTCAACATTCCTCGCTCTCAACACACTCATCTCCTTCATCATCTCCTCAAACTTCGCCTCTGCATCTCTCATTCTTCTCTCCGCAGCACTCGCCCTCTTCTCACACTCATCATTCTTCTCTTCCAACTCTCGCGTCTTATTCTTCAAATCAGTCACACAACGCCTCATTCTAATGTTTTCATCCGCCACCTCCTTCGACTTCAGTTCCTTCTTTTTTAACTCATCCAACTCCTTCACAACTTCATCCTTCACTTTCTTCAAACTCTCATACTTATTCACCAACAAATCATGCGCCATCTGCTGCGAAACATGCCTCTTCTCTTCATCCTTCAACCACCTCGCCGACTGCACACGAATCCCACCACTCTTCACTTTTGGGGAAGATGAGCTCTTCGGGGGGTCGGTGATGACGATGTTTGACACCTCCGATGACGAAGAGCTCAACTTCCTCACACGCTTCCTCACACGCTCCCTATCTAAATCCACATCATCCTCATCATCACTCTCAAGCACTCTCTTTCGCCCAATCTCACCCTCCAACGACGCAACCGCTCTCGCCAACTCATCATTCTCAACAACATTCTCAACAACATTCTCAACCTTACCCTCTCGCTCGATCGCCAACATTCGCTCCCTCTCTTCCACAATCAACTGCGTAAATCTCAAATCAGTCACTAAACCACCACTACAGTCAGCATGCACTCTGTAGAAACGCGCCTCATCCTCATCACCCTTCAGCACTCTACACTTCACGCACGCAACCCTATTCAAGATAATCATGTGGCCGGTGCCCGCCTTCTTGACGTGAGCCTTGGCGTCCGCACTGCGATTTATACGACCGCACACACACATTTTGATATGATACTTTCTGTTTCTATCGTTTGCCATGCCTGATTTATCGTTAGCTGTAAGATAATGAAATTTGTTTAAGTTTGGAATCATGTAGTACAGTCATATTCCTAAAGAGTGTAGTGAGTGGCACTCGATCCCGTCGACAGCCCGAAGGCCTTGTACCGATCACTAGGGAAGTGAGAGATCTTCCCCGATACCCGCTCTTTACAGCTGAAGACATCATTGTCACTGCCCCGAAGTGGTAACAGGAACGCCGAGTCAAAGGTAGTGATCAGTAGCTGGGATCTAACCCCTCAAAGCTGCCTTAGACTTAGTTAAATTTCAAATCTGGTAGCAGATTTGAACTCAGGATACTTGAAAACCTTAGTCTATATGTTAAAACTTTGAAAAAACTGAAAATTAAGAATTTTTAAAAAATTCCGCATTTTACTACTCATACTACTTTTAAAAAATTTTATCAGTAGTAAAGACACTATCAAACTCTATCATACAAACTTTGAAGTAGCAAGATAGCTTGCCTACTTCAAAAGATAGAGTCCTTTGCACCCGATATCGGGAGCTCAGAGCGACGACCGTCGCTTACCTCGTCTTTCGATGAAGTGATCAGACTTACGTTGTCGGGGGTTTATATATGCTCGGAAGAAAACTTAAAATGGCTCTATCTCCGAAAGTATTCATCGTAGCGACATGCGGTTTGTTGCAAACGATTTGTCTGATCATTCTTTACAATATGACACCTAAACCATTCTCATATGACCACGGGAAGTTGGTCCGCCAGCACATGTCCATGTAACATGCCACAAGTGAAAAAATTCCTAAGTGTGAGAGCTCCAGTGTGGTGAAAATTTTGAAAAATTTAAAACTTCCGAATTTCAACCTGGGACCGCCACCAAAACATTTTTCATCAAATTTCACTGACCTCCCCCCCCTCGTTCAGAGAAATTTGATGAAAAATGTTTTGGTGACGGTCCCAGGTCGAAATTCCACACTTTGGAAAATTTTCAAAATTTTACCCATACAAAGTCACTCTGACACTTAGGATTTTTTCAGGTGAGCGAGCTCCGACCTAAAATCTTGTAACCGCTCTAACTTTTGAACGAAGACAGATAGGAACAGGCCGATTCTTTCACTGAATTTGTCTCACTCTTAGCTTTCAAACGAGCTATCGCACGACAAAATCCGTCCACTGGAAGCCAAAATCGAAGCAAGCTGTCCAGAGGGGGGGGACGTCAGTGAAATTTCAAAATTTGATGAAAAATGTTTTGGTGACGGTCCCAGGTCGAAATTCCACACTTTGGAAAATTTTCAAAATTTTACCCATACAAAGTCACTCTGACACTTAGGATTTTTTCAGGTGAGCGAGCTCCGACCTAAAATCTTGTAACCGCTCTAACTTTTGAACGAAGACAGATAGGAACAAGCCGATTCTTTCACTGAATTTGTCTCACTCTTAGCTTTCAAACGAGCTATTGCACGACAAAATCCGTCCACTAGAAGCCAAGATAGAAGCTAGCTGTCCAGAGGGGGGGGGAGGTCAGTGAAATTTGATGAAAAATGTTTTGGTGGCGGTCCCAGGTCGAAATTCCACACTTTGGAAAATTTTCAAAATTTTACCCATACAAAGCCACTCTGACACTTAGGATTTTTTCAGGTGAGCGAGCTCCGACCTAAAATCTTGTAACCGCTCTAACTTGTGAACGGCTGGTCCGATTGACTCGCAACAAAAAATGTTGTCGAGCAGTTTTTTCTCCTCTTTCAAACGAGTAGCTGTAAGACAAAATCCGTCCACTAGAACCAAAGTTAGAAGATTGCTGTCGGGGGGGGGGGGGTCAGTGAAATTTGATGAAAAATGTTTTGGTGGCGGTCCCAGGTCGAAATTCCACACTTTGGAAAATTTTCAAAATTTTACCCATACAAAGTCACTCTGACACTTAGGATTTTTTCAGGTGAGCGAGCTCCGACCTAAAATCTTGTAACCGCTCTAACTTTTGAACGAAGACAGATAGGAACAAGCCGATTCTTTCACTGAATTTGTCTCACTCTTAGCTTTCAAACGAGCTATTGCACGACAAAATCCGTCCACTAGAAGCCAAGATAGAAGCTAGCTGTCCAGAGGGGGGGGAGGTCAGTGAAATTTGATGAAAAATGTTTTGGTGGCGGTCCCAGGTCGAAATTCCACACTTTGGAAAATTTTCAAAATTTTACCCATACAAAGCCACTCTGACACTTAGGATTTTTTCAGGTGAGCGAGCTCCGACCTAAAATCTTGTAACCGCTCTAACTTGTGAACGGCTGGTCCGATTGACTCGCAACAAAAAATGTTGTCGAGCAGTTTTTTCTCCTCTTTCAAACGAGTAGCTGTAAGACAAAATCCGTCCACTAGAACCAAAGTTAGAAGATTGCTGTCGGGCGGGGGGTTCAGTGAAATTTGATGAAAAATGTTTTGGTGGCGGTCCCAGGTCGAAATTCCACACTTTGGAAAATTTTCAAAATTTTACCCATACAAAGTCACTCTGACACTTAGGATTTTTTCAGCTGAGCGAGCTCCGACCTAAAATCTTGTAACCGCTCTAACTTGTGAACGGCTGGTCCGATTGACTCGCAACAAAAAATGTTGTCGAGCAGTTTTTTCTCCTCTTTCAAACGAGTAGCTGTAAGACAAAATCCGTCCACTAGAACCAAAGTTAGAAGATTGCTGTCGGGGGGGGGGGTCAGTGAAATTTGATAAAAAATGTTTTGGTGACGGTCCCAGGTCGAAATTCCACACTTTGGAAAATTTTCAAAATTTTACCCATACAAAGTCACTCTGACACTTAGGATTTTTTCAGGTGAGCGAGCTCCGACCTAAAATCTTGTAACCGCTCTAACTTTTGAACGAAGACAGATAGGAACAAGCCGATTCTTTCACTGAATTTGTCTCACTCTTAGCTTTCAAACGAGCTATCGCACGACAAAATCCGTCCACTGGAAGCAAGCTGTCCAGAGGGGGGGGGACGTCAGCCGAAAAAAATTTTTCTCTCCGATTTCGCTGGAAACATCCTTCCTAACCCAAAATTTCACGTAGATTCCGAATCTGGCCTCCGTTTTCTCATCCGATGCTTCGTTTGGGCGCTACACACCAAAACGTCCCAAATTCTAACTCTGTCGTTTTTCGAAAAATGTTGAAAATTTTTTCTCACCGATTGCCTTGAAACTCACCCTACCGATGCAGAATTTCACGCTGAATCCGAATCTGACCTCCGTTTTCTCATCCGACCACTCCTTCCACTCGAAACAACCCATTTTACAACCCAACATTCAGCAGATTGCACCAAAAACATCACACACTATAGCCTCAAGACTAATCCTGGCGGTCGCCCACGTCAACCAGGCGGTCGGACCAACTCACCCGAGTCTCACACTCTGTCGTTGCAGAGGGGGGGGGGACGTCAGCGAACATGTTGTGAACGTGGACCCACCTGGCCGGCACACCACGACAGACCACAACCTCTGTCGTTCCAGAGGGGGAGGGACTCAGACACGAAGCACCACGGCGGCCGACCACGACACTCTGCCGTGCCAGGGGGGGGGACGCAGCGATGGCGGCCATCTTGCGCGGTCCAGAAGTGGAGTTTTGCTTACTACTCTTGAGTAATTAAGTTATTATAATTGAGTAATTAATCCCTTCGTCCTGTGACATTGTCTACTCAAATTCGTGCTTTCCTGTTATGGATCTTAGGAAGTCACAGCCTCATTCTTGAAGAACATCTCGTGGGGTGCGGCATTGAATTGTGACGATCTCAATAAGGCTTGTGAAAGATTTTATTCGATACTTCGACAAAATTTGACATTCGTTCCAGTCGATATCGTGAAGTGTGGCCGAGTGACGAAGGCGTGGATGTTTATGTCCATTAAAGTGCTAATAAACAAGCGCTATAAGGCATACAGGAGCAAAGACTGGATCCTCTACAATCATTTCAAAGATAAAGTGAGAAAAGAAATTCATAGAGCAAAGTGTGAATGGGGTACTAAAATGAGGAATCAGAATCGCTCAATCTGGGACGTCTACAAGTCTGTCACTGGAACCTCTGCAATGAAAAATTGGCTGCCTAATACTGACCCAAAGATGAGTCTAGCTGATATTCTCGAAACACTGAATGACTATTATTCTGGAAATCTTATTGCTGACCCAATCGCCCAACCAATCATTCGTGGCAACACTTCATTCCATCCACTCCGTTTGAATTCACCATTTCCGAGGTCTACAGTATGTTGTCCAATGTAAATCCAAAGAAGGCGATAGGATCTGATCAGATCCCTTCCATTCTGTGGTCAAAGTTGGCTGAGTATTTATGTGAGCCACTGTGTATTCTATTCAACTTGTGCCTAGAAGCCGCGGATATACCAACAATGTGGAAACTTGCCGATCTGATTCCATTGCCAAAATCGAAGCCTCCAAATATCTATAATACCAGACCAATATCCCAACTACCTGTTCCGGAGCGATTTTTTGAGCGACTACTCTTGTCCTATTACAAAAGTGACATCCTTGCATTTTTCGGAAGGTCTCAATACGGCTATTGACCGAGAAGTTCGACGACGTGCGCATTACTCCATCTTGGGGATTTCGTGACAAAAAGCCTCCAAAAGAAAGAAGTAAGCTGCTGTCATCTGTTCACCATCGACTTTGAAAAAGGCTTTGACAAGCTTTCTCACAACATTCTGCTACAAAAACTTCAGCTAAGAAAAGTGGATTCATTCTTTTCTGCTTTTGTGAGCAATTGCCTGCAGAGGAGATCCCAGCGTGTCAGATGGATGAATGACTTCAGCAGTGTTAAGGCTGTATCCAGTGGAATACCTCAAGGTTCATCAATTGGGCCGATTTTATTCTCCTTCTATGTTTCCGACCTTGATGCATGTTTCCCCGCGAGTGAGGAAACGCTGCTGATGAGTTATGCAGACGATGTGACATTATAATCCGCCATTGACAAAGGCTGTTCTGTCAGTCCTCTTTCGTCAATCTTGGAAAGTATTGAGAAATGGACCATGGAGAATAAAATGGTTATAAAAACTGAAAAATGTCATCAATTATTCATCACACAGAATAAGGCGCTCGATCATTCAAACCTTTGCTTATCTGGTATCACTGAGTGTGATAACATTCGGTTCCTGGGCATCACCGTCGACTCAAAGTTAAACTGGAATAAACACATTGAAATACTGTGCAAGAAGGCATCATCAAAAACCTACCTTCTGCGTCAGCTCAAGCCTTTCATGACCAAGCATCAGCTTTGTGAAGTATATTTCAGCTACGTGCGCTCAATCCTGGAATACTGCTCTCCGGTCTTCGTAAGTCTGCCTAAGCGCCATGTTCATGCACTAGAGAAAATACAAAGTCGACTCCATGCAATAGTTTGTGGGACTTCCGGATGTTTGTGCTCATCATTCGTTCCTCTTCAATATCGTCGGGTTATTCATGGAGTCAAGATGTTTGAATCTTTGGTACATAATCCATCTCATCCCCTAAAGCATATGGCACCTCGTGTTCTGACTGTTTCAGGCAAATATGAGATCCCTGTTTGCAACACTGATCTTCGTAGTAACTGCTTTGTGGTTTTCATTTCACGACTGCTCAACAGTGGTTTCAGTGTATGAACAAGATCTTACGCACGACCACCCCTTCATTGTTAAAATTCGTCTTTATTTGTTATTTGTTTGCAATGCTGTGCCTTTGACTTTATACTGTTTAATTATGGCCTCACGATTCCTATTCTTGAGGCAATACCAAATAAACGATATTATTATTATTATCAATGGCAACCTCGACTAACTAATGGTAACCTCGAACAACTAATGGTAACCTCGAGCAACTAATGGTAACCTCGAGCAACTAATGGCAACCTTGAGCAACTAATGGAAACCTTGAGTAACTAATGGCAACCTTGAGCAACTAATGGAAACCTTGAGTAACTAATGGCAACCTTGAGTAACTAATGGAAACCTGGAGCAATGGCAGCCTTGAGTAACTAATGGCAACCTCGAGAAACTATTGTTATTCGAATAGCTGACATTGACTCAAGGAATCAACAAATGTTTCTCTATATATATCCACGAATTTCGATGAGACTTAATGATTTCTACGTTTGAAGAGGAACTGAGAATAGGAAAATATTTACGTTAATAAGTGTTGTAAAAACATTGTGACAGATTGCATTTTAATATTCATTTCGCGATCGTGTAATGACAACAACATATTTTTTGGATCTAGTGCTCGTACTTTTGAATATCAAATATTAAATTTCAGATTACTATTTTTTTAGAATATAAGTTAGTAATATAAGCATATATTAGTATGTAAGCAGTTTTACAGATATAGATTTATAAGTGGCTAAAATGTCCACCGATTGGCTATGCTCATAGAAGAAATGGACTTGGCTATCTGAGGATTTGTCAGGCATCCTGACATTAAATGACAGTGAAATTTGTTGTTTTCCGATCGGCATCTTTCTAATAATCGATGTCGCTATCATAGTTTTCAGTGCATTTTTTACTACTTTTATTATTTGTAGTATTATACAATTAATCGCAATTTAAGAAAGAAGTAAAATATTTAGTGGATAGTATTTTGAGAAAGATAACCTCGCATCGACAAAAATGCGTTGCTTATCGGCGGCATCTCATTTCTTTTTGGCGTCTATTAGACAGAAGCCTCCATAAGAAAGTTTCACTTCACTTAAGATGGAAAACATCTCTTCAGACCACGAGATGCTGACAAATCCAGTCACCATTCGGGTTCATTCTCACCGACGATTTTCATTAATAGTAGCAAGTGCCAAAGAAAATGGGCTAGAAATTCATATGAAAACAAATTTTCTGCTTGACCGGACAGACACTATCGTATCAATGTATCAATTGCTTTTACTGACAAAGAACACCATTTCCTAGACACTTCAGTTTAATGAAATACTTTAACAAGCATTTGTGCGTTTTATCTTTCCATCAAACAAGAAACGATTGTTTTTGATTAGACTTCACGAAAAGACTTCATTCTCGTCCATATTTCACTTTGATAGTCGACTTGCGAAGACATCGAATGATTGAATGACTCCGCTGAATGACGTATTTTATTCAGAAGGGAGAGAGAGAGAGAGGGGGGGAGAGAGAGAGAGAAGGGAGAGAGAGAGAGAGAGGGAGAGAGAGCACGCGCGCGAATTAATAGATAAAGAGGAGAGGAAAGAAAGAGAGGTAGCAACTTCTCGAATTCGAAGAGAAGGAGAAAAGGAAGTAGTCCAAGAGCTACTGACATTTTCTTCCTAAATTCGCGCACGAGTTTCTTATCATTAACAATTTGCAGATTGTCACCAACATCAGAAAAACGACAAATCTTGAGTTGTACTCGTACTTCCAGTCATCTTGGAAGTTACGAATTGCTTCTCTGCTTACAGAAATGATCAACAAAAATACAAAAGGATGCAAAGTCATTTGTACACTTATTAAAAAAGGTGTGTTTGAAGATCGCTAATGCGCTTTTAGCATTTTGGGGTTTATTATCGCAGTAGAACTCGGTTAATAAATAAACGCATTTGCAGTTAGCTCTCGTGTAATGTTGCATTGATTAACCCATTACCGCCCAATGTTCCACTTATGGAACAATTTTTTGAATCACAATTATAAGCATAAGAAATATTTATAAGTATCATTTAAGCATGCAGATATTAGAAGCCTGATGTAAATAAATTCAACAATGCCTGGTAAAGCATTTTGTTTTAATTGGGTTCTGTCCAGAGAAATTTGAAATTTAGGAAATTTTCACAATTCATCACTGAATCTTGTTTTCTCACTCCTGTCCATAAAAAAATAAGGTAAGTCAAACTTTTCTCGGATTACAATCTCTGCATTAGTCTGGTGACGTACAATATAATTATTTCATTTATCGTTGCTTTTCTGCGTTCATATTGAGTTTTAGAAATGTTGTTCCATTTCTGGAACATTGGACACTGCATGTATTTTCAATGTTCCAGTAATGGAACATTGGACACTTAGGGTGTTACATTTTACATAATACGCTAAATAGCCAATGTCAAATCTGGATGCTTATCATAGTAAGTTATGCAACACATTCGTGTAGTAATTGTATAACTTGTAATTTTAACTTACAAGCACGAATTTCAAGTTAGTCGGATCGCCTCAGATAGTACTTACACAAAAAGGGCTACGCTAAGTAGACTTTCTAAGCTGATACTAATCAATTGTTTCATATTGCATTTTTATTGAATTTTATTGTAGCAAAAAAAGTTTACCCCCGTAGGGATTTGAACCCTGTCTCCTGGCCCTGAGGTAGAGATATTTGCACCTCTAACTACTGCGCTAGGGTACTTTACTAATACGTGCACAGTAGGAACCTACTTAATTGGAACCAATTTCACCCTCGTCTTACTTATCAATTGTTAGTACTTACTTATTTTCTTAATTGAGTACTGATATAATTCTAGTCTATCTTTTTTTCAGACGGATGCCAAAGAAAATATTTTCAGTCGAAGAAGCTGCACAGCTATTGATCGAAAATTCTGACGAAGAATCTGATATTGATTTGGTAATTTTGCCACCTGAGTCCTCACAATATATCTCCGATGAATATGACATAGCAGAGGATGATTTATTACCATCTGACATCAAAGATGTACCAGGTTTGGTTGAAATCCATCAACGGTCGGACGATGGAGAATGCTCAATGCCACAACCAAAGCGTAGGAAAGTATCGCATCATTGGGAGAAAAGCTCTGATTTTCGTAATTCGTTACCAGAAGCTGAAGTGACGCCCATTGACGAAAGTTTCCCACTGCTGGATAAAAATCCAATTGAATTATTTAGATTATTCTTTGATCCGACCGTTATAGATCTCTGCAGCACACAGACGAATTTGTATGCCCACCAACACTTACAGCATGGATTTCATATAAGTGAAAATGAAATTGAGACTTTCTTCGGAATTATTCTCCTCAGTGGCTATCACAGTTTACCACAAGAACATCTATACTGGAGTACGGACGAAGATGTAGGAGTATCATTTGTCTCCGAAAAAATGTCAAAAAATCGCTTTAAAGAGATCAAGCGTTTTTTCCATTTAGCTAACAACGCGTCCCTTGGCAATGATGACAAGATGGCAAAATTAAGGCCATTTTTAGAGATATTTCGAAAAAATATTCAGCAATTCGGATTCTTTTCAAGCAAATTGAGTCTGGATGAACAGATGATACCGTATTATGGTAGAAATAATGCAAAAATGTACGTCAAAGGCAAACCGGTGAAATTTGGATATAAGGTGTTTGTCCTGGCTTCGTCATGCGGTTATCCGTTCGATTTCGAAATCTATACTGGGAAGAAAATTGATTCCGAATTACCACTTGGAGAGTCTGACAAAGTCTAGTTCAAACATTGACACAGTGTCTTCCAAATAAAAGTGAACATATAATCTACATGGACAGATTCTTTTGTTCAACGAAAACGTTCAGACAATTTAGAGAAGACGGATTGCGTTGTACAGGCACTGCAATGGAATCTCGAATTGAAAAATGCCCAATTATGTCTAAAGCGGCAATGAAGAAGCTTCCTCGAGGTAGTCACATTGAATTTTCAAACGATGAAGTTGTTGTTTGTCAGTGGAACGACAGTCGTCCAGTAGTTGCCATCAGCAATTTCGAATCTGTGAATCCCGTTCACAGTGGTAGTCGTTGGAGTAGAGCCGATAGAAAACGCATACCAGTGCCCATCCCTCATTTGATTCATAATTACAATCAATATATGGGCGGCGTGGATCTTCTTGATCGATTCCTCAGCGATTATCGGCCTAAGCTAAGAAATAAGAAATGGTGGTGGAATATTTTTGCCAACTTTTTGAATATGGCCGTCGTCGCTGCATGGCGACTTCATCGTAGCTTGAAAGGAGAAATGAGTCATCTTCAATTTCGGAGGTAAGAATAAATAGAATAACAAACAATACATGTAGGCCTACATGTGTTGTGACTACGTAGGGGGTGAATAGTCACACGTTGATAACATATACATGCATAAGCCTGGAAGGATTTTCTTCTATAAAAGGCCTGGTTTAATTAATAGGGATCAACATAACTAGATAAACGTACAATGACCAATACTAAAAACTACTTTTGTCTTACAGGGCGATTGTTCGATCACTCATGGGAAAGACACCGAGTAAGCTACAACATCCAGGACCCAGCAGGACCCCTTCTCAAACTGAAAGAACAAGCAATTTTCACATGATTATCTCATCTGATAAACAAGGACGTTGTAAAGTATGCAAAAAGAACACAAAACGAAAGTGCTCCACTTGTGGTGTCCTTCTTCATATTGACTGTTTCTCAAATTTTCATTCTTAAGCATTATATAGTCAAAAGTGTCCAATGTTCCACTTATGGAACATCAATGTTTATGATACAGAATTTATTTTTTTTTCTAATCGTCATTACTTCGTAGTTGCTTCAGACGGTAGAAGTTTTTGTATAAAAGAAAATTTTTAAAAATAATTGTTTTTCTATTCATGGGCAGTAATGGGTTAACTGTTGTTGATGTTTCTTAAACAATTCCAAAATTGTGGACTTTGTCTACTTTTGTTAACTCAATTTCTCCACTTATTTTGATGGTTTTGTGCTCAACATTTGTTGTCAAACTTCATAAATGAAATATTGTCGGCTACATGCAGCCTGGTAGCTTGATATTGCTCCTGGGCATAGTCGGAAGGAACCAGGCCCAGACCTGGATTTTGAAATTTGAAAGGGTTGGGCCAGAACCGCTGATCGCAGGGATAATTTTCATTGACATCTTCTTCTTGAACTTGGAGCTTCTTATGCACTGCATTGATGCAAGTTTAATGTTCAGCTCACAATCAGCAGCGATGCTTCTTCCTATACGCATGCTCATTTGCAGCTTATTTTTCTAGTTATAGGGCGTACAGAATTTGGCCTTTATTAAGTGAGGATAGTGTATACTTTTTCTAGCAGCTTACAGTATCATTAAGTGTTTAATAAATTTTTCCCGTCTTCATTGGTAACCTAAATTTTTCAAATCTCATCAGATGCAGCCACCAGGACATGTTTCGACATGTTGGAACTATCAGCTGTGAACAGGTTCGAACCCTGTTCACCAAAAATCTGTTGAGAGCGTGAAGGCACTGTTTCAACGCAAGCACGTGGAGAACAGAGGGCAGATGTCGCCTCTAAATTTGTAGCCAGTCCTCCGCATGCTTTCATTTTTCTAATATGTAAGACTGAGGTCATGAGGATGAATCCCCTGAAAATATGCAGTCGGACATATTTTTCTCACGGCTGCTAACTTCTATTCCTTTGATGCTTTTGAAATACATGGATACATCAATTCGTTTATGTTCGAAAAATGAAGACAAACTGACGACTCGCTACAAATTTGGAACCGAAATCAATGTACAGTGAGTTCATATGACTAATTTCAATGTATCAGTTGTGCTTAATGGGCCCCGCAAAGCTGAATGCTTGTGTCAATTGTACCCTATGTGTTGTCACGTCCGTTGGATTCAAGCGATGTTTTCTCGCTGACGTGTCTCACGTCCATTGGATTTAAGCGATGTTTTCTCGTCGAACTGTTATCACGTTACGTTGAACTGAACCGCTGTGTTCTCGAAGCGTTTTGTTCCTGCTGACGTGCTCTCACACTCCGTGGAATTGAACCGCTGTATTTTTCCCCTGACGTGTTCTCACGTCTTGAAGCGTTGTTTTCTCGCTTACGTGCTTTCACGTCCGTTGGATTGAAGCGTTGCTTCCTCGCCGATGTGTTATCACGTCAGTGTGATTAAGCTTGTAACTAGT
Organism: Prostheceraeus crozeri; assembly: GCA_907163375.1. Taxonomy (NCBI): domain Eukaryota; kingdom Metazoa; phylum Platyhelminthes; order Polycladida; family Euryleptidae; genus Prostheceraeus; species Prostheceraeus crozeri. Next base: position 140,865 of record CAJQUW010000576.1, on the reverse strand, counting down.
GAGTTTAAAGCAGAAATTTTACATGTTTGTCATGACGACTATCAAAAATAGATTAATAGGAACATCCAGAAATATAAATTCCTGGCCTCAATAATTTATATTGCATTTTTCAACAGTTCACAAATAAGGAAAGATACCTTACTGATCTGTTGTTTTAGAATTGCAGCTACCTTTTAATATTATTTCTGAAGCAGATTATCACGCAATTGGAATAGACAATGTTATTTTCCCCGTCATCCCTATTGCTTGTGTAGCAGCTTGCATGAGCGATATGAAGTCTCTTACGGAAGTAGCTCTTCCAAAAGTTGCGTGGCTTTGTAATTCGGAAACTTAAAATTCATGTACCAATTGAGATTCTTACTCTATTAGTTCACGCTCAAGTCATGAAAAGCATGCTAGAAAAATATTCAATTTCAGAAAGGTAGGTATGCTAAGTGCACAAGCAACAAAATGATAGCAAAATAAAGTTTCTTAGAACGCCCACCCATAGCCTCCACAATTATTTCGTCGAACGCGCCACAGTGAGGAGGGGGCGCTTACGTCCCCCCATACCTCGGGAACTGAAATACCTGTTTCACTTTCGTCTATTTTTTCCTCTCACCTATTTCATTTGCCTATTTCGTTTTAGATTGTTTACATACATCACTGAATCATAAAGTAGACTATTTTCCTTTTCCTGTGGTGTTGTTTATCTTTCCAGATAGCCTCATCTCCTCCCGAAAGATGGGTATTCACTCATTCACGGGACAAATAACTAGAAATTTACATATTTGCTCCCATATTCAGCATATTAAAAGGTAAATAGAATAATTAAATATTGAGCTGCATCCTCAGTTGAAAAATGGAAACAGAATTGAATAGCTGCTTTTTCATCCCATGTGAGGAATCATGAGCAGGCCTACATGAGGATGCAGCTCAATATTCTATTTTCTATCTACATTGTGTTTGCAAAAAGCAGATTTATTAATTTTTGCTGGCACACTAACTTATGCGATTTGGCAGTAGCGTGTTAATGACTGCATCTAATGACTGCTCGTCGAAATTTCACTAACTTGCCAATTGCAAATCTCACTATTGAAAGGATACAGAAGAAGATCATTAATATTCCTGTTAAAAGACATTATGTAGTGAAAGATCTACGTCGTGGTGCTACACAAATCCTGTGTTAACATAAGAACTTGCCGCTAAAATTTTGAATTTTTCATGTAGAGTTTTTGATCGCTGTGTGTATTAGAATGTCACAGGGTTCTCTGTCCTACAGCGGTGTTCCGCTAACCAAGACATAAAGGAAATTAAAGGAAGCGAAATGCAAAGCTGCCTGGATTCCTATTGACAAACTTAAAATGTGACACACCGGTGTCGAGATTTCTGTTTGACAAATTGTAATTTTTGTCTCTCATAGTATTATGATAACTTTCAATTTATGTTTTAATAGAAACTTTGACTTTAATAGGTGCACCTGTGAGAACGAGCACCAGTCCTCTTAAGGACTAACCTAATTACTACAATTCTGAAATGTTAATTAAAAATAATAATCATTAATATTACATGCAATTATATGTAATCATATGTAATGTTATAATAAATAATATAAAATTTATAATAATAATGATAATTTTCATCTATTTTTCCTCTCACCTATTCCACTTACCTATTTCGTTTTGGATTGTTTACACACAACAGTGAATCATAAAGTAGACTATTTTCCTTTTCCTGTGGTGTTGTTTATCTTTCCAGATAGCCTCATCTCCTCCCGAAAGATGGGTATTCACTCATTCACGGGACAAATAACTAGAAATTTACATATTTGCTCCCATTTTCAGCATATTAAAAGGTAAATAGAATAATTAAATATTGAGTTGCATCCATGATTTTATGATGCATGCGCTGTCTTCCATTTTAAATGCAGATTTTAGCGATGATCAAAAGCGACAAATTATTCTCCCTGCGAAATTTAGTGGCTTGAGCATCTCATCCTCAAGTTTTATAGCAGCTTCAGCCTATTTATCGTCTCTCTATGCTTCGGGTTCCACTTGTCAAGGCATTTCTAGTGAATGGAAAATCCAAGAAATAAAGATACACGAGGCAGCATTAAATCACTGGTTCTCACATTGTGTTGCCTCTTCCTTTCCATTTCAATTCCTACATAAACAGAAGTCGTGGACACTTCCTCTTTATAGACAATTTTACAATTCACTCCTACTCACCGCTAACCAACTCGACTGATCTCCTGTGCAGCAAAATAATCAGGTGACTGGATTAATGTACATGTATTACCGTCTTCATCGCTCGGCTTTCATCTGACAGACAATCAACTTCGCGTTGGTTCCGTCATTCGCATCGGAGTCCCCGTTTCTATCGCGCATATGTACGCTCGCTGCGGCTCAAAAGGACGGTAATGGCGCGCATAGAAATACGGGTACGTCAGATTCGCCATTCGCTTATGAACGACGTGATGGACAGGGTAATGCATTCCATCCAATTGCCAACTGTGTCGGAACCTGCTGGACTGTTGATAGACCAGAACATCAGACCCGACGGCATCAATCTGTCTATCTCCTTGGGAAGTGGGTAAACCGATAGCATCGGATATCACGTGTGCGCATCCGTCTGCGAAATCATGAGCCTCTATGATCTCGGCTGGATTATCTGTGGCGAATGCAGTTGAAAGAAGAAAACTGACTAAATACAAAGACCTTGGCATCGACTTCTTCCTTCAACCTGCTTCCTTCGAAACTTATGGTGGCTATGGAGAAATTACTTTCGCTTTCTCAAAAAAGCTGGGTTTTCGAATTAAATTCTTCATTTTCGTCAACGCTTGGCTATTACTATTCAGGCAACTGCGTCTGTGTCTCAGAAACTCTTCCAGCTTTAGGAGCTGCTCTCCATTCCGATAACTGACTTTCAAAGTTTTGCATGCAGCTTTGTAGTGCCATTAATTGTGTTGATAATAAATAAGTAACAATGAAAAAATAGGACTTTATTCCAGTACAAAGAGCGGTACATCGGAACGCTGCACCGAGCATCATGACAATGATGAAAATTTAACAAAAGCATTGTTGTAGAAGGCTTGTTTGCGGCGAAAAGGTAAGAACTTTCGGTGACGACGAATACTATTATTGGCCTCTCAAAAAACAAAAAAGTCGGTGAGAGGATGAAAATCTACATTCCCAACAATTTTCCGCATAAGGCAGACACAAGCTTTGTTGAGCATAACATCAAGGGAGGGTTTACAGGAAGGGTTGCATCAGCGTTTCACAAATATCTCTAGCCGTTCAAGTTTATAAAAATCTGAACGCTTGAGGTCTCAAATAACTGGCCAACAGAAAGTAATGAGACAACAAGAGACCAGTATAGCTTTGCCATAAAATTCCATCCGAATTACAATTGTACGAGTATAGAAGCTTTTTGCCAATCGACATATTGTAGACAAGGTTGGGTCCAAACTTGGGCTTAAAAAACTTGTACCCCCAAGACCCAAGACTAAGATTAATCTTGGGTTTAATCTTGGGTACCCCCAAGATTGGACCCAAGAGTGGCTATTTCTCTAATGAGGTGGAAAAACAATTCCCAAATCATGTTTGGAATTTTGATTGAGATTTAAAATTGCATGAAGATATTTTGAATCATGCCATATTGTACATATTGCTATCCAATTAATATGTATCTAATGTTCATAGTAAATACTATTTATTACATGAATTTGTTATTGCGGAATTGATATGCAAATTGAATATATATATATATATATATATATATATATATATATATATATATATATATATATATATATGCCAAAAAATACACCCAAAGAAAACTCAAAAACTCAGTAGCTTCCCAACCGGTTTCAGCTCTTAGAGCCTTCTCAAGGGAGTGAATATATTTTGTTTGAAAATTATTGGAAGTAAAAGACATAGACTTACAAGAAACATATACACACTGTATAATCAGCGTCTGTTGCTTTTCATAGCAATAGAATTATGGTACTCTCTAGGCCTACATGCCCGCCAATTAGGACAACCAGCTTTATGATATTGCCTTGTGTAACCGTTTGGAAGCAGATAATTCATAAAATTTAGGCCTGTCTTCTAGCATAACTACTCCAATTGCTTTGATGAAATTTATTGGTCATTTTATTGTGGTGATGGTCGGGATGCATGTTTTGTATGGGCCTGAGATTACATTTGCAGTTCTTATTAAACGATTTATAAATTTGTTTTGGACCACATTTATTTCCTTGATAAATGTCATTTCTAATATCATTACTTCTATCTTTCTTTGTAAAGCTATCGATCGAAATTAAATGTTTATCGGATGAAAAGAATTCAACTTTTTTCTCCCAAATGTTTCTACTTAACTCCTCCTCTTTTTTGACTAAATTATTCCATTTAAGGAGTTGAGCATTGAGTTTTTCACCTACGTTGACATTACGTAGTTGAGCATAAATATCTTCATCGATCTTTTTAACATATTCTTTTTTAATTCTGCTGTCATAATGAGTCTTTTGATCTCGTGTTCAAACTCCTTCATGCACAATTCTTAAATCATTTTCCAAATGTGAATGTTGAGGAACAGGATTTCTAAAGAATTTTCGTGGAATTTTTGGAATAGGATCACGTAAACAGTCATTATAAATATTGGCTAAGCATTTATTACGATATGCTTTATAATAACAGAACTTTCTTCTGTTCAATGCTTTTTCCCAATCAATTTCCTTGTGGTTGACATGAATGTTACCAACAATTTTAGTTGATAAAAAGGCCTAGAGAGTACCATAATTCTATTGCTATGAAAAGCAACAGACGCTGATTATACAGTGTGTATATGTTTCTTGTAAGTCTATGTTTTTTACTTCCATTAATTTTCAAACAAAATATATTCACTCCCTTGAGAAGGCTCTAAGAGCTGAAACCGGTTGGGAAGCTACTGAGTTTCTGAGTTTTCTTTGGGTGTATTTTTTGGCGTATAATTGGCCCATTTTGACTTTATCCTTATATATATATGTATATAATATAAATAATATTTATAATATAATAGATATAGAAATATAATTGAATATTAATATTCAGCTAAAAGTTTTAATTATCGGCATAAGTTATCTCTGGGCTTGATATCATCGACCCTGTTTACGTCTACAGCCTAATAATTTCCTAATTAGAATAACATGCATGACTAAGCTACATTCCTTACAACATGTCTGATCGAGAAACGAAACACACATAACATAGGCCTCGTATAAGATGAGGGTAGCACAGATGTAGATATAACGATATTTTTACTAATCGTGGGAAGCAATCATCAAAGAATGTCATTGCATTAAATGATACCGATATCGTCCTATTTCTAATACATGTAGCCTAATAGAATAAGCAATATATGCCGAAGTTTTTCACCTTCAAGGCAAGAGGCTATATGAAGCAAGTTATCTACGAATTGTTGTACACTGTAAATCGCTGGATACGAAAATTACATACAAACATATACCAAAATTACATACAATTTGAAACTAACATCTGATACGAGATTCTGGTATGTCTACAGAGATATGGCATGTTTTTCATACCACATCTCACTTACTTTAGTATGTGATTGGTATGTAGTGATACGAACTATTCTATCTGTGATTGTCTGTTTTACACTGAAATACGAATTGTTGGTATGTTTTATATACGAGACCCGATGGAAATTCATCCTTATTCGTATGCCTCGGGTATCCATTTGGTATGTGCAGCTTTAAGTTACATAGCAAAAAATGTATGTATTACATACTACTGTCAAACAACTTTTTCCGGTAATACAAGTGGTGAATATTTTTTGTTTGATAGAGTGATATTTGAGTACATTAGATTTATTGTGAATTTTATGCTCCACGAATATGTCGTCGATGCTACTTGTCTGGCAACCTTAGCAGGATGTTTATTTAACTTCACTTTATGACCCAAGTTGATAAACATCATTTCACTTAAACGATATCTTTAGTGAAATCATGTTGACTTATATATCTCAAGCATGACTATTTTTGCGTTCATGAATTATAATGTGTTTTTATTTCGGATGATAATATGCTTAATGTCAAAATTACATAATGCATAATTATTGATGATTAAAATACTTATTGATTAATCATGAAATGCCTTAGACTTACGTGTATTAAAATCGAATTCAGTATTGAAAGTATGACTCTTGAAAGTCATTATCTCACTACTTACAGAACAGTAGTAACATTAGTCTGATCTTTATTGACAAAGACCTTAAATCAATATATTTTCGACATGATTTATGCTTTCTTTTAACATTGTGCTGGTATGGCTTTAGTATGCAAAGCATACCACATTTGAAATAACATACGAAAAGCATACAAATATATACCAAGAGAATACAGAAATATACCAAAAAAATATTTTGGTATGCATCCTTCGTATGTGATTGGTATTGAGCGATTTACAGTGTAGGCTACAAATTTAACAGCATAAGCGCCATGCAGGCATTGGTTCAATGCACTGCATTTTTTCATGTATTATTTGTTTTATTTCACGCAAAATGATGTATAGAAAATTCTGTCTAACTTAATATGCATTACATCTATAGCTTAATGCAGTGGTTCCCAACCTTTTTTCGCCAGGGACCCCTTACTTGGTAAAATTCATTTCTTGGACCCCCTTTCAGAAATGAAACATAGGATTGGAAATAGGATCCTTTCAAGGTCAACTCGTCAGCGTATCGATTCTATTCACTGACTGATGACGCAGCTACAGGCATAGAAATTGACAACAATAGAACCTCTAGAATGGAAGTTAATCTTCATGGAATACACAATAGTGGCACAAAAATCGCACGCATTTTCACTTAGATGCACTTGTCAACGTCTTTATCATTGGACTAGAATCAGTCACATGCGTAAATATAAGCTCTTAATTGGTCATTCATGACCCAACTTAGTTCCCACGGATGTGCCGTGACCTTGAGTCAATTTCCATTCTGGTTGACTTCAGATAAACAGTTTATTTCTATGGCTACAGGGGAGCTATCTAAATGCGCGCAAAACAATTACGCGATTTAACACTCACTCGATCATGTGACTCAAAGTTCTGACGCTATCTGGAAGACTGCAGGCAGTAGCATCATTCACCATTCAATCTTCGTGAAATAATGCCACTTCCTGCTTCCATGGACACTTCCATGGACCCCCAAATATCGTGCTACGGACCCCCGGTTAGGAACCACTGGCTTAATGGATTAAGTTCACAAAGACGCCATAGGTAATCAAAGCATAGTTTAAAAAGCTAATTAAACAAACTATCAGATAGATATTTACGGTAGGTCTATATCAAATTTGATGATAGCACAGTTTTATCATAGAAAGACCAATCGTGTGGTTGAAGTAGGTTACATATTTACATGTAGATGAGTTGCTATGACATGATGTGGTCATATACTTAGGCAGAATTTTTCCAAGAAAACCGCAAATGATCATTCATGGTCAATTTCTTTACTCTTGGGTTCTCACTCTTTGGGGGGGGGTACCCAAGCTCTTGGGTCCGCACCCCAAGATTTTTGGGTACCCCCCAAGACTACCCAAAACCCAAGAGTGAACCCAAGACCCAAGACCCAACCCCAAGACCCAACCTTATTATTTTGCTTATTATTATGCAGCATTTGGTGCAAAGAAATTTAAATTGTTAGTCACACAAGTCTTTGGAAAAAAAGACGCTGTGGACCTTGAGGACCTCAACTTCCTCAATAAATGATCCATCTATGAAAATGTGATTACATGAGACAAAAGTGCGGGAAAAAGTCAAACTTTTGGTCCTACAAACATAGATCTTCAGGTGCTTTTCTTCAATCCAAGAACAAAACAAATCTACATCAGATTGAAACAATAACTACTCCGATTATCAGAAAGATGAATCAGGGTGATATCATCGGCATAAGCCAGAACTTTGGTGAAGAAAAATCGGGGGAGGTCATTAATGAACAAAGCAAAAAGTAAAGGCCATAAAATTGAACTTTGCGGAACCGCTATCAACCGTTTTCCAGGGATTGACGACACGACTCAAAGCAACACGCTAAAACCTGTACAAGAGGAAACTCTTAACAAATTTGACAACATGCGGATGGAGACTCAAAACAACGCAAAGAATATTAAGGAGGGAAGCATGACTAATGGAGTCAAAGGCTTTTTGAAAGTCCACAGCGTGGTCCGGAACTGATGATTGAGTCACCGTTGGACATGTTCTCGTCTAATTAAAGAATACTTGAAAGAGCAAAAGCTGAATTCCAGCAAAGTAAGAAGTACTTTACGTGGAGTCGCATTTGCTTGAGAGTAGTAGCAACGGTGCTCGAGTGGAAAAGTGGTAGACGCACTTCAATTTGAAAAATATAACTTATAAAGGAAATTTCGCTTTGTTAGCTTTTCATATCGCACATTGATATTTTTAGGAGATAAATAATGCATGATTTAGGGAAAGTCATACTTAGTTAGTGGGCAAAAGAGAAAAGCGGCATTCCAAATATGCGTTTTACTGCATTGAAAATGCCGGTAAAATAAATGGACAGAAAACGTAGAGTGCAACGCTGAAATGAAATGAAAAAAGAATCAGAATGACATCCAAATAAATGTGCTATAAAACCGACAAAACTGTTTTATTCCATCTTGTACATTAAAATTTTCGAGCTTTCTTCTCATGAATTTTTATCCCTTGCTACCCATCATGATCAGCCACGACTATTTACCTCTGGATATTATCAAACCATGAACCGACTGGAAAGTTTCGTTAAAAAGAGCAGAATCTCGTCGTTGTAGAGGAGAGGTACGAATATATATAAAGTACTCCCTTGCAAAGTGAGACTGGGCTGTGACATTGATGAAAGAGGATTGGCACATGAGCGGCCTTTTATTAACTGGAAAGCGGATAAATAAAAAATAATCCATTGAGCATCCGAGGCGTTTGCAGTTATGCTTTTTAAGCATCTTGTACATCACTAAAGCTTTCTTTACAAACACTGATAGAGTTGTCGATACAGAAGGTCAGTCATGATGAAAATAGGAAAGGCAGGTTCTCTCCCAGTTTTTACGTTTTATTGAATAAATAAAAGATCGAGTCACCCGACGCGTTTCTTCTATACAGAGACAGTCTAAAGGATTAAATTGTCGCTGGTTTTTATACATAAATCAGTCAGTGAAAGCAGCTCATCTGGTCATCTCATGACGTATGTTTATTTTTGGCATGTTCGTTGCAATATAGCGGGATTCAGTCACCCTAGTAATAATGGCTGTTAGTTGTTGATCAATAATTTTGTAGTCGAAATTGTTAATGGTCATCACTTTGTCACTGTGGGCCTTAATCAAATATTCATTAAGTGCACTCTTCTGGTCTTCATACCGTAAACTGCGCTCATGTTCTCAATAGCGATCTTGAAATGGACGGCACGTTTGACCGATGTAACTCTGGTTACATATTTTGCAAGAAAATTCATAAATAACATATTTACTTTTGCAGTTATACTTTGGGCCAATAATTTTGTAAATACTACACGAACAAGTATTTTTATCCGATTTATTAAAATTTGAAAAGAGATTTTTTCCAGGTTTACTAGTGAAACGTATTGGAATATTATATTTTTTATTTATTTTTCTCAGAAAACCATCGCCAACAAAATCAAGGTTCAAAATAACGTTATTTTCTTCAACGTTAGATTTTTTAATTTTTTTCCAATACATTTCAGTTTTACGAAAACCATTGTTATTTAATATATTTTTCATGATATCGTACGTTTTCTCTGATGGGTCAGAGCATCGAGTCTCGACATAAGATAGCAAAGATTGCCGAATTACGCAAAAAGTAATTTTATAAAAAGATAGTTTCCGATACGTTGAGACTCGATGCTCTAGACATCAAAAGTATTCATCGAACCAATTTTATTCCGATGGCATATACAGGTGTTTTCACTTCATTGATGATGATAAAGCTAATCAACCGATTTGCACATTCTCCGCGTGGACATTATGACTACCTTTTCCTCAAGATGAATGCAATCTAATTGATCCAAATGCTTCTGTGTTCATTGCCACAGCAGTTCTTATAGATGGATATGCACATGGGATACAGCGGGTTAGACATACCGTATGGCATTTTCCGACTGATGTAGGTGCTAGTCCTACTGGTGCAATAACTCATTAGATGAATACTAAAATAAGTATGAATTCAGCACTGTGCTTTCAAATCCAAAGACTTCTAAAATGAATACTAATATTTTCGAACTCAAAGAGTACTATATTTTGAGACCCATTTCCTAGTCGTAGATAGCAGTCAGGCTCAGTACTGTTCGCAGTACTCATATGGGACTTTATGAATAACAGTGTAAGGCTGAAAACATGAAATATTGAGTATAGGGGGTGCAAGGATACCCCAAGTTAACAGAAGTTTGGGTGGGCCTATACAAAACCAGTACCCTGAAAATCATGAAGTCCTATTTAAGTTCCAGTCTGAGTAGTGCTAAAATTACGGACCTTAAAATCACAGAAGTAGCCCAATAGGATGCTTATTAAGTTCTAATTGAGCACTAACATGATGAGATAAAAAGGGACAAAGAAGCGTGAAATTCTGACTCAGCTATAGCAAGGACAATACCGGTGAATCGAGGTCGTAACATCACTTCACACTTAAATTTACAGGACCTTCTCCAATGCATCACCCATTGCTCCTGCTAGCTTGCTCGATGATGGTCTAAAACATTATTCCTTATATGTACTGTCAGGGTTTGCCACTTTCTCCGACAATGCTTTGTGTCCTGCCAACGTTCACCATCCTCCCCGACTGAGTTTTAGTCCTGGCAACGTTAACCCACGTCACCGACTGCGCTTTGAGTCCTGTGCATATTTTATTGATCTAAATGCATTCGTGTCTAATTGCCAAAACAGTTCTTCGATGGATTTGCATATGGGAAGTAGTGATTTAGATATGCCGCATGGGATTTTTCGACAAGCGGAGGCGCCTGTCTCATGAAACTCAGTAAAAGAATACTAAAATGAGTATACACATTAAGTACTGTGCTTTCGAACAAAAAGAGTTCTTAAATGAGTACGAATTAAATACTGGGCTTTCGAAGTAAGAGAGTTCTTAATTGGAACTTTATGAATAACAGCGTAGTTAAGAATTTTGAGATATCAAGCTTTTTCGTATACAGGCAATATGCATCCTGCGCTTCTTTATCATTACATGTTTGTCAAATTATTTGATATTAACTTTCTTTCTCACGTGCGCTTTGTCTTTCTCCATTTTCGTTCATCCTTTGTCTTGCTATCATTATGCGAGTTAATTGATTCGTATTGCTGGCCAGCTTCAGCACAAAAACACTCCGACAATGTTACAAGTATTTCTAGTATCAATACAATCAGAAACTCATCCATTCAAATCTCCTTATATTATCCATGAATTGAACGTGAGCTGAAACGAATCAATAGCAAGTGTGTTGGAGAACGCTCACGCTATTGAAACAAATATCGCCTGCCTTGCCCCTTGAGACCTTATTGCGGCTTCTTATGGATGAAGTTCTGCCAATGATTATAGCTTAAGATATCTGATTTTGAAATATTGCTCTTCTGCATTTCTCTTCAGAGGAAAGTAATAAAAGGTTTTGTAATGCTAAATCTTCTTGTCTCTAATTTGAGACGTAATAAGGGAAATTGAATCTTCATCATCAAGATTTTCTTTCACAATCTACTCGTTTACGTTTTCCGAAAGAAACAAGGAATGAGGGAAACAGGCTAGCGCAACTCAGTTATTTTATAGCCATTTTTCTATTTACCACAATTCAAGCATCTCAAAGTGGGTAGGGGAGACATAAATAAACAACTCAAACGTTGAATAGGAGCAGGATTTTATAGAAGTTCATGTAGAAATCGGCCGTGAGAAGGCAAAAACAACTTATATAAAAATACATTGTTTTGGCTAAACATGGTCATACTGGTAATTCAGTATGTGTATTTTCGTGTGAGATTAGTCAGTTATTTAAACAAGATAGCCTTTTTAGGATAAAACAATTGGAATTATAAGCTACACGTCAATAGAACTAACTATCTCACCGAGGTCCGGTGAAATATCTTTTCTAATCAAACTATAAAACAACGTATGTCAAAATACGTATCATCTGATTGGCATTTTGATAGGCTATGAATAGGCAAAACAACGTATTCCAAAATACGCTACAATTTCTGTGATTATTAGTTGACCTCTGCAAAGGCAGAACAACGTATTTCAAAATAAGCTACAATCTTTGACTCTTCATTCACAATGATACCGATTAGAAATCTAAAATAGATTGTACACATTCACAATCGCATCATGCCCTTTCTCTCTGATTAAAAAGTATTTTGCAACACGTTGTTTTTGCCTTTTCACGGCCGAAATGTCAAACATGCTGAGTCAAAATGGACTGTTGTGAGCGAAAGGGTAAAATAGCAAGCAATAAAAGAATGTATTTCTCATCTTTTAAGCGTGAAATCGCTCACTTGTATCATGCAGGATCATATCATATATCGTCCACAAGATCGGCATCTCAGCTGAATTGCTGTCTCCACATGAGCTAGTCAATACTTCACACAACCGTTGATGAATAAGCACCGCTCATTTTTTTAATCGCCATACATTAATAATTGTTCAGCAGAGCTTGAAAGTAACTTGGTTATAGGCCCCTATTACCAACCTCGTCGAAGAATGCGAAGCTGCATGATTCGTGTGCGGTGAACGCACCTTGGGACCACATAGACTTGAGACATGTTGCTGTAAACCGGGGCGGGCAGTTTTTTTTATAGCGCGGGCTACGACATAATTCCATAGGCATTCTAGGGTCCATGATAAAAGGACACGATCATTTTCCATGTCACTGACGTCGATTGTTTATCATTCACTAAACAACGCAACATTTCATACATTGATGTAAAGGTTGACATTGCTTCGTTTAAACAAAATGAACTTCCAATGACGTGACGGTTCGATGATGACAATAAGCAAACGTCACATCATGCATGTGATGTCCTCTTTTGTTCCATTTTTGCTTAATTCATGTGACCATGTTCATGGCAACCGGTTTATGTAGGCATAGATTTCGAGGGGAGCAATTACTTGGGCAATTACGTGAAGCACGTAAACACAGGACGCAGAAGACAATGGCGAACAGACAAGGAACGAATCACGATGTCACTACTGGAACAAATGTTTCGCAAAATAATGATGCTTGGACAGTGTAATAATCTGTGACACAGCAGTAAATCTCTGATCTCAGACTAACTCGTGACGAGTAGTATTATGCTAGCCGTCATTTCAATGGGATTCGTTGATTTGAAATCCGACTTCGTAAACTTATTTTCCGAGCCGCCAGGCGAGGAAAGTCAGTTTACTACAGAGGATTTTATATCTGCGTAATCACGCAGAAATGCCAGCATTGCTAAACTACGATCAGAAAGCTTTACTAATCTTTACGTGGAAGGATTATTACATTAAAGCGGTAAATTAAAAAACCGGTTAATAATACCGAACGCTTATAAACATTTTAAAACTTAATCTGCTACTTTTGCAATGGGTGGAAAACAATTGCAAACATGAGTGGAAGTTGCGGTGCCACTAATGGTGGATCCGGGATGGATGGATCCAAGAAGGAGTTAAGGAAATTAAAAATGCTTTTGAAAGAATCTGGACTCAAAAATTAACTCGAGCAGCGAATCAAAAAAGGAGTTTGCTCTTTAGAAACTCACAGGATACCAGTCCTGATTTGTTTAGTTATGTGGTGGAAGACAAATGAAAATGTTTCCCAAGAGAGAGTAGTGAGAATGAAAGATAGATATAAATTATACCTTACAATTACCAGCAACCTTCAGCAAGCCTCTGAGCGCCCTTTTTAGCTTAATTTTTTGCTATTTTTTTTTTTTTTTAAAATTTTTTGATAAAAATGAAAAACGGCCTCGAATGAGAGAATCGAATCGTTTTCTGAATAACATTAACTCTCTACCTTAATTTCTTCGTTTTTTCAGACAAGTTGTTTTGATAAATTACTCTCTATTACGTATTTTGTTGTTGTTAAATAGTTGTAATTCTGATCATTAGATCCATTCTTATTCCAGCTGATAGCAAGGAAAAGTTTAATTCCAGTATAAGATTGTGGTTTTGTTTTTATTAGCAAATTATATAATAATAGCTACGGGTATAGTGTTACTTGTGATGTGTGTTACTAACACATCAATTGTGATAAGTCTTGGCTCATTTTGAGTATAATTTTAAAGTAGAGGAATATCAGTGATCTTGTGTATAAAAAAATTCTCTTTGATATCAGTTTCTACACTTGTCCATCTTCATGGAATTAACATATATTCGAACATGTATCAATAATAACATTAAAATATAACATAAATAAGATAGCTTTGTGTAGCCGTTTTTTTTTATTATATTTTACATCATCTATAAGTTCCTATAAGTTGTGAATTACCATACTGGTGACTCACATTGAATGTTTTTTTGAGATTTATAATTTATATTTATCATTAGTATTATTTAGAGGATTTTAGATTTTATAATTTTAATTATCCATGGAATTCATGGAATTAGGTGATATTGATTTTAGGTGTCATTAGGTTTCAGTTAGCCATAAACTCAAATATTCCAGAGGGGGTATACTAAACTAACAGTATTCTGAAAATAAAATAAAAGAAAAGTAGACTAAATAGCAATCAGTAGAAAATGTTTGTTGTCCATAAAGTAAGCGAGCTTTACTCAACTGGGAACTGGATAACAACATGCATATTACTCATACTCTATACGCAGTGCGAGCTACTAACGCCTCTTGTATTGTCTATGGGTTAGTGAATAACATCTGTATATGGTATTTCTGCGGTTTAACCGGTTAATTTATAATTAACCGCTTGACTCCCTAATTACATTGCACTAATGCATTTGTCTATGTTCTCAATGAATTAATCAAAGAAATCTAGGATGAATTCGTGAATATGAAATTGATGGGTTAGGCGGACTGATTATAGTTTAGCGGCTTTCATTCTCCTTAAGCAATAACCACTCACTAACTTATATTCATGAACAAAAGTGCTACAATTCAGATGTATTTCTTCAAGAATGTAGCCGAAAAAGTAGATCATTAATCAAGGATGCTGTGATGAGAGAATGTTCTATATAGAGGGCAAAGAGACAAGCATTCCCGGCTTCTAGCAGACTAATGGGTTATAAATCTCCAGTGCAGTCAATTTCATCATTATATCCTCCAGCTAAGTAATTATTTACTATTGTGCTGTTGCATTCAAAGTTTTCCTGCAATCTCATAAATATCAGACACAGAGGAATCCCAGAGCAGTCTACATGGCATCATTCGATCACTAATTGCATTGCGATTATTGAAAAATGTTTCAAAAATATTGGAGAATGTTTTTCGTTGGATTCAGTTTTGCCAGCAATGCCGAGCAATCTGTTGAAATTACCCTTATCAATTATTCGACAAATATAATTTCCTACCATCCCAGATTTGGATATATTTGACGGATGTTGCGCCTGCTGATGGATTCGACTTGAATAATTTTGTTGAATTGGCGCCCAAATCGAAACACTGTTGTTAATATGCTACCCGATCAATGAATAGATATCCGGAGGTTTGCCTCTACACAGATTGAACTTTCATGAAAAGTACGTGGAAGATTGATAATCTCAAATGTGAATATGCCAAAGTTCCCGATTTTTAGAAACTGATCCTGAAACTAGGTTACATTGTGTTTTCAAGTTCTCCTTACATTTTTATGATGAAATTTAAATGTCATAAACTCATAATTGGATAAGTAAATTTGCAGACATCATCCCTATGTTATCAGCGTCCGCTGTCTCCGCGTCTCCCCATGCGCGGATTGCAGAATTCTCGGTTTTTCACATTTAGCGGCATTTAGTTCTGGGAGGTCCAAGACCGTCAATTCGGATCACAGAGATGGACGTGTCTGTCGCTGTTACTCTTGAGGTGGCGACTATATCTCAGCCATTACATGCGATGGTACAGAGAGATGTGGAAAGAACCGTCTCCCTTTGACTTACGTGATTGGCCAAGCGCTCGCAATGCGTGAGGAAAGCTGTATTAGGCCTCAGCCACATTGCGAGCTTTTCCAAGCGTTTCCGAGCAAAGCGTTTTGCAACAAACATATAGTCATCATTACAGCAGTCGTAGACTGCCACACTGCGAGCAAAGCTGACCATAGCGATTAATAGTTTATGGACATACGTTTGCTCGAGACGCTCGGAACGCTCGTGTTTGCTTTGCTTTCAGTGTGGCTGAGGCCTTAGGGAACACGAGCTGGCGTTGTCACATTGACGACTGAACATCTGCCACGTTAACAGCACCTATATTTGACTCAATGCTTCTCCGTAATAAATTCATCAAATGGAAATATTTTTCACATCGTTCGATTCCTCACGATCTAAATTTACTGACTGTGTACATTCAATGCGGTGTCAATGATTTAGTTTGTCAGAATTCAGGCTTGAATTTGCATTACGTTCATTGGAAAATTGATTTTTCTGCCCCTCGGAACTAGTGATAAGCTTGGCCATCAGTATTACAAAAATGTCATCTCTAGACTAAACAGCTCAGACAAAGCAATTTATCTATGTGATTCGGATACATCGTCACATCATATTCTTGCTGGTCGTCCTCGGCTTCTCTTCCCGCTCACCATGCCATCGAAGCAGATTCGGCTTACTCCCAGAGTTGTTCTTTTTTAGGTGTGGCCACAGAGTTTCAGCACTTTGCTTTTCACTGTGGATGCAATAGGTGTGATAAGGTTTGCTTTACACCACCTGCGCACCCTCGAAATAGGCACCAGCTCTGCCCCTCATCCCAATGTACCGGAGGTTATATTACATGTATTAATTACATGTAGCTCGGGCCCAATGTTCGCTATACGTTCAGGAGATAAGGAGCCGAGCTAAACTTTAATCTTAATTGAAACTGGTGTTGTGAAGGGGAATTATTTCAGGCAATATTACGGAAATAACTATCCAAACCAACAATTACCGGTAAATTTACTTCATAAATGATGTAATTGGCAATTAACGTCGGAAGCAATACCACAAATAGTGGGAACAATTGCCGGTGATAATTACCTAAATTAAATATTACCGGTGATTTTACATCACTAATTGAAACCTAGGGTAGGGAAAGTGCATGAAAATTATAATGCGTTCTGTGACTTCTGCTCGTACACTGAGTGACATAATCACACTTTGATACAAGGTAAGTACAGGGTGGGCCTAAAGTCGAGGATCATAGTAAATTTTCCTGGCAGCTTTGATCACCTCTTCATTGGTTCTTCATCGCTGTGTGATATCTCTGAGTCTCAATCGCAACATACCACATAATTCATTTTGAATAAACGATCTCTATTTGGACATAATAGGAACACAGAGATGCAGCATAAAGAACAAATGTTTTGTAAATTCTGAATTTATTAAAATTAAATTTATTATTTTCTGTTTAACTCGTGAAATGTGAAATGTGTTAATATACTTCTGATTATCACCTATTTTAAAAATTTGCGAATTTTGCGACTATTATTACTGTCATTATCATCAACAATCAGAAAATTCTACATCATCTTAATAATAATGAATTCTACAGGGTGCGTCAAGTTAAATGTCCATATTTTATAAAGTGCTGTAGATCAGTGAAATTCCAACCAATTTTTAAAAACGAAATATCATTTTAGACCTCTTAGAGCAGCCAATTATTTTGCGGTAATGAGAAGTTCATTGATAAGTTTACGTTTACAATATTCGATGATTTTGAATTCGAATTTTTCCCTAGTTTTACATTGTGCATGTGCTGCGTATATGTATCACAATACTCTATATAGTTGATTTGTAATTTTTTTCAGGATAGGAAAGTTGCAATATTCTACGTGAAGTCAATGTGACTGTCAATTGAGGTGTTGAATGGCATTCTTGTTAATTGAAGTGGCTGCAAGATAGCCAAACACTTAGAAGAAAGTGTACACTCACTCTGAAATTTTTGGAATGAGTTTTGACTCTATTGAAAATTATGTTTTGTATGCTCTAAAAAGAATTCACAAATGAGTCGCATGAACGAAGTCTCTATCAGCCTGGGGGAGCGCACAGAAACACTGTTAGGCTAACAAATCTCTAACAGCATCACTAACCCATTGGGGGTGCGCACAGAAGGATTGTTAAGTCAGTCTTGGTTATTGATCGCTAACTTTATGACAGCCTATCTGTGGTTGGTTTCTGCAAGCATCAAGAGGTTACTATTGCTGAGTGCCTTGCATTGAATAGTTAATTCATTACAGATGACTTCTGCCTCGTCATCCGACTGATCCGAGATTTTAAATCGTGCCGCTTTCATGCATTGATCCTACACAAAAATTTCGTGACCACTACAAAGTAAAAGAAGATTGACTTTTGCTCTTATTATGCGCTGCATGACAATGACAGTAGCACTCATTGTGTGGTAATTGTGTTTCTGCTATGTGTTGCTGATATAGCGGGCACGCGTGAATAGGGGAACTCGCTGTCTCAGCCAATACTATTTATAAATATATGCTTTCGTGCCGTAATTTTCTTTGACTTGTCTGTTAGAGAGCTTCTTTATCATAAATAGCACATAGATTTATTACGTCAGCACAAAAACAGTGGATCGTCAACTTCGGTGTCATACATTGACTATGAACGTTGGCCACAATCGTCATTGTAAAGAAGGCGAAAAGTCAGATTCTTATAGTCATTGCAACACACTTTATCAACATCAGTGATGCGCTTTTAGTCTTTCAGGTTATCACGTGACAACTGATGCTAAAGACGGAATTCCTCTCTATACAAACTGTCACACAAAGGGGTTGTCATGCAAAGGTTGAAACAACTCTAACAACTCTTCTGGCGCACCATACGGTTAGGGACTGTTAGACACTAACAACTCACTATCTAACTCTGTTTCTGTGTGGTCGCCCCTGGTAGACTACGTACTGCGAGGTCCGACGAAATGGCTGAAAAAGTGTCAGTCGCTTTGGAATACAAGAAAACTGTGGTCCACTCAGCCAGCAGCGGCATCACTCTTTCGTATCCCTCGGTTTGCAGAACTCATGAAGATACAGGGCTGAGGGCATATCGTAGCTGGAAGATAAATCGTCTTACTGAGCGGCATCTTGTGACTTGCACACGATTTGCAGAACATTGGTGACATGACAGTGCTTCAATCCATCGAACACGGGAAGTACTCGAAGAAGTTGATCGACTGTTTGATGAACGAATTCCAATCGACATTCAGCTCACGAAGTATCCGCATATCTACCTCGACAGGGGTTGCACTTTGACATGAAAGACGCACAAGATTGATTATCTTAGTTGTAAGTATGTTGAATTCCCGATATTTATATAAAAAAGGTGATCCTGAAGCATGGTTAAATTGCGTCTTAAGGTTCTCTTTCTTCAGATTTAAAAATCAAATGTCGCACACTCACAATTGGATAAATAAATGCTCACATTCAATTTTAGGCTCTCAGAAGGTTGCTAAGAATCATGCAATTATTCAAATTGGTTGTTGAAAATTGCTTCGAAGAGAAAAGTTGACTTTTCGGAGAGATCAATTTGCATTACAAATGAGCTGCTTCCCACATGATGTACTTTATCATCAAGTCTATATTCGCTGCTGAGGTGATGTAGAGAGATCACTATCTTCCAAAGCTTGCACAGGATGGCTGAAATCTTCCTCATAAATGAGCAGCTCATTTTACTCGAAGCATGCCAAAATTGACGCAAGAAGCAACATTGTTGGAAGGCATTAAAACGAAATTCATCTTTTTTCGGGTACTTCGTTTTAATTGCCCTTATTGCTTATTATTCGATCATTTTGGAAAATGCAAAAATACTGCCTATCCAGCAGCAGCATATGTCGTCGGTGAAGCGGCAGCTATATCAGCGTCGGTCTCCGCCTCAAATCACTGCAATGCCACCACAGAGACAGATTTATTTGTGTTTCGGTTAGTCTAGAGTTGACATAATACCATCCAAGACAATTACATGCCAACAAGCGATAGAGATTGACATGCTCTTTGACCTGCGTGATTAGCCAAGCGCGCATTGCAGAAGCAGCTCATATCAGTGAACGCACAATCGTCAACGGTCAGATTGCAGGTAGGCCTGTCAAGTGAAAAGTAACTACCTTTGATTCAAATTTCCTCCGTGGAAAATTTGTCAAATGGAAGTACTATTTACACCGTTCGACTCTTCACGATCTAAATTTACTGACTGTGTACTTTGAATGTGGTGTCAATCTTCTGGTTCGTCAGAATACAAACAGGAATTTGCAATGAGGAAATTTGATCTTCTTACCCGTCAAGACTAGTTCCAGCCGTTACCGTCAGTGCTGCAAAATGTCATCTGTAGAACAAAGTGCACAGACAGAGCAGTTTATCTCTTTGAATGCCATGCATGATAGCTTTCAACATGTTGATCAGAAGTCATCATCGCCGGTGTAGCATGAATTTCAAAGCTTCCTAGAAATCTGTTATATAGTACTTGACTAATTGTCAATTCGTTAAGCATCTACTTTTATATTCTGAAACAACGAGAAAAGGTGAGTATTTAAAGTTGTTCAATGTGATTAGCGGTGTTCCTCATGGAACAATCTGTTCTCTTTGTGCATATCGAGTAACGTGCCCAGCAATGCTTCTGTAAATAAAGTGAGACACTACACAGGCAATGCTGGGTTTGTCATTCCCGTGTAGCGCACTGTTACTGACTAGGATGCTGTTTTATCTGAGATCAGCAATTTCACAGATAAGATTGTGTCCTTCGCATATCGCAATGGAGGTTATAGCAGCAAATGCAAAGTTCTTAATATTAATTTTTCAAATTTTCAAATTCATCTTGCTCAACATAATCAGGATGTAACAGAATCGAGGAGATTGAATTCATTTTTACATGAAAAGTTTAATTGATCAAGACATTTTGATTGCACCAAATCGAATGTTTCTAAACGATTAAATCTGCTGCGTATTTTGAAAAAATTATTTAGTCATCATTTTGGCAAAACACGGCAGGCTTTTCTATGCCCCATGCCAAACATCTCATCTTCTCGGTCTTAAAAGACCTTTTCAGACATGTTGAGAGTGCAAACTTTCCCGCGCTGAGCTTCTAGAAATGCCAATTCAGCTACAAAGACAACAAATTAATTCACAACCATTTAATTTGACTTCGCCCATACTGTTAAGCAAAATGGCACAAAATGAGGGCATAAAGACCTCTGCAAAACTGAAGTGCGCGATTTATTGGATATATTTTCTGAACTGTATGTTCTATGCAAATGATTTGTCTAGATACAGCAGAAAAATAGCTAATAATGAAGTATTATGAATGAGAACATTACTTAAAATATCCGTTTTCGCTTGAAATTTGAATGAGGTCCGTATTTCTAGGATCAAAAGAAGGTCCGACATATTAAGTGCGCTTCGTGGTCTGTTTGGATGCGTATTTGAAGTACAGAAAAAAGCAATTGCTTCAATGCTGCACATATAATTGGTATATTTCTCAGATACCAAAATGCTTCCCTTGAAACTGAACTAATAGGTGAAGTCATCTGGGGATCATGTTCATTGAGGACTAATGAAGTAATGTTCGACTACTGAAGCTAACTAGCTAATGATATTGCTGCTTATAGCTCAATTTCAACCCCATAAGTCCCTTATTGGAAACGGATCCATTTGGACCTTTATAAGGCATTATTTTGCTTAAAAGTGCTACGTATGTAAATTGAACGCTTGTAGTTTGAGATATAAATTCAGCTTTTAGGTTTAAGATATATTAATAAAAGCTTCTAAATTTCGCCGAAAGTCACAATGCAAATTGCTGATATACGAACATAAAATTGATGATGATTAATGGAATGAAAACATCGCCTGTAGGATTATGCATCAGACGTTAGTCGAAATTTTCGATTTTCAGGTTTCTCCTTTAAAATGCTTGTTATGTGATTGTGTTTATTGCATCAAAATGTGTGGGTGAAATCTGAACACTAACAAAGATATCAGACTTCAGCTTGTCAATTTTCAAAAACTTTCATTTAACGTGAGTCGATTTAAGTCTATTTTCTGCTAAATCACACATTTGTTAAAAGAAAGTGCCTGCAATGAATTGAAGTTGATATTATCAATTGTCATTTGTGAATTTCCCAATGCGTTAAGGTCTGAGTTTGTCATCCGTGTTGCTAATTCGGGACAGTGCTGTCTAAGACAATGAGATCACCGGATGCCAACTTCCGGAGCACTTTTTCAGCTATTATTTTTCTACAAACCGTGCCTTTTGTAATTGTTCGACTTTACCTTTCAATAAACTGTAATGATTGAGCTTAACCAACTAATTGCTTGAAGCTACTTACTTTTGATAAGTAATGGATTGGAACCAAGTAATATCTGATAACCACCGGTCAACGAACAACCACCAGAAAAGTTCATTCAATTTACTTTTCAAATTTTCGTCTGCATCGACAGAATCAGAAACCGCAATCACCGTGAAATATGATTTGCACATTATCCAGCTTACTTATTCCTGAAACTTACTGCCACATCTTCTGTCACAAGGCATTTTTAAGCTCAGGAAATTCATTACTTCAGCTATCATGAAGCCTTTCAAATTTGACATTAAGCCGTAATCAGAATTGTCAACTATCGCAGACATACGACAAAAGCAGCAGACAATATTGAGGTTCAAAACTGTTCAGTGTAATAAAGAGACAAAAGTTCTTTCTCCGAGACGCAATACTACAATCAGTGACGTCTGTATTCTCATGCCCAATCAAGTATGCTTTTAGTGAGGAAAGCATACCAAAGTGCCGCAGTAGAATTCTTTATATTTCACTGTGCAATAGTCTCTATGATTATTGCTTCCATAATAAAGTTTATGCTTTGCAAAGAGTGCATAAGTTCCAAGGACGGCAATAAACAGTCTTTATTGCACTCCTTCATTGAAATACATTAGCACATAGAAAGCTTTTCATCTTCTAAAACGGTAATTATACATGGAAATCTCAAGAAATACCGCTGATATTCCATAACAGATAGATGTGGATATTTGACATCAACAAAATTTGCATGGTCATGATTCTGACGATGCTGTGAAATATAAAGTCAATTACGCAACTCGTTCAAAGATAACCATCTTTATCATAGAGTAAGTATGTTAGGTAGAGTGGTAACTCCGCATTTATTAAATCCCCAGTGTATACACTTTCGATTTTATTAAATGAACTCGAGGGGGATACAGGTGGTATTGTCAGCAAATGTGAGATATGCACCTTTATACAGTTTTGAAGAAATTGCCACAGAATTGATTGATCATGATTGTTATGCAGAAGGAATGATGATATTTCACAGATTCTCATGACAGCTTTGGAGATTAAATTTTTGTTAAATTAGCAATTCGATGGGTTCTGCTCAACCTCAAGAGTATTTTCTTGAGCGTGATAATATCACAAGCAACCTGCCACCGGCAGAGAGCAAAATCACATAATCAAAGGCAATGATTTCAATTAGCTTTGAAAGAAGTAAATGGGTCCACATCACTACTCAGATTTAAGAAATGAAACATGAGTTTAGTGAATCATGAAATCATGACTGTGAAAATTGAATTAAAAAGTTGAAATTTCAGCCAAGAAAGCACGAATAATATCGCGATTCCTTCATGAAGACTTCCATTATAATATTGATCATGAAATTCCCTTGATAATCAGCTTAACTTCCTCTTAGTTAGGATGCTTATTAGTAAATATTCATTCCTTTTGATATCCAATTTGTTTCATACTACTTATATTGGGGAGTCATCTCGGTAGTTAGCAAGTTGGCAAAATTTTGACTTTTATAAAACTGCTCAAATAATTTTTTGGACCACGGGAACGTTATCTCCGCAAAAAACTGAATCCTTTCACATAAAAATTTTCACTGTCTACAGATACTTTTTGAGTTGACACTGTACTTATCCCTACTCTATGATCTTTATTGTATTATTCTCGATCAACAAACTACGGTGTCGCCCCTCGGTCTCGTGCATAGACATGCTGATCTCGAAAAATGCAGGAAAGATGGATTTTTTGCTCCTGTTGCGTAAATAGCTATTTTTACGTCAACTGAACCAATAAATGAATATGGCACTTTGAATTGCATTTTATTGATAACTTGTGACATCACACTCGATATAATGCTTTTAAATGTTCTTGATATACGAATTTCAAGAAATCCTCAATGACCCAAGAACTTCGCATATATTTTCCAAAATGACAGCACTTCTGCATGCCATTTATCTTTTGGTCGAAACATTTAACTAAGCATCAACTGATCCGCAAGATCACCAGATCTAAGTCCCATTGTGCACGTCTGATATATGGTTTAAACTCTTCCAAGCGTCTTCCAATTTTCAGAGGAGTGGGAGACAATTTTGCGAAAGACTTTTTCTTGATCATGCCTCGAATGGTGGAATGCATTACTTCTGGTAGGGATGGTCCTATCGGCATGATTTGTCGAGAACTTTGCGTCCAAATCAGAGATGGAACCGGGTCAGGTAGTGTGACCCGTGACCCGCATAGTTTCAAATTTCCAGACCCGTGACCCGCACACCCGCGGGTCTGTCCCGGGTCTGCAACAAAGGCTCAGACCCGTGACCCGCAATTGCTCAAAAAAGTATATGAACTTTTACTTTTATTTCATCTATCTGATAGCGATATACAGAGACTTTGTTAAAAGATTAATGATGTGAATGCACGCTCACGTACAAATAGCCTGCCAGCAATAATTTGATATTCGTATTGATAGTACAAGCTATATTTCGAAATGACAGACGCCCAAACACGTTACTGCTATTTTATAGGCCTATCATTGTCTCCTCCACGTTTAAAAAGTTAACAAAAATAGTTTATAACATTCTGTTTTATAATGATTAATACCTATTGATACTAAAAATCAAATGGGGATCAAGTTACTGAGATATAATAATCAAATCAATATATTTTGACTGTTAATTTTTTCCTCTGGCATGTGACTAAACTGACCTTACAGTTTTTCATTTAGTTGTGTTAATGCAATAAAATAAGTAAGTTATCAAGGTCGAAGTTTATAGGAGGAGAGTTAAGACTTTCGGCGATGTCAGAGAGCTATTTTGCGCTAGGTTTCATACAAGCAAGCACTCGATTAATTGTTCTTGGTCATACTGATTATTCACGGTTTCATGCAAACCCATTCTGATTCCTGATAATGATAAATACTCGTAAATATACCTTTGAGAATTTTGGAAGGACTTCACTGGCGGCAAGAGTCGGCACTCAGAAGATAAAACGACCGGGCATTATTGTTGCTAAATGTGAGGTGGAATGAATTCTTTGATATGCATAAAAGCATCCAAAATTTGATTAAATCGTTTGCAGAGTAATCTTAATTATCTACACATAAATGTGTGACCGCGTGACCCATAACGTCCGCATTATTAACTTCTGAATGATTTATATTTCTAATGATTCTTATAAGGATTACAGTATATATATTTACAAGGGCAAAGGCGTATTTGAATAAAAAATATACGCATATACAAAGTAACTTATATGTATTTTAGCGTCTGATTGAATAGAACAGCTTTTAGATCAAGTTTGAGAAAAGTGATTAGTGAAAATATAACCCATATAGTAGGTCATATTCATTATATTATAAACATTACTATAATGTTTCCAAAACTAGTCTGTAATATTTAATAAGTATATGTTTCCACTAACTAAAGACAACAGATGTAATGATTCGCCTGAAAATGACTGACCCGCACTAAACCCGCACGGATCACGCGTGTCTGACTACAGATCCGTGACCCGTAGACCGGTTTCCATCTCTGGTCAAAATATCAAAGCTGAAATGTGGCAATGTCAATGAAGTATATACAGATGAGGATATCATGAAATTGACAAAAATTATAGTTGAGTAGAATAATGGAACTCTGGAAGAGATGGACGTTTCGATTATTGATCGAGTGGCATTTGGATGAATATATTTATCACAGCATGAATTACATGAATCATTAAATAAAATTATACGTGATTAGAGATCACTGATATTTAAATTATTAATGTAAACGGCCTGATATCACATTGTTAATCGTTTTCATTATTCAGGGCATCACAAGCAAGGCAAGCTTCATACCAATTTAGAATCCTCATCGAATTCTGCAATAACCTCTGCCCTATTTCCAAAAGCCTCCATGTGGTCACCTACTCGTTTACTCGGCCGGAGCAGCAGAAAAGGTCTCCATAAATCGTTCTTGTCGGACGACCCTCTGTCGAACTTCTCAATTAACATAAATGTGTCATTCTCAGAAATGCTTGTTACAACTGAAGCAATCCCTCGTTTGTGGAGTGACGATACTCCATCATGAGACTGAATCATAGAGTTGGCAAAGTTTAGCATGCGCTTCCTTGGATATGATCTTCGCGCATGCAATGAAATAAATCCTGTCTTATCCGATGAAAACACATCATGTTCGTCAGGTGTTCATAGGTCATGGTTTGGATAATTTAGTTTTATGCGCAGTAGTATGCAATGCACCATAATGGCCATAGAAGTGGATAATAGTACACTAGAATGGAAGTTCGATATCTTGCCTATGCACAATGATGGCACATGGAAAAATCTATGGTTTGTAGATCAGATTCGATCTAAAACATTGTATCATAGTGAAACTTTTTTCCAAGTTGGTTGTGGAAGTTGTTGACACCTAATTACAAGATTTTCATTAAGAGAATTGCAAGTGAGATGGCGGTATTGTTTCATGTGAAGTAGCCTACTATTCCATGGATTAATATAGTGTGTCTATTTGTAGCAGTCACTGACAACTATTTTCCAATGTTTCAATATTACAATGCGAATTAAAAATTGGTTCACAAAGTCAGAATTGAAAGTGGTCGGTGTGCTGTTTGTAAGAACATCTGAAGTATTCACAGATAGAAAGTCTAATTATTGGATAATTTCTTCTTCAAGCGGCTAAGAAACCTGGCGCTTTTCTGGAATAAACACATTGAAAGTTTCTTTACCGACAATCATTTCTCAAATAAATGAAATGTCGCTGGAACTTTTCAATTAATCATTGAATGACACATGTGATATTTTGGAAACTGATATTCGAATGCATGTAGGGATTTTGAAAATTATTCAAATTTAGTGAACAGGGGAACCCTTTAAAGTAAAATGAATACTCTAAGATTTATTGGCCTCTGATTTCAAGCTGGAGTTATGCATGTTCTGTAAATCGACATTGCAAGTTGCATAAGAGTCTGTTTATGGTCTTGATAGATTGTCGGAGCGATATTTCAAAATGATGAACGTACAGAAGGTTGAAAAGGATTTCCTTCTTTGTCCACAGTATTTTGTAAATTCACTATTGCTTTTGAGTTTACGGTCTTTGGACAAGGGCCAACAATCCAGATCAAGAATTGACCTGATAAATATAAATGCCGATCCAAAAACATGGAAGCCAGATCGCACAAGTTGCATTTTGCCCCAACTAAGTTTCCTCGGCGTGCGCCATAATTTTCATTGAATTTCCATTCTAGGACTTTCTATGGTATTGTTAATTTCTATGATAATGGCAGTCAGTGGCGGATCTACGCTTTTTGTAAAGGGGGCTCATTATTGTAATTTAACGCATGGTTATGTAATATTTCCGGTCATTATTTTTACTTTAGAGGTCATTATCTATGTCAAAAAACATATCTTTATTTCAACATTTTAACAAGAAATGCAAAGTCATAGCGATCAGACTTGATCATCTCGAGAAATATCACCTTCAGCTGGAGGTTTATTCACAATTGTAACTTGGCAGTCTCGAATGTTGATATTGATGCCACACGCATGTTGTTGAACACGTGGACACTGCCTCTTGACTTCTGAAAAGAAAACCTCGCTGTTAAGAATCATGGAAGTGTTTTTGATCATCAAATCCGATGTTCTTTTGTAAGAGCGAACCCGAGCACTGACCGATGACCTGTTCTTTCCATAATCATCTGTTCGTCAACTCCCGCGTTGTAAAGACGACTGGCACAAGTAGCTCTCAGACTATGATTAGTTTTTCTCCCTTGAATTCCGATCTCTTTTGTCATTGTCTGTAACATCTTTTTCAGGGTATTGTGTCCCAATGGCCTTGAAGTAAACCAAATATCATCCTGAATCATTACCTTCCTCTTAGATTGAAGGTAAAACCTGTCACAGTTTTGAGGTCTCTTCGATAAAAAAAGTTCGAAAATTCGGATGTGACATCTTTGAGGATTACCTTCATTAGCAAAATGTAATTTTTCTTTCGGTCTCAAGCGTCGTTGATGTAACCCACCACTGTAGGTCTTGGTGGCACCCACACTGAAAACCAATACTTTTGCACCTTCCCTTATTTCTACACGAAATTGAGAAATCAAGAGATCGCTGTGTTCCTGACCACCTCTTACCGCGAAATTAATACCATTCAGATAAAACAGTGTCTGAATAATCTGTTTTGGAGTTGCATCTCCCAATTGTCCCTTACTCCAGAGCTCCTCTTCTTCTTGAAAAGTAATGATGTCTGCTTGTTTTAGACTGATGCCAACATTGTTCGAAGTTGATATTTTCATCGAAGCATCAAGTACTTCACGCAGATGAGTGAATTCGTCATTTTTAAAAAAATCAACTAAGCTGTTTTTCCGGACGACTTGCTGCAAACCAGATAGTATCGCTATAAGGGAGCTCCCTGGATACATTTTTCCGTCTTCTTTGCGGCATTCAACAATAAACTTAGCCAGCCAGTAGTTCAGTTGTTCTTTATCCCATAATGAAACATCACTTTGCGGCATCATTCGTTCGGAGATGAGATTTTCACGATTGATCCTCCATCTTTCAAACACTCGAAGTGCCCAATCATTTCGACGCAAGGTGTTGGCGGGTTTTGATGAATTCTTAATTTTGTTTAGCTCTTCATCAGAAACTGCAGGAGCAAATCTACCAGCATTTGTTGCGGTTGATGATTCACCAATACTTGTAGTGGTAGGTTCCATACTGTGCCTTGCGACCTCTTCAATTTCATTTCCACTTAGACCTGAGATCATACCCGAAGGAACGTTCGCAAAATTTATCATCGAAAACCAGTTTTGCTGCTCAAATTGTTGCTCAAATTCGTCAATCAATGGATCATAAAAATCATCATGCCATACATTAGAGTCTTCCATAATTACTCAATTTAACTGAAATCTTTGATAATTGCGTTACATAACGTACATAGATAACAGAAGATATCTATTTTTTGAAATTTCCGGTCGTTATTTTGTAAAACGACTGGAAAATTTACCATGCGTTAATAGAGATAATGATAGATTTCTACGGTCGATAATAAGTTATTGACCTCCAGCCTTCGGCTGTCGGTCAATAAATAATTATCGACCTAGAAATCTATCATTATCTTCTACTTATTAATTTGGTCAATGCTATCATAAATAAGATAACAAGGTACCTCGGAGATTTTTACTCATCTCTTTTATCGAAAAGACTCATTATAATAAGGGACTCGTTTCATTTTGAGGAATATACAATGAATTAGAACCTCCTAAATACTTTTGTCACAATCTCAAACAAATCAAAATTGTAACAACTAGCCCCGGTCTCCCCTAATGTTTTTCATTAATAGTTTTGCAACTGAATTTATAAGTGTACTAATTACATTATAATAAATAATAAGCTTATGTTACTGGTTAATTATCATAATCACATATATTCCATTCTTTCATTCATAAGCTTACTTTAGATGACCTTTTTCTTTCTTAAGATGGTTCATTAAAATCTATCCCGACTCAACTAATAAGAAATCAAGTATTAAGTAAAGATTCAGGATAACATCAAAAAGACTTCAAAAACTTCAGAAGTCTATTTTTCTTTTTGAATTCATCAATCAAAGAGTCCACATCGATGCGAATGTCGTCGTAACAGTACAATAGTGATAGACCTGTTCAACGTTGCTGTGACATCTTATTGCGTAGATAATATTTAAAATACTTCATCATATAAAAAGTTCTTTCCGGCGTCGCTGTTGATCCTAGTATTGTCGCAATAATTTTTAAAATGACAGACATATTAGGATAAAAATTTGAATCACATTGAATCATTGAATCAATGACGATACATGGAGGTACGTTAACATTAGTTGCTGACCATTTCGCAAGCCACCTATCTCATTCTTCTCTCAAAATAGCTTCACTGTCATCCGGTAAAAGATCTTGATAGAAATTAATTACAGCGCGAAAGTCATCATAATTAGATAAATACCGAAGAATGACGCACACTATTTTCGAAAGAATTTCACGATGCATAACAAATGAATGATGTGTTGAAACAAGCTATCTTAAGAACTCACACAAATAATATTCATCACCATTAATTTCATGCCGAAAGGGGGAGGGCTGGAGCACGGTGTCCCTCCCCCTTAAATCCGCCAATTGTGGTAGTGACAAAAATCCACAAGAGGATCGCGAACACGCTGCAGATTTATGCACAGATTAACTGACTGAGTGAAATCAGTATGCCACCGTCAGTTTAGTAATCAATAATCATTCTTTTACAAATCATGAGTGATGTTAATTCTCAAATAATCCTGTTTTAATCAGGATTATCAAACTTTAATTGAATTTCAATTAATTGATTGCTTTAAAGTCTCAATTGCAATTTATTGATTGATAAAAGCAGTAAAATTGCAATCAAGTTTTGACTACCCTTGGTGTTAATCTACCTTTAGGGTGAAAAGACTAGGAGTGTACCACACCTCGATTTTAAGGTCCGGTCAAACCAGTGCATTGCCGAATCTAACAAGAAGTTCGGCCAAACCTCCGAACTGCTCTAAAATCACAGTTCGGCCGAATCGAACACCCCTAAGAAAGACTAAGATTGTTATTGAATTTCTGTCCTATTTTCTAACCAGTGAACATTCATTAATGGTCAAAAATGTCTACTTCCATGACCAATAATTGATCTTATTGTCAGAACTTTTGAAATTCGACTTTTCTCTTTGTCTACAATATGGAGAATAGCTGTTTGTTGACGTTAATTTCAGGGACTCAGTCAGACGCCGATCAAAGTAAAGTTGCCGAATCTTTTTAAATGAGCAGTTAATGAGGCATGAGTCGTTGTTATGTCAAAATGATTATATAAACCGTGAATCTTCCCATAGTCGGTGCCTTCCCATTGTCAACCACTGGGGCCATCGTTCAGGTACCGCAGTCATGACTACGCATATCAACGACGTCGTCATGGTCATGCACGATGCACGTTCTAGTCCTTTTCAATTACAATGTCCGATTTGCATGGATGCGACATGCTTTCAATCGTTAATTTCACTTGTGCTATAATAACTGTGAAGACGTAGCGACAAATTTAGCAATTAAATAAATTGCAATTAATTATAGCTCTTTTCATTCCTATTCAATGCATTTGAATGAATGCTCACTGACATTTTGCCGGTTCATGCCCTTGATAACAAATAATGAATAGATTATCAGAGAACTAAAGGTACTTTCTCACTTTATTGAATCTCTGTATTTGTTTGAAAATATATAGTTTTTTACTGACTATGTCAAAGTTTAATTGAAAACGTCTCTTGATAAAGAGAATTCTATTAGATGATCTGCGAGCGAACCATGGCTAATGTTTAAATATTTTCATAACTTGCCATGTGTTTCATCATCATTCAAATAAATAGTTTCTGAGTTCTGAAAAGAATACTACCGCATTGATTTCAAGACATATATTTCATGCAAACTTTGAGAGTACATATTCTGATAACGATAAAAATGAAATCACAACTCAAGGTCAACTTCGATTGGTATTGAGAAGCCGAAAAAACATAAATGCTAATACTGAGTTAACGGCGAGAACGAGTAATACCACGAGATTCTTCACAAGCGCATTCTGAAATGAAAACAGACAACTTTGTATTTTTACAACAAATATGAGAGTTAATGGCAGTAAACATTAATGACAGCAGTTACCAGGGTTGGAACCGGCCGCCAGCCGGTCGGTAATTCTAATTAGGCTTATGTCGAAGATTGGCGACATTCATTCTAGAATTAGTTGTCTAGTCAGTTAAAATGACATTGCAACATTGTAGGAGTATGATAGGAGTTCAAAGCGGCTGACAGAACCTTACAATATTACTGAAAGTTATAGAATCTTTGTAGGGCGAAGTTCAGCGTCTACGGTTGGTAAGGAATTTGGTGCTTAAACTTTTCGAGCTGGATGGCATCTCTCTATTCACTGCCCAGATGAACTGACACATTGCACGGTACAAAAGTTCATATATGCATCTTTTTGGATGCGAAACATCACAAATATCACATGGATGTGACGCTTACATATCATTGCTTTCCTTGCAATTTGACATTTTTAATTATGTGCAATTTTTTATGACCTAAAAACTCAAATTGTGAACAAAATATGACCTAAAAATCTTAAATTGTAATTTAATAAGATTTAAAAATCTTAAAATATAGCGGAAGTTATGCTTCCATCTTTAGGCAAAAAGTTAAAAAGTTCAATTTAAGACAAGTAAAGCGATCTATTTCAAACTTTTATCAGTAACCATCGATCATTTCTATATCTTCTTCCCGGCAACTCTAACAGTCTTAAACTACAGCAAAATGACAAAATATGACTAAATATGATCAGGCACTGAAAATATGACAATATTACCTTATCCTAAAAGTATGACAAAACATGACATGTCATAAAAAAATTCTCGTTAACATTTCAAATCATTAACTTGTGACCGCATCCAGTAATTTCCTACTGGTCATTTACTCCAATATAGACGTGCGCAGATTCAGATAGCGTCAGATTTTCCTGAAGTGCATCTCCTGTGTATATCGGGTGTAACTGTATTGCTGAAATGCAACTGGACGCATACCTGATGATGACTGAAGAACTGCAATATTGTTTTACATCCATTAATTAGTAGCTGAAATAGAATACCTTACTTCCTAGGTATTCTATGTATGGTAAGAGATGGAGAGACGAACTCCCAAGGAACTGGCGGCTGGCGGCTAGCGATCGTGCGACATGGATTCGTATCACAAGGGAGGCCATTTTCCGCAAGGATGATAACGGCTAACGTAAGACGTAAGTAAGCTGAAATAGTGGTCGAAGTATTTTATTCCATATCATGTTAGTGTGGATGAAGACAAATGAAGAAAGAACAAACGAAGAAATGTTGAATTCCATGTACTATTATAGTGCGTAGGTACTAAACAGGTGTCATAGCACGAAACCTGCGATAACAAATACATTCAGGCGAAAAATAGTGTTTTCCATGTGTATACATAGCTAGATGTTTTCATGCGACATTGCTTTGGAATCAGTATTAGTAGCAAGTGCGGTAGGTTCTATTAACAGGAAGGATTAGTATTATTAGTATTGCAACCAGGATTGAATCCGGGTCGGGTCCGCCGTCCGTGGGTCCTACGGGCCCAATTTGTCCGAGTCCGCCGGAAATGTTTAATTCAGTCGCTTTTTTGTATCTCTAATATTACCTTTGTAGAATTATTGTAAATTGATATGAGAAATCTTCAAATTTGGAGATTTGTATGCATAGATTGTGTGTAGAACACAGTGCATGACACTAACTAATGTCATTTTCTCAAAAAGAACTTGCGTTGGAATTGGATCTCTTTCACCGTTTTACTCGACGTACTGACAGAACCGTAGTGTTCAGTCACATACTCATCACACACGGTCACACACAGTGCCGGTGCTCAGAGAGTCGAGTTAATTCCATGGAAATCACATTATTATCAACCAATAAGAGACGTCCCAACCAAGGTCAATGATGCAATGCACACCTAGTCTACGCATTTACACGTCATATGCAGCAGGGTTTATCGCTTATAGGATTGAACTAAAATTACGGGCCTAGGCTATCACAATCGGTCGGCCCTAAAGCTTGTAGGTCTATTAAGGGTATTGAATCTTGTGAATAGGTTATGATGCAAGCCTAAATATTGCCCTGGATCTAAAGTGATGTTTGTGCTACACGAATCCGCCCTTTGTATCGGCACAAACCTAGTGTATTTTTAATTTTGTAAATGTGGAAAAGGTCCTGCGGCTCCAGGTTTGTCCAGGTCCGCGGGTCTGCTTGACTAAGATTTCTATTTTTACCATTTATTGGCCCAAATCTGACCAACTTTAATGTGTTGCCTCGAGAAAGCTTGGTCTTGAAAGAGGAGTTCTTTTAAGAACTGGTTGACATGCGGATTGGAGAATGCCATCCGTCCTCATCAGAGCTATTTCAATTCAATATTCATATAAGTAAGAATCATAGTCTGTTATCAATAAGTGCTGGGATGTATGATTCATTATCATATGAGAATTATCAAATTAGCAAAAATAACTTCCAAATAAGTTATCTTTCACACACCAAATATCGGTCATCCTCAACTTCAATGCAAACCTCAGCGATTGTTTATCGGAGAATTAAGGCAGTTGAATTTGGTATTGATCCAAATTTTGCAACTCATAGACTTATGAAAGGATTGATAGAAATGTGACTGCTTCAGTTAAGTGCTGCAGTCTTCGAGAGTACAGTTTGTCATAAAGGAAATTGGATGGTCATGTAACAAAATCAGAAGAATCTCAGAAGAGTGAGAAAAGTAGAAGTCAAATTCAAGTGAATGAAAACGTTTCTGAATAGAAAGATTGATGATGACAAATGCCACGCCTGAATCGCAAACATATTCTGACATCATTTCAGCGGCAATTATCACCTTTCCTAAGCGACGCAATTTCTGGAAGACATGCGCATGTTGAACATCTTCTTCTCACTAAAACTCACGTTTTTTCGTAGTTGTACACAATCGGTTGTGATCTCATTTGGGTGGATGCTATCGACAGAGCAGGTGAATAATCTCCTTGACTCATAGAAAATGATTGATTTTATCTTTCCATAAGATTAGATCATTCGATCATCTGACCCATATAATTTATAGCTTACATTTTTCTATGGTCCTATGATATCTTTAATGTTTGATTTTATGTAAAAAATCATCAAATTTCTTAGCCAGATTTTGCTAATGCTTTTGCACGATCGAAAGCCATTTGAAAGGTGCAATCATCAAAGCGTCATGATGACAACAACACATATTCAACACATGTCGATGAATATAAAACATCAGAAGATAAAAATTAACTTTGAATCGGTTAGCAATCCCGGCTGCCATCCCTGCATATATATTATCGCGTAGCATAAACCTGCTTTCATCTATTTGTCATACAGGTTTTGCCACCCACATAAGGAATCGTTATTCAATATGACAGAATTAATTGTCAATTTTGGTCAAGCAGTTGTCTGATTAGTGCAATCAGTTGTCCAGCTATCACAGTCAGTTGTCCATGAATCTGAAAGCCAGTCAAAAGTAATTCATGGACAACTGACTGCTCTAGCTGGACAACTGATTGTGCTAATCAGACAACTGCTTGACCAATATTGACAATCGATCGTATCATGTTGATTGATGATTTTCTTGCGTGGAT
Organism: Prostheceraeus crozeri; assembly: GCA_907163375.1. Lineage (NCBI taxonomy): Eukaryota > Metazoa > Platyhelminthes > Polycladida > Euryleptidae > Prostheceraeus > Prostheceraeus crozeri. The sequence goes on along the minus strand of CAJQUW010000576.1, from coordinate 105,266 downwards.
ACATGGTTGCTAAAAACCCATGCAAATGCTTCATCTATAATGAAGAAAAAGACATTAAGGCGCACTAATTTTTCCTTGTATTATACAGCAAATATCACAGCACTTACAGATTTCTACGTGCAGTTGATATCTACAAGTGAACGTCAAAATGTTAAAAGGTACAAATTGTTTAACTTGATAAAACTGCAAATTTTAAAGTACTGAGAAAGTTGATGGACTGAAGTTAGAAGAAAACTCCTTTGTTTCAAATTGTTCATTTTGAACCTTAATTCGGCGCAAACCCAGTAATCGAAGTGATCGATTATTTGAAAGAGCACATTCTTTCCATGTGCCGAAACTGGTTTTACGTAAAGAATGCAGATCCAATGGTCGCAAGTCTTCAGAATCAATAGCAGAATATCAAATATCCTATGTCGGTGAATTCTTCTGCCTTACAATTTTGGTCATCAGCGCTTTCCAAATAGTAAGCGATGGCGACTATCGATAAACAGAAAACATCAATATCAATAAAGCAATAACAATTCAAGAATCATTTCTTGTCTCATAACTGAAATAACTAATAATCGTCAATAAAAGGGAATTTTAATACACGACGTTGACCATCACACGAAAAGAAATGATTCAAATGCGTTTTTAGTCAACTTGGAAGCTACCATGGGTTGTAATTAGCAAGGGATGCGTTCGGTTGGAAAGCACAACCCATGATTCCTTATGATTCTTACAATTTTTCATTACTTTGTTGTTGGAACTATCAGTATTTATTTGACTTCCCTGAATTGATGCTATTAACATAGAAACCAATTGCCTTGCAAACTTGATTAGCCATGACAAACACACATGATTTTCAGGATTTCCTTTTGTTTAGCATGGATAGAATAAACAATTTTTGGCAAATTTGGTTAACATCGCATAATCCATTCAGATCGAGCGAGGATTGACTAATCAAATAAAACAGCCTGATTCCGTCTTGCGAACTCTATCAACGTACTTTTCCGATAATTTTACCACCATAGCCACTAAAATGACAGATGCATAGAAATTGCTCGTACGACATAGTCTTTATCAATGTCGCATAAAAGTGAGTAAATAGAATGATAATGATAGGGAAGTTCGGGTAGCATCAGGAAACCAAGCTCAAATTGCTTGTGATGATCAAAAATAAGATATCTACTAACACTTTTCGACGTCATAGTGTGCAAGGGAGTATAAATTTGTGATTTACGAGGAAAAGATCTACAAATATCAACAAAACATTTAAAATTAGCTTCATTTGTAAGCAGGGTTGAAAACTCCAGGTGTCGAACGAAGTTGCTGGGGTAAAATGGGCAAGATAGGTGGGGTAATATGAGGACTCTAATTGACAGCACTCTTCTCACTGATATTTACATGACACTATAATCTTGTGCATAAGCCTACATGATGATCAAGTAAAAGAGAGCTTACTTCGTGTATAGCGAATGATTGCATCTTTTCATTGTTGCCATAAGTGCAGACTAAGCGATTGTTTTAACTTAATAATTAGTCTAAGCAGGGAGATAGAGACTCAGTTTTATGTTTATTAAAGAAAACACATCTAAGTAGCTTATAGTTAAATAGATGAGCTTTAAGGATTAAGTGAACTGTTTTCAATTATTCACTATTAAATTCATCCACAGGCCTAATTTTTGTTGGATTCATATATTCACCACTGGATATCAAACTTACTAAAGTTTTGCAATGATTATTTTTATTGTATTTTTATTTAAACCATTTTCCATATTTAAATGTCGCAAAACAAAATTAGTTAGACTACATTCGTCTCATTTAATAAGAAACAATAATAACGAATATTCACGTCGCGACACCTGTTCCAAAGAGTTGAAGAACATCGGCACACTGTAATAAGTGAGCATTGCCTACAATCTAGCTGTGACCAAGCAATTTCTATGGAGAGTTTTAAGATCATGAAGAAATGCAAGAAGGACGATCTAAGAATCTATGAAATGCTATTTATTCATAAACTTCATCCTAATCTGAATGGACAGAAGGTTTCTGTGAAACCTCGGTTGCTTAATTAATAATTAGTTTGTCTCTTCTTTTCCTAAGTCTATGTAGCACAATTCATTAGATGTCATGTTTATTGCATATAAGTTAGCTATGCAAATATAAGATTTACTTTAGTCCCCTCCACAGAAGTGGACAGTATAGTATGGTATTGTAATTATTATTATAAGTAAAGTATGGTACTTTCTATGGTATTGTTAATTTCTATGGTCCCCTCAGCCTAGTTTCCACTCTATGATTTTCAAATTTTGTAGTCAGTTCATGCCATGTATAGAAATTTATCTCTGCCTACATAGATATTAATTTGAGATTTTGTTGACATCTTATTACTTAACCTTTTCTTATATATCTAAGTTACATTAGTTGGATGTATATGAAAGATATTTGATTCTGTGAATAGATCATTTATGCCCTTGAGAAGCCTGCAACAGGCAGAAACCGGTCGGGCTGTTTAAGTTATCTGGCTTGTTTTTCTTTTATCTTTTGGGTGTCGTATTACTTTACATTATTGAATAAATTTTTGATTTAAACCTTTTGGTATATATATATATATACATATATATATATATGTATAATCCAGTCGTTAATTTTTATCTGTGTACCCTTAAGAATGCTCAATAGACTATGAGCGAAACGTTGGGAAAATTTTCGTTTTAATTTCTTTCCAAAATAATAACGAAGTAAGTCAAATTTCTGCAAACAAATTGCTCAATTGGTCACTTCACAGTTAGGATTCATTGGTTTGACTTAATAGAAAATGAAAATGTACGATCAAACAATAAGCTGAAATTCACAGATTGCTACCAGGCCTACCTAAGTCCTAGTCACTATCTAAACTTACGACCTAAGAGAAGCAACAGAAATATCATCAAATTTCCTTGCCACAACATTCATGTGCCCATCCATCACAGCTTGCAATTTGAAAATCTTTAAAACATATCTGGGAGGCAATTCCTCACTAAACATAAATTGAAAGAAAGCTAGGCACAATTTCTGGTTTTGACTGGAGGAATGCTTTATTGCTTTATAGCTTTTTAATGGTCAAATCCTTTAAACTTCCTCGAGAAAGAATTGTTTAGAGTTGAAGACATGATACATCGTATATCATATAATTAACATGAGCAGCTCAGCACGCGAAATTGTATATGTTGACATCTTCATCAACAATTTTTCGCGCAACAATAAAGAAATTGTGTAAATTAACTTTCAGAAGCAATCACGAAAGACTATGTCTGCCATAGCATAATGATGCAATCAAATTTCCCTTGAGATGCAAGGCTATTCGTGTCTTACGTACAATGCGAATTCAATTACAGTTTCCGTTTATGCAATATTTTTCTTTGCCAATGAAGAAAATCACCTCAGTTAAATTTCAGAATATAACTTCGATTTCTTCAAACTTGTCAAAATAAACTTCTGCCTGCCTGATGGAAAATCACTTTTTAGAATGATAGAAATTTTTCATGAATCTGATTTCAAGTTGGCTTTGAGGATAAATCAACAGCTATAAAGAAGATAACAGATTTATGACAAAACTTGTGCAATTTATAAAGAATTAAATCTCTCTTACACTGTTATTTTTAATAGTAAAAACATGCTACGAAAGCATTTAATCTCAAGAAAAGTATTTGCAGAATTAAAGTCTGAGATGAAAGATCTTAGATCTCAGTTGAAAACTGGTGAAAATTATTAAGAGACAAAATATTTCAAATGGTTCTGGAAGCCATCTGAGTTTTAAAATTTAGAAAAACAGTTCAATGCGAAGGATCGGTTGACGATGCGAAAATATTTCGAAGTATTTATAAAAGAACACGTCACTGAAATCGGGCTGTATGAATATATTTCGACCGGTTTCGAGTGGAAGTCAAAAATTGAGCTCCTACTCTTCCTCAGGAATGTTAACAAAAGAATAGACCATAGAAAGGCCTATTACATAAGCGGCTTGGGAAAAGTTCAAATGATCATTTCCTAGCTGTATGTAAAATGTAGACTTCCATTTCTATAACATTTTTGTAGAAGGAAAAAGACGGACAAGCGCGTTGTGTCGATTCTGTTTCTATTTGATTACATTGATTCTATTTGATTCTATTTGTCAGCATTCAATTAATAGGCGCGCGTGAGACACGAGTCTCAGCTGTATAGTCACATTTTCACTAATAATGACGTCAAAGGCAGAGCTGGGAATAGAGGAGATGTCGCGATCAATTAAGGCAGCAGAATGACGTCACACACAACAGACCACAGCAGCTTTCTGATCATGATTTAAGATTAGAGTGAAAGGAACATTATATACCAGGAATAAACATCATATAGCCGTCGAGATAAGGACTGATATGATTTACCGATTGAAGGCTTAATGTTGTGCTACCAAACCCTAACATTCTTCGCTTGTGAGTACACCAGAATAATATAAGCTGATAGAATAAGCTGACATCTACATTTTCTAAGTCAGCAATACACAAAATTCGAGCCGAGAAGCAGGATAGAGTCCTCAACTATTTGCATAGACCTAAATCACAATGCTGTCCGTGAAATTTCCTTTGTAGTCAACTTAATTTCCTCTTCAATTAAATGCTTTAATATTCTTATCAGAAAATTTTCATTCATTTTCTTGTCTCATAAAATTCATGCTTCTTAAATATCAAATAGATGCAAGCAAAGGAACAGAAGGCAAAATTCACCTTTTTCAAAAGTGATCCAATAAAGATTAAATTATTGATCAAATAATGCTTTCCAAAATCTCTAAAAATATTTGTCATTGTTTGTAGTAATACTCGTAAGTTATAATATCAATTGTTATTAAAAGCTACCATTAGGCTATTGATTTTAGACATAATTCTAAATTGCCTACAGTCTTCAACATTTATACTTATATTATTGAAACCCTTATGACCTGCAATAAGTTGCTATAATCAGACGTTCGACGATTGCATGCAGAAATAGTGTAAATCAAATTAAAATTAATACCTTTTTTGTCAATATGAACTTTCATTCTGTCTTTTTGCCGTCCTATTTTCCTCATTTTTTAGTGCCCAAAGATCTGGACATTACTCATCATTAATGCAATTTATTACTTTGTTACTCTACTTTGCTCTTACTTATCTTCATATAGACTATGCGTCGAACACATACTTAATACAATGTGTACCTCACGTATATGCAAACTGATATTCGACCTTTCATTTCGGTTTCTAATTCTCTAACTAGAGTTCTAATTATTTAATCTAACCTGGCTTCTAATTCTATCATGTGCATGTCTTCATCAGTATAGTTAACATATGTATTTAGCTAAACCGTTTTAAATGTGCTTTTAAGTCTGTCTCAAAAAATATCTGGAAATTGTCGACAAATAATTGACGTAATCATCTGCATAAATGGTGGTGAGATTCAGTAAGACTCTATATGGTGAAACTCATGGAGCGCTCTCATTGTTTGGTGTGTCGCCGCCGCTACCCTGATCCAATAACTATATAACTTTCACTTGCTTACATCACACCAGCAAATATTCAAAATTGCCGTGGGAATGGAAATTCTCAAGAGACACCGTTGCGGGAATGAGATTTACCACATCCGGGACTTCTATGGAAACTTCACATCTTACTTAGATAGGAGGTCAAATCAGGAGAAGACGAAATTCTATCCTTCGGAGATTCAGAACTGCATGCACGTTGTAGGTTTTTTATTATGATATCAAGTTTTCTATGAAAATGAGACCATGACCTGATTTTCCAAATAGGAATGAGGTATGAAGATTGCGATGTTCAATCGGAAAGTAAAGTCAAGGGGAGCTGAACGTTATAACACCACTATTCAACGTATCCACTTTCTATAGTTGATGTCTACTAATATCAATTGTTTCCTTGTGAATTTTTCCTTTGTTAATGTACAACACGTTACTGTTTAACTTTTCCTGGAATTTCGCAAGCTGGAATGATGGCAAGAATGTTGATAAAGGCACTGGTAAGTCACGTTAAAGCTTTCACGTGTGCAGTTTAAGAATGATGTGGTCAAACGATGTTGCATTTCCCAAAACTTGCTTTCAGGAAGGCGTAACAGAAAGAAAGGAAATACTGTTGTCTGATGCTGACTTTTCATGTTATGTAAACCTTTTGCAGATCATGCATGAAATTCGAATTATTATCATTCTTTATCTCAAATCAAAGATAAAAATACAGTTTGCGTTGAGATTATTCACTAATGAATTAAGAGATGAGATTCGCTACGGTATGAATGGCGGCTGGAAGTGGTATGAACAAACTGTCTGAAGAGTAGCATCGGATCGGATGTGACTTTGTCAAACGACACTTTGCCTAAAATGAAGGTTACAGGAATCCGTAACAACATTTGTGAATATATTCCCAGAATCAGTTTGAAATCTTCTACATTATATGCTTCATCTTTGTAGACATGATGGAAGCAGCCATCCTTGTAGGCATGATGGATGAGGTCATTCTTGTAGGCATGATGCATGCGGTCATCCTTGTAGGCATGATGGAAGAGGTCATCCTTGCAGACATGATGGAAGCAGCCATCCTTGTAGGCATAATGGATGTGCCCGTCCTTGTAGGCATGATGGAAGCGGCCATCCTTGTAGGCATGATGGAAGCAGCATGATGGAAGTGGTCATCCTTGTAGGCATGATGGAAGCGGTCATCCTTGTAGGCATGATGGAAGAGGTCATCCTTGCAGACATGATGGAAGCAGCCATCCTTGTAGGCATAATGGATGTGCCCGTCCTTGTAGGCATGATGGAAGCGGCCATCCTTGTAGGCATGATGGAAGCAGCATGATGGAAGTGGTCATCCTTGTAGGCATGATGGAAGCGGTCATCCTTGTAGGCATGATGGAAGAGGTCATCCTTGCAGACATGATGGAAGCAGCCATCCTTGTAGGCATAATGGATGTGCCCGTACTTGTAGGCATGATGGAAGCGGCCATCCTTGTAGGCATGATGGAAGCAGCATGATAGAAGTGGTCATCCTTGTAGGCATGATGGAAGCGGTCATCCTTGTAGACATGGTTTGAAGCAGCCATCCTTGTAGGCATGATGGAAGCGGTCATCTTTGTAGGCATGATGGTTGCAGTCATCCTTGTAGGCATGATGGATGCGGTCATCTTTGCAGGCATGATGGATGCAGCCATCCTTGTAGGCATGATGGAAGCGGTCATTCTTGTAGGCATGATGCATGCGGTCATCCTTGTAGGCATGATGGAAGAGGTCATCCTTGCAGACATGATGGAAGCAGCCATCCTTGTAGGCATGATGGAAGCGGCCATCCTTGTAGGCATGATGGAAGCAGCATGATGGAAGTGGTCATCCTTGTAGGCATGATGGAAGCGGTCATCCTTGTAGACATGGTTTGAAGCAGCCATCCTTGTAGGCATGATGGAAGCGGTCATCTTTGTAGGCATGATGGATGCGGTCATCTTTGCAGGCATGATGGATGCAGCCATCCTTGTAGGCATGATGGAAGCGGTCATTCTTGTAGGCATGATGCATGCAGCCATCCTTGTAGGCATGATGGAAGCGGTCATTCTTGTAGGCATGATGCATGCGGTCATCCTTGTAGGCATGATGGAAGAGGTCATCCTTGCAGACATGATGGAAGCAGCCATCCTTGTAGGCATAATGGATGTGCCCGTCCTTGTAGGCATGATGGAAGCGGCCATCCTTGTAGGCATGATGGAAGCAGCATGATGGAAGCGGTCATCCTTGTAGGCATGATGGAAGCGGTCATCCTTGTAGACATGGTTTGAAGCAGCCATCCTTGTAGGCATGATGGATGCAGTCATCCTTGTAGGCATGATGGATGCGGTCATCTTTGCAGGCATGATGGAAGCAGCCATCCTTGTAGGCATGATGGAAGCGGTCATTCTTGTAGGCATGATGCATGCGGTCATCCTTGTAGGCATGATGGAAGAGGTCATCCTTGCAGACATGATGGAAGCAGCCATCCTTGTAGGCATAATGGATGTGCCCGTCCTTGTAGGCATGATGGAAGCGGCCATCCTTGTAGGCATGATGGAAGCAGCATGATGGAAGTGGTCATCCTTGTAGGCATGATGGAAGCGGTCATCCTTGTAGACATGGTTTGAAGCAGCCATCCTTGTAGGCATGATGGAAGCGGTCATCTTTGTAGGCATGATGGATGCAGTCATCCTTGTAGGCATGATGGATGCAGCCATCCTTGTAGGCATGATGGATGCAGTCATCCTTGTAGGCATGATGGAAGCAGCCATCCTTGTAGGCATAATGGATGTGCCCGTCCTTGTAGGCATGATGGAAGCGGCCATCCTTGTAGGCATGATGGAAGCAGCATGATGGAAGTGGTCATCCTTGTAGGCATGATGGAAGCGGTCATCCTTGTAGACATGGTTTGAAGCAGCCATCCTTGTAGGCATGATGGAAGCAGTCATCCTTGTAGGCATGATGGATGAGGTCATCCTTGTAGGCATGATGCATGCGGTCATCTTTGTAGGCATAATGGATGCAGCCATCCTTGTAGGCATGATGGAAGCGGTCATCCTTGTAGGCATGATGGAAGCGGTCATCCTTGTCGACATGATTGAAGCTGTCATCTTTGTAGACATGATGGAAGCGGTCATCCTTGTCGACATGATGGAAGCTGTCATCTTTGTAGACATGATGGATGCAGTCATCCTTGTAGGCATGATGGAAGCAGTCATCCTTGTAGGAATGACGGATGCAGCCATCCTTGTAGGCATGATGGAAGCGGTCATCCTTGTAGGCATAATGGATGCAGCCAACCTTGTAGGCATGATGGATGAGGTCATCTTTGTAGACATGATGGAAGTGGTCATCTTTGTAGGCATGATGGATGCGGTCATCCTTGTAGACATGGTTTGAAGCAGCCATCCTTGTAGGCATGATGCATGCGGTCATCTTTGTAGGCACGATGGATGCAGCCATCCTTGTAGGCATGATGGAAGTGGTCATCTTTGTAGGCATGATGGATGCAGTCATCCTCGTAGGCATGATGGATGAGGTCATCCTTGTCGACATGATGGATGAGGTCATCCTTGTAGGCATGATGGATGCAGTCATCCTTGTAGGCATGATGGAAGCTGTCATCTTTGTAGGAATGATGGATGCAGCCATCCTTGTAGGCATGATGGAAGCGGTCATCCTTGTAGGAATGACGGATGCAGCCATCCTTGTAGGCATGATGGAAGTGGTCATCCTTGTCGACATGATGGATGAGGTCATCCTTGTAGGCATGATGGAAGCGGTCATCCTTGTAGGCATGATGGATGCAGCCAACCTTGTAGGCATGATGGATGAGGTCATCTTTGTAGACATGATGGAAGTGGTCATCTTTGTAGGAATGACGGATGCAGCCATCCTTGTAGGCATGATGGATGCAGTCATCCTTGTAGGCATGATGGAAGCGGTCATCCTTGTCGACATGATGGATGAGGTCATCCTTGTAGGCATGATGGATGCAGCCAACCTTGTAGGCATGATGGATGAGGTCATCCTTGTCGACATGATGGATGAGGTCATCCTTGTAGGCATGATGCAGCCAACCTTGTCGACATGATGGATGAGGTCATCCTTGTAGGCATGATGGATGCAGCCAACCTTGTAGGCATGATGGATGAGGTCATCTTTGTAGACATGATGGAAGTGGTCATCTTTGTAGGCATGATGGATGCAGCCAACCTTGTAGGCATGATGGATGAGGTCATCTTTGTAGACATGATGGAAGCGGTCATCCTTGTAGGCATGATGGAAGCGGTCATCTTTGTAGGCATGATGGATGCAGCCAACCTTGTAGGCATGATGGATGAGGTCATCTTTGTAGACATGATGGAAGCGGTCATCCTTGTAGGCATGATGGAAGCGGTCATCCTTGTCGACATGATGGATGAGGTCATCCTTGTAGGCATGATGGATGCGTCCATCCACCACTTTTGCAGCTGTTTTCTGGCATATTCACCTTTCCTGGGACATGAAGACACAACGCAGCATTTATTTGCGCCAAAGTGAATTCATGTTGTTGTTCAGTGATGGACACAGTGGCGTGCTCCATCTCATCATCCAAGCGATCATTTCCTTGCTCCACTTCGCGCAGGAGCGACAGTCCCATGCTCACGGTATCGTCGCACAATTGTGTAAGCAGTCCATACGCGATACTCAGCTGTCTAGGTGTCTCTGTAATCCTCATTATGCTCATATGCTGCAACATTTCTTTTCCCAGGCGTGATTTCTTGGCATTTTTGCAGAATAATCAGTCGTTTAACTGAACTTCATTGGTTTTTATAGAGACTTATAAATGACTTGCGAATTTTACTCATGAATTGAGATATATGATGCTAATTTTCTCTGTCGTCAATAACTAGACATAAGAAATGAGAGACTTCACACTTGAATACAGAGTCATGATATCAGAAAGTAACAATTGAATGTCTGATTTGAGGAACTATTCTTGATCTGAGTAATATTAATATTGGATTTGGCGATTTGATACATGACCTGGAAAAGTAAATGTGTAAAATTTCATGGGTCCGATAATCTGAGCAGTCGGAGTTCCACTTCCGATTCAGATAATTGCGATCGATCTCCCGATTCGATTGTCGATTCGACCGTAATTTGACGCCATTGCTTTACTCAATGAATGTCTTTCGAAAGGCCATTTGATAATAGAACAAATTGATAATTGCAAATCTGTCGAAAAAATTGATAATCGCACCCAAATTGTTGGATTTATCATCATGTCCATTCAGTTGTTTAATCATGTTCAAATGCTTACTCAATCATGCAAAAATAGCTCAACAGTATAGACATTATAGTTGCACATCATTTAAGATCAGGTTCACAAAATGATATGTAGAGATCACATAGCAACAAGAATGCAACTAGACAGGCGCAATAAAGCTTACTATAGCTTTGTAATACCATATTTCATATCTTGCGATATAAAAAGAAACGATTATTTGGACTTACAATTAAAACAAAATTACCTTCACTGGAATGGATACTGTTCCAATTACAGAATTAAATATTTCGTTTATCTGCTTCGGTTTGCTAGAAGTGTGATTAATTCGAAATCGACGGCACATCGAGGAACCTATTAAGTGGGCAAAAAGGAATTCCTAATACCTTACAGAGATAGGAAAAAAGTCGTGCGTCGCTTGTACATTGCTTTGAATTTTATCAAAGTGCTTCAATTACCACCATTCCTTCAGATACGAAGAATTCAGATCATTGCGCACAAATTTTCTCCATAATGTTGGCCCTTCCGATCATTATTAAAAATGTAGCAGGCGTACGAAAATTAGTTCACTTGATGTTTTCTCATCCTCTCCTCGGCATTTCTCACTGTATAGTGCATACACTGAATCGAATGTTAGCTAGACAATGTATGTTTTGTTGTGTGCGAAGTGATATCACAGCACGCACGCATCTCTCACTGGCTCTGGTGTCCTCTGCTGACAGCTTATTGTTTGCCATTTCCAATAGCAAGCGATACACGAATTATCCATTCGAGAAGGAGCAAGTTATCTAATTCTGTGATGTGCCATTTCGATATTAAGGTTATATACAATCCTTCCATTCTAGATAACCGAAGCGCGCAGATGAATCTAAAACTGGTTCCAATCTTCTATTATTTACGTCAACCGTGAAATAGTGCTCCCGATCAGTGCTCCAACGAAGACAAAAGAAAATTGGCTGATGGGCGGTCGATTTGCAATAATAACTTATCATCTATACACACATTCCTGAGTGATTTCTATCGAATGGGATGGTAAAGGATATCACAATCATTTCCCACGGCAATTCTGAAAATATTTACTTGAAGTTTTAATGCTAAGCAAAAATTACCTTGATCGACCGTATTGCCTCGATAATGCTGATACCTCTGATTACATGAATCCAATATTGAGATACGGCAACAGCTACCATTCCAATTAGGCTAAAGATATTCGTTGATCGATGCCGGACTTCATCTGTGCTTGGTCTTTTGATTTTCTGTTCATTTTGAAGAGACTCTCGATGAAAACCCTGTAACAAAACAATGACTTAACTTGTTTAAATCTCTTGGCTATCGGAGGAAAATAAAGCAATTGATGCATCGAACTCCTTGCAAAGAAACAATATCAATTACTAGAGTACACCAGGGGTTTTCAAAATTTTTTCTTGGCCCCCCCGAAATTATTAACTACTGCCTCGCGCCCACTATTAAGACTTGTCGACGCAACACGACGTAAATCCCGATGTTCAGTTATCGATACTGATCACCACATTCTCACAACTATTCCTACATATACGACAAAGTATCATCTCCGACGATGTATCTGACAAAAGTGTACATGAAGAAGTGAAAAGAAAGCAGCATCCGGAATGGAACTTTAGTACATTTATTAAAACGTTCGTACAAAAAAGTTGCGCCTCAATGGGAAAAATGAGCCTGTTCGGACAGCTTTCCAAAATCAGACTTCTTCGAAGAAAGTTGCAACCGAAGATCTAAAGAAACATTGAGGCGGTTGCGGAATTTGTTTTTCAGATATGCGAGACGAGAGAATGCCATTTCGCACATATACGTAGATGCAAAACGAACAAGGATTCGGGGCACACGCAGTGACAGAAGGGAATTCTTCTGCGTGCGCACAGGCATGACTGACATCAATGAGGAAAGAGCCTCTAGCGTTCTACTGCCTATTTCTCCAACACATCATAGAATAAGTGAAGCAGTCTTGGCAGAAGCCATTGCGTCGCGCCCCACCGAAAAGTTTGTCACGCACCCTTTGGGGGAGGCGCACCACACTTTGGGAAACCCTGGAGTACACTTAAGTTTATCGAGACTCAGGAATTCTTGATTTTATAGCTCCTGGCCATTCTCACTGAAGTCCATATTCCGCATCCAAGAGTAGGTGTTTGGAATAGAAAATATATCTATGAAGTGACATGATATAGACATCTCGTGCTGTATTTTTGCTACAGCGATTATTAAAAGCTTCTTGTTGCTAAATTGATTTTGTTATCAAGACTGCTTTCCAAGCAAAACCACGTTATACGATTAGAATAGACGCATGTAATAGCAAGAATGTGTCCTCAAAAGTTGGAAAAGCTGGAATTTCTAAATAGCAAAAAGAAAATTGAAGAATTGTGCCCTGGTGGGGTTTAGACCACACAGACAATATTTTGCAAATTCTATTTGATGATGTTCGAAGTATTTCCTGAGCAGGAGACTAGTGAAAACAAGCGGCTATAATTCAATTTTATTGAATCTTATGCCAACATTTCCAGATAGTCTGGAAGTATTGATTTTTAAAGTTTGAAAACTTACAGATTTGAAATAGAAAAGTTATTTAATTTAACTCGAAAACAGATGTTAATCATTTAAATTCATCTAAAATATTTTTATATCTCCTGGAATATTACATATGTAGATGTTTTGTTTGCACATGAGCAAGGCATTAGTGAAATCAATACAACGATATCACAGCACTGTATCAAATGTGTCTACCGCCTGCTTCCATCAAGTAAAAGAGCTTGTTGCGAAGATATGAAATTGAGAACTGAATCGCATTGACCTGATCCCCGCATGCTATTTTCCTTTTCAAAAATTGAAGATACTGGCGTTTGATTTGACCACGGTTGAGTCAAATCCATGACATAACTGCGTGTGGGTCACAAAAGGGTAAACAGAGAAGTGAACCGACCTCGAATTTTTTTATTTTAAGTCTTTGAAATTTGATGATGTCAGCACTGATTTATCTTTGAAGGAAATTACTGAAAACCATCAGAGACAATTAAGTGTTAAGTATGCAGTACAATCCTCAAATTAGCGGTGAACGCCTCAAGGGACAGAGAAATAGCGCCAATTCATGTGAATTGTCAAGTTTTGCTAACTAGCTTAATACACTCATTTTGACGGTATTGATGGATCCATGGATTGGTCTGACCATCACTCTTTCATGAAGCCCCGAACATTGATCAAGTCACACAATCCATACGTAGGTCGACAAGAAATGCTTCAATCAATGCTCCCGTAATAAGACCCACAGAATAAAGACGCTTAGCAGCAACAGACATTTAGTCTAACTTAGTTATTGGATGAGACTGGCTTCCTAAACGTACACCAATTTTACGATTGATTAGAGCATTTTTCAAATGAATGCCTACCTAGCAGAATTGGATCGGCTATAACAGCGGCAATGAACTAGAACTTCCTAGTGCGAAACCGCTATACAAAGATGGTTATATGCAAAGATGAATTTACGAATATACGAAAGACAGGATTTTTTATTGGAAAAAAACAGAAATGTCAATAGACCTACACATGCGAATATTATTGCACCAAACTTTAAAAAAATAGTTTCTAAAATTCCAATTTTTGACAATATACATCTATGTGGATGTCGTGTTTTGATATCAAAGCTGTTCAATAGACGAACATGAGAGAAGGAAAGCAAACGAAGCAAGACCGCACAAACGTGCAGATGGTGGCGTCAACGTTGTCAGGTCAGAAGTATTCAAGCACTTGCACTAGCTCCACTACATAGTTGACTTTGATAGCTTGCAGGAATTCTATCGTGAGCAAAACAGAAGAGGATCGCCAAAGAGGCCTTGTGGACAAGAAGCCTCAGTGCCAGTTGGGACAAAGTGCGTTATTTTTTTCCGTTTGTTCTCCTCTTCTTGATGTAATTTTCCGCATCTTATTAGGATAAATTGCGTTTTGCTTCAGTATTATGATTTTAATTTACTGACATGAGTTTATTCTTTGCTTGCTTAATTTATTGCTATTCTTTTCTTGTAATATTTTGTTTTCGCTTTTTCTTTTGGTTTCTTTTGTTTTCTATATCAATTAGACCCTTTTTTACTTCTTTGCTTACTCACTCACTTATGTATAGTATTACCGTAACTTATATTGTCGTTTAAATATGTTTTTGTGTGTCTTCAGTGTGATAACTATACATTCATAAAAAGCATAATAATAATGTGTATTCAGTGGGCAACAATGAAATCAGTGCCTATTAAATCCGAAAGTTCGTCTAGCAATCAAATTTGTCCAGAAGGGTTGGTACTTCAAATTACTGAACTTTTGTCGTATGCAGTTTGCAAATGTGCTTTCATTGATTTACTTTGTCTTAGGTATGCTCATTTATTTTCACGCGATATTGAATGTTGCCGTTATTTATACTGACCAGCTTTGTATTACTCGATTTGTAGTCACTTCATTCATTCTCAATCGCCATCCGCATTGTTATTTGATTATTCAACGTCATGTGCATCTGTGTCTGTCTCGTTATGTTTACTTTTGTGAATAAATCAGTCTCTTGAGAAAGGCCTGCGTTTATGTAGGCCGAAAGATCTCGTGCAGATAAGCGTGTGTTTTTCAACAGATCAAACAACAGCTGTGAGAAGTCTCTTACTTACAAAGACGCAATTGCTCGTACACTTCAAATGTGGTTTTTCGAACCATACAAGGTGGTAATCCATCTGCTGCTTTCTAATGCATCCACAGCTACTTGCAAATGACCTAATGCTCCGACCCGGATGGGACTTATGCACGGTGCGCTCAGTCGATCAATCTGCAAAATTGATTTTAACTTCTTAGATTTGATATTCCACCTTATTACATTATGCAAGCTTACTTAGAACAACTAGGAAAGTGTCTTAAAAAATAAGTAAAGTAAATCAAGCCCTTTGCTGCGCCCCACAGGCCGCGTTGCCTCTTTGGACATCAAGACTCACACGCTGCTTTAGCCAGACAGATTCCCTCGTATCATGGCTAACATCTGTAAGGCGACTCCCGATCTTCAGCAGCACTGAATGCAGCATTGAAGAGCCCATCGAACCTGAGACTTCCACTGCGATCGGTTGTAACAAGAAACGATCAACCAGACTGGAATTATTTTTGTGAGTTGCGTCTCTCTGCTGATGAGGCTGCGAAAGCGGCTTTGGCGGTTGATGCATACAGTGCACCAGGAGAAGGCAGAGGATTATCCAACCTGTTCGTTCAGTCTTCGTTCTTAGAAGGGAAGAGTCGTGTATCGCAAGCTATTGGAAATGGCACACACTCAAACAACTGGCCGACTTTTGGACACAAGCAGTGGCGTGCGTGTTATAAGGCTGCATTTGCACCTACGACTTCAGTGCTGACTCTTTTCGAACCATGATGAGTCAGAAAAGAATCGACAACCAATTGAAGTAAAGCTTCGTGCGTCACCAGACAGTAGCACTCTCGTGAATGGATATAATAAAGAGAAGTGCATTGATCTCATCAGCTAATTATCCTCTGAGTGTCAGTAAAAAGTGTCAGCTAATTACGTTGCACGTGTAAACGCAGCCTAATATCATTTCCGTCACATATCGCAGTCCTCTATCTCGCTGTCCAGCTATATTCAGTAAGGAATGTTGAGAAGAGGGTAGTGAAATCCTCAGATGAACCAATTTTCGTGTGCCTGTTATCTTCCTTGATAATGATCGGCAGGACCAACATTATCAAGAAAACTTGTGCACAATTATCTTGAATTCTTCGAATTTGAAGGAATCGAGGCAATCGAAGCATCGTGATGGAATTTACAGCAACCCGCAAGCAACGAACGCATGACTTTTTTCCTATCTCTGCAAGGTGCTAGGAATTCATTTTTGCCCACTTACTAAGTTCCAGCATGTGCCATCGTTTTGAACTAGTCTGCACTTCTGGTGAACTCAAAGAGTTCAGCAAACTAATTTTGTGGGAGAAGGTATCTCTGCATGTTGTTTCCCACAATAGTCACTTGTCATTTGACGTTTGTTGCAAGCTCATTCAAGAAAATGTTGCATAATATAATTATTGACTTCGGATGTGCATCCTCTCGACGGGATCTCAATCAGCTCACTGCCAGGGATCAATATATACGGATCACCTTTTTTTATTTTAAATGCTCTGTCTATGAAACGGACAAGTACGTACACTTTCGAAGAGGATGTGTGATGTGAAATCTCCCGCATTGTTTACACAGATGACGCTTTGATAAATATTGGGAAGTTCTCCTGCTTCTGTATTTCTCCAGGACAAATATTCAGGTTTTCAAAACGAAAGGCATGTTCGACAGGTTCCTGCCTTTCCAATTTTCTTTTGTTTTTCCCTTTTTCAATCCCAGCAAAACCACATGAAATGAAACATTCATTTCTTTTTATTGACAGCTAGATATCGAAATTGAATCAATGGGTTTTGATCAAATGTTGATATCAATTTGAGAAAACGCCAAGAAATCTCAGACATTTTGACTCACAATTAACTACATTCGTCTCAAGACGAAGAATCCATTGCAGCTCCATTCAATCTGCAATGTGTCTCTAACAAAGTATAGATAAGTCAAATGTGAGGACAAAAAGAAGTCGACAAGTTTATCCGGAATGCTCTACTTGTGTCAGAATAGACTGAAATGAAATTAAGGACAGTTAGATGGTCTTCTTATTGAATTTCATACAGAACGATGGAGATAAGGCGGAGCGCATTTCGCCTCCCGTCATCTGGCAACTTCTCGTGATGAAGTAGATATTAACGCACAGGAAGCTACTGAGATAGCTTTGAATGACGTCTGTCTGTTGTACTCTATGATGCTTGAGAAGAGGTTTTCCTAGTTCCCTGTCATCGTCACTTTAAGTGAATTTTGTAGGTGCGATTGAATACTCAATAAGAACCTATTGAAGGAATATCAAATCAGCGCGCTCACATTTTGTACATGTATATGGGATCTACATGAAAAGTAGACAAAGTCGAAATGTTTATTGGAAACTGCAGTAATTCCATTTAAGAATGACAATTGTACATCAATATTCTAGGAAAGATTCAGAGCTGAAATGGAATTACACGACGGAGGTTTTCTGAACAGTTCGGTTAGGCGGCATGCTTAATTAACTAGCAGGCCTGGTTATCACTAGCAGAAGTTCAACTTCTGGTCGATTTAATGCTTACTTCACGTCGATTAAAGTCTGGGTTTGGAGGCCCACTTCAGGGCATTTAACACTTTCCTAACCGGGGTCCCCCTGTCATGCTCATGTGCTTGCATATTTTAGCACTATAAAGATGATTTGGAAATGTGGAACTGCGGTATAACATCATTTTCCGACAGTCTACATACCGGAGATTGTATCTCAGATGATTTCAAAATTTCTGCATTGTACTTAGGAGATTGCCGAATATCATAGAGTTACTTTGGGATTTCAGCCATTTCTAAATTATAAATTCTGATTGGTCTGTTATTTAATATCCTCCTACTGATCTTGGCAACGTCATTGGCGGTAAATATGAGCAACAACCTTTTTCTAGTACCGGAGAATATTAGACTTTTCAACTCGAAAATCATGAATCATTAGCAGGCCTAATTCACATCTCTCAACATCGACACATTTCCCTATTCACGCATTCAGCTACACAGGAGTAATTTTGAGATACGGAATGAGCATTCTACTCCGGATATGACAGCTATTCAGGCATGTCCACATTTTTCAAATCAGGATGTAACTCAACATTTAATTGTTTTCACATTTTTTCTATCTAAAGCAGCATCAAGTATCCTTTTCAGGTGCACTATCATAGACGACGTGTCAGTTGTGTGTAAATGGTATTGATGAGTACCCGCTGAAATTTCACTTGATCTGTTAAAACCGCTTCTCGAATATTTACTGGAATGGATGAATGTTTACACGTGGAATTGTGTCGATGCTGAAAGATATGACCTACGCCTGTTGATGATTCCTGTTAGTTGATGAAATTGCAGCTATTCAGGTCTGTTCTCATGCAACTCAATATTTACTTATTCTATTTCAATGTATAACGCATGTTCTAGTTATCAGGGAATATTGAATCTATCTATTAAGACAAAAATACAGATTTTAAAAATGTTGCGTAACTACTATCCATGGAATAAAGTTTTGACATTGCATTATTAAGAGACTGGCTTAACGAAACTCATCTTGTACAAATGCAGTGCCTCAAGACTGCAGTCATGTAACGTGAAAGGTGTGTAGGACAAGAAGAAGCGGACTGGTTATAAAAGAGTAAGTAGTCTGGCAACAAGAATGAGTTTCTGTAGGGAACGGGGCCGAAAATGAGACTTTCACAGAATGATGTGTACCATATGCCTGCTGTGAATCTGCGCGTCTGCCGAGTTCTAGTTAGTTTCTCTTCTTGTCAGACAGGATCAAAGAAAAACATAATTAATCCAATGGGACGCAGATCGCTTTTTCTGCAGATCGTCTTTCGCAAAAATGAAACTTTCTGTGTTTTTTCTTATCAACTGAAAAGTACGAAGCCCAAGGCCATAATATTTGGCACGATATATCTTCATGACATTTCTAATAATGTGTAAGTGATGTTGTCATGCCTCTGATCGGCGATGCATGCGAGAATTTGGTTCAATGTGGATGAAGTGGGCCAACATAATGGTGTCTGCTGACCGTAGGAGGCTTGTTAAATATAAATGTGTGGTCATTGATAAATATTCCAGAAAATGACGTGTAGACACATCATGCCAAATATTATGGCTCTAGACTTAGTACTACTTTTCAGTTGATAAGAGAAAACATAGAAAGTTTCATTTTTACCAAAAACTGCAATCTGCCTCCCACTGGATTTGCGTGCTTTTCTTTGATCGTGACTGACAAGAACCAAACAGAACTCGGCAAAAGCGCAGATTCGATGCAGACATAGGGTGTACATAATTCTGTAAAAGTCTCATTTCGACCTCGTTCCCTGCAGAAACTTGATCTGGCTGCCGATATGTGCCTGGAAGTAATTAAGGAAAGTAATAAATGTATTTACCGTCGTTATCCACGAAAGATAATTTAAGACCCCACTTTAAGCGCCAAAAACATTGATGCTTTGACTTGTATTTGTTATTCTTCAGTGTCATCCATCTTTGGCATCTTGGTGATACCGAAATTGGTGCTTAGGAACCAAAAATGTAGTGCGTGAAAATGCACTGATTGCCGAAGATCTAACACTGTCTGATTTCACCTCGAAACTGCGACAAGAGCTGCTTAGTTTCAGTAATTTCGTCATGAGCAGACATGCTACAGGAAGAATTGAATAATCGATCAATACTCAGTAAACAAAAGCAAATATTACAGGGAATTAAAATCACATGTGCTGGGAGTGCATTATGTCTTCACGCAACATTGCATTCATCTGCAATCCACAGAACACTCACATAATAAACATACAGAAGCACTTAGAAGCAAATTTGTGGATTGCATACAGTCGTTAATGTCTGAATTATTACGACAACGTTCCCGAAAATTGTCACTAAAGTGTTGAGCCACGAATTAAGCTGGCGCATGGTGTATTTTATGAGCTGAAGTTCTTCCTTTTTCAAATGTTCTGTTTTCACGTAACAACTTTTCTTATGAAGAATGGATTTATCCTGAATGAATGACAATACCTCATTATTTGTGATTTCGTATTCTGATAGCCAATTCGCAAGCTAGAGTCGTCGATAGCAATCATTCGTACAAGAATTCGTGAGAATACAGCATCACGCAAAGATCTTTAAACGAAAATCCGTCTTGTAAACTTTTCTCATAAGCGCTAGTCTGTCCATTTATGAAGATCCAATTATCTTCCTGTAGACACTGTCAACCCCCCCCCCCCCCAACCCTGACGCAACCATACAGCAGGCCTCCCTCCGCCCCGGACAACCTCTCCAAGTCGCTAGAGAGAGAAAAAACAGCGTCAGCCAGAAAGCTCTTAACAGCGCGAGAATTTCTTTCATTCCACTTCCAATGGAGAACCTCAGGCACTGCATCGCATACAGTCTTTGGTCCAATCCGCGGCTCGATGTCTGTGGAGAGACTCTTCTACCTCCTCTCCAAGTCTGTACTTCCAACGCCTCCCTGTTATAGTCCGGCATTTCGAGGCCGAAAATGAGACTTTCACAGAATGATGTACATCTTCTGCATACTACGAATCGGCACGTCTGCCGAGTTCTTGAGTTCCTCTTCTTGTCAGGCAGGATCAAAGAAAAACACATGAAAATCCACTGGGACGGAGATTGCAGTTTTTGGCTAAAATGAAATTTTCTATGTTTTCTCTGATTAAGTGGAAAGTGCTAGGTCTAGAGTCATAATTTTTGGCATGGAATATCTTCGGGCAATTTCCTATGATGGGCATGTGCTTTTATCATGGATCTAATCGGCAATGCATGTGAGAATGTGGTTGAATGTGGATAAAGTTGCTAAAAATGTTTGTGTTTTCCGACATTAAGAGGCTCGCCAAATCTGAATGTGTTTAGTTTCATAGACATGGGTGCATGAACATAAAAGGAAATGACCTGAAGACATTCCATGCCAAAAATTATGACTCTGGGCTTAGTACTTTTTGTTTATTCAGAGAAAACATAGAAAATTTCATTTTAACAAAAAACTGTAATCTGCGTCCCATTGGATTTGCATGTGTTTTTCTTTGATCCTGCCTGACAAGAAGAGGAACTCACTAGAACTCGGCAGACGTGCCGACTTGTAGTAGGCATAGGGTGTACATCATTCTGTGAAAGTCTCACTTTCGGCCTCGTTTCCTGCAGAAACTCATTCTGGCTGCCGGACTATTACATTATACAGCGAGGAAATACAGCCCTGTTGTGTCTCCGCTATGTCCACTTCTTAGCTTCGATCTTAGATGGTCATCTATGGTTTATAGCTTTTACGCAAAGGCTTCCTATCTTACAACATGTGTTTCTTAAATAAAAATCTCAAAAAATTGTTTATTAAGATTTCGTCGCTCGTCTGTTCGGACACATGATTCTAGAAAAAGGAGAAAGATTGCGCATTTAGTAATAAATCAATTTTGAATGTTGAACTGAAAATGCATAAATATACAATACATGTACCGCAAAATATGCAGCCTCATATTTCAGGTTGCGAGTATTAATGAAATCATAAAGTCTACTAACTTCCTATTTAACTAAAGTCTCCTACAGGTATCCCATCGATAGCTGCAATACCCATAATACGATTCTACACCACGCACTTAGCTGACAATACTAACGACTCAAGTTCAATACGAAACATCAATGAAGCATTTGAAACTACAAATGTAGATACATGTCTATGTGAATATACATCTCTCTCAAGATGAACTCTCTGAGGATGAACTATTTTCTGACTGTGACGTCAAATCTTGAGAACGATGGTTTTCAATGTGATCAGCTGTTCTAACATTGCATTAATTGCCATTTCTTCTTGTTACTTGTTACTATGAAGTCAACTGAGTTTTTAGATTTGCTTGTGTATATGTTTGCTCCCCACGATTACCAACACTGGACTTTCTTGAAATGATCGATGTATTACTAATATTATGCTCAACATGTATGAGATGCTATGGTGTGCTTGCTTACTTGCCGAAAGCATACTTTTAAAACTTCTCGTGCTCATGTTGATTTCTGATGTCTGCTCGTACATGTCATAGCTTTCTCGATAATCCCCATGGCAATAAATAACCCAGAGATATTGAATTAATAAAAGAACATTGACATAAATTGATAATCAATTACTGTTTCGTACCCTAAAACCAATTGTGACACCGAGAAGAGACCTTGCCTTGACAATCACCTCTAGCCACCTCATAATGTTCTCTCTGGCTTATCTGAAGCGTGCATCAAGACCTTCTCCGTCTACCATAGCTAACTCCTCATCTGTGACTGAGCCATCACGAGCTATCCTTCGAGTAAATGTATGGATGGGAGTGGGACCATTGATTGCCCGCTACTCCGCGGAATGTGAGTGTGTCGGTCACCAAGAAGGTGTAATGCTTGAGGGAAAAATAAATATTATTCAAAGTTCAGGCCGTTTTCCTGATGATGACCATGGTAATAATCAGGCGAAATATATCGTATTGAAGAAAATTGTAATTAACACCTTTCACTATGATTTTTCCAGATCCTGAAAATAAACACTGGCAACACTACGCGACAAGGGGTACGAAGGGGTTCCTCCAACTGAAGTGACAAAATCCGCATCTAAGTATTCAAGGTAATATAGCATTCGATAACCATGCAAGTGCATGTATATAGTTAATGGTTTGGTAAAGGTGGATTATCCAATACTTCTCTCGCACCTGAACTGCGTATCGAAACACTGCATTCGTGAATATAAGTATGAAAGTAGATACATGTATTTTAGGGACATTTTTGTTAATAACATCCATCGGTCTAAAGCACCAGGGAGTTGTCTATTTCTGTACATACAACGTAACTAGAAGTAAAATTCTTCAAAAATGATTTGAGAAATCACATTGCATCTTCAATTATTTTGATGCTATAAGTCTGATCCAGATTTTGTTTCGAATCCAAATATTTGATAGGATTCTTTAATATACGTATGCACTTCACCAAAGTGTACATGAGAAAAGGCTTCCCTCAGATAATTTCCCTCAGAATGAGAAAATAGAAGATGAATGGAAATCTTGATTAATACTCACTGATGTGTAAAATGGTCTTATGTCTGTTTCATATCATTCATTGAACCAAATTGCATGATAGCCGAAAAAAGACTAGTTACATATAGAAATGCTTTCAATTATCAATCACACAAAGTTCCTTTAGTTTTGTGATACAATTATCAAAAAATATTGCGTTATTGAATCATTTAAAGTAAACGAACCTAGGAATTGCTTGTTTGCGCCATATATTCACGAGATTCACAGTGATAAGAAATATAAGTTGTAAAGTTACAAATAAATTATCGATTTCGGGATTTGATATTAGAAAATATCATAACTACTTCTGTCGGGAAAGCAATCATCCACCTTCTGATTTGTGATTAATTTGAAAATGATGAATCTTATTTTTGAAATTTAGTTTTCACCTATCTAAACATTAACACGTGCAATTAGAAAATCATTTTCGATTCCGCATTGATGAAAGATGTTAGTTCAGGATCACCTTATCTTTTATCTAAGAGGACAACGCCTACAAACAGTTAAGACGTCAAAGCAGCGGTGAAAGAACACTGGAATTCTTCAACGAGGCGTTCCAGGAGCTGTATTCAAAGTGGACGAAATGCATGGTGAAGAACGGATGCTACATTGAAAGGACTGTTCTACTTTCTTTCTATTGATGCAAATAAACATTTTCTGAACACAAGTCCTTTTCACTAGCATGAAATTTAAAAAATGAAAAAGTTGAAAATTATGAATAAAATAAATAAAAATGCATGATATTAAATGCATTTTTATTGGAAGGACTTATAAAAGAAAACTTCTCTTGTTGCATAAATTACCTACACACCCATGCGTTTCACAGGGATAAATATGCAGCCCGCAGCATTACTCCTTCTACTCGAGTCCAGATCATTTTTGATCACACCTGCGTATTTGTGAAAATATGCGATAAACTTGATGATTGCACACCAAGATTCTTTACAGAGGGTTTATCGTTATGACTAATTTTGAAATAGTACACTGCACTTTCTTAAAGGAAATAAGAAAGAGATAAATATTGTTTTACGGAAGTACGTAGTCTATGTCTACAGATTCACAATTAACAACAAAAGTCTGTCGTAGTTCATTGAATATCTGAAGAGAATGACAGCTATTAAGTCGATACAAGACACCGACACCCTTGATTCCCTGACCGCAATCGCCTGACCCAGGAATCGAACCGAAGTCCGCGGTGGAGACGAGCTCGCACCTTCTTCACTAGGCAACGCTGACGGTTCAAAAGGAATGCGGATGAAGTCAGAAGTCATCTCCAAGTGATGTCGACAGCTTATTTCCCTATTATTATTGACAGAATTGGCGGTCGGAGAATCAAGGGTGTTGGTGTCTTGTGTTGACTTAATAACTGTCAATTTCTTCATAGATTCACAATTATCAGAAATATAAGTTATTAAGTTACAAACAAATCAACGATTTCGGAAAATTTCATATTTGCAAATGTCATAATTATATGTGATAGTGTGACGTAGCACTATATTGCATTGCATAAACATTTGTTTATGTCAGTTTCACTTGTTTCACCTGCCTGTATTTCAAGTTTTATAAGAATAACACTATCTAAAAATATCCGTTTTGAATACATAGAAGTACGGAAAGGCTTATTAGAAACATTTCAGTATACGCCAGATAATCACATTCCAAGATACTTTACAGTAGGCTACGCCTCTCGTCATGAATAATTTTGAAATAGTGGACTTCACTTTGTTGAAAGAAATTAAAAGTGATAAATATTGTTTTACTAAAGTACATGATCTATTTCTACAGTGCTTCATTATTCACTCTGAGAAGCAGGTAACTCGCTTTGCTTTCATGAAGAACATTTTTATGAATTATTTATCATGCATGAAAACTCAATCCGTCAATTCATGAAAGTAGAATGCTGAACTTGATAAACATTAGTTTAATATTTTAGATTCCATGAATTTGAAGATCAACATTTATTGAATAAACTGTCACAAGAAACTTGCCTCTCCTATCGATTTATTTTTCATACAATCCATAGAATATTTTCTCCGTCAAACTTCCTGTCAGTATGAATTGTACTGTAGCAGAAACATTTTAGTGAGCATTTACCAAGTTTGCATATAGTACAGCAGAAAAAAACGATTATAACATTAAATTGTCACATTCTAACGAAAATAGAATTACTGCATTATATCATTGTATAATCATTCATAAACATGATTATAAACATGAATTGAATCACAACTTCCAAACCCAGGTTTCTGCTGTGTTTCACTCCAGTTGTGTTATTGTAGGAATCACATTTATGGGAGGAAGTGAAATACGTCTTATTATATTCCACATAATATAAAATTCAGTGCAATTTTCAAACCTTGACAACAAAGAATATTCGAAAAATCCGACAGACATGTCACATAAAGCGATGGACCTTTGTTGTCAATCTACACTGTGTGACTTATTCGAATGACATACTGTGGTATGCCGTCTCGCCCGTCGGCTTGGCCTAGTGAAGAAGGTGCAAGCTCGACTCCATCGTGCACTTCGATTCGATTCTAGGGTCAATTGACAAAGGAGTTTGTGTCTTTTATTTTAATAGCTGTCATTCTCTTTCGATATTCAAAATTTCAAACCTGTTTGAGTGGCTTGGGAAATCCTAGGTATTTATTTACAATATTATTTATGAAACTATTAACATTACTTAACATAGTTGTCATGATTTTATATATAATACCGTAATATGATGGAACCTGCACAAAAATTTTAAGGTCTTTATTGTGCTGTTTAAAAACTGCGGACCGATGTGCTTGTAACTCATAATGAGTCGCACTTTTAATGTTTCAAAGTGATTTGGAAAGACTGTCAAAGAAAATATATTATGTCATTTTTTAGATAATTTCTAATTTTTCAAAATGGGGTAAATAAATAAATGAACGTTGTTTATACTCGGAAGCACATTAGGCACGGAGCCTTTCTTCCATGTGGCCGAGTTGTCATTTACCACTCTCATTCTTTTTCGTGCTGAGTGTTTAGCAAGAATGCAGAGTGTACCTATTTTAAAAGTCTTAGGTTTGACCCGCCTAAGATTTGAACCAAGGTCTCCCGGACGCAGAGCGAACACTCTACTACAAGGCCACAGCGCCGGGTAGCTTGCACAATGTACATTTTGATCTAAGATCATCTATATCTTCCTAGCAATTTATATCTACATGACTACAAAAGTGCTTTGATTTATGATACTTCATATGATATCTATGATTGAAAAAAACAGTATATTAGAAATATAATCGAATTATTTTGAAATGATTGGTCTGAAAGTCTCATTTTCCGCATCACTCCCTGCAGAAACTCATTCTGGATGCCGGACTAATACACTCCAGCATGTATTTTAAAAAGTCATGTTCGAAAATTCATTCCATACTTCACAAGTATAGGTAATATGCACAATAATTGAAAAACTGCTGACTGAAATTCTTACAGCTACAATCATCTGAGAACTTGTTTCAGTCAGAAGCATTTCGCAAATATTAGTGGATGATCTGAAGTTGATCAGCAAAACAAGTTTTGAATTGAATATTGTCACTCATTAATTTTTATACTTTTTACAATTTGTATCCACATATCACCTCTGCGACACTCCGGTTGAAAATCACAATTAAGCGTGCATGTTCATTAACCACAAGATTGAGAAATGTAAAAAGATAATCAACTCCGTACAGTTTTGGCACTTGACCTTATGCGTTCCTTTACTTATTTTAACACATTATATCACCTCCATTCCGAGTATTATCACCTCTATTTTTTGGTGCTGAAGTGATGAAACGTTGCCTTAAGTATATTGAGAGCAAGCTGTAAATTCATGTAAATAAAGTTTAGATTTTCAAACTCATCGCAATCTCACTCATGATTTATTAGTTAAATATTTTCATGATTCATTAGTTAGATTCAATAATCCGCATCGCTGATCGGTTAATTGAATTATAATGCTATTGACATTACGAACTCAGATAAAAGAACCTGAAAGAATTAGTTTATTTTCCAAACTTAACTAGAAATCAATTGAAAAGTGAAGTTTAATGACAAATGAAAGTAACTCGTTTCTAAAAGAATTTCCGTGCGTTTTTATACATGAAATCACGGAGAGAATTCTATCATAAAATTTTTGAGATGAACGATCCTGCGAAATTAAAGATTAAGCAAAACATCATTATGAAGGCGTCGCCATTATTTTCCTAAAAATATCACAAGATTGAAGATTGCCACCAATTACTTTAGCAACAATGCTTTTTTATACACTAAAGAATTGTTATGCAATATTGAGTTTGTGATTAAAAATATGATGTTTTGAGTTCTTTACAGAGACGCAGATGTATTTTCTATGCCAAATTTGCTTATCATCCAATGAATGCAAGGGGTGGCAAATATGAATTTTTCAAGCTCATCGAGAAAGTACCCTTATAGCTACAGCGAATTTTTTATGTCGGCTCATGGCAACAAAATGTTCTCATCAATAGATTAGAAGGTTGAGTCATCTGTCAAGTATTTAGCTCCAATTTAACAAACAACCAAAGGATGTCATAATTTGACAATACTAAAGAAATAGCACAATTCTCTGTTTTTTTATTAGACTTATCTACTCATGTGGTACTAAACACGCACGCTTGAACGTCAAGTCCTGATGTTCTACTTATATTAGAAATATTGATGTTTATTTATATAGTACTCAATAACTCCCTGAAATCTTTAATTGATGAGGATGTTTTACATTCAAAATCTGTTATCGTTGATTATAATTAAATTTGCATCATCATTTACATATCTTCTTCATGTTGAGATTTAGACCATCTTGTATTAATTATTGTACTAATACAAGTGTTGTACCTAAAGCAGCTTTTCGAAAAGGTAGAATACAAGATTTCCGCATTTTGTAATATGTCGTGTCTTCATGTAATCTAATTTTAATGTCACCTATCATTGACAGAGAAAGGATCAATATTTAGCAGCTATTGTATGGAAAGCCAATTCTCTACCGAAGTGTATAGTATATCAATAGCAAAATTCACTTTTTGATAATGACATTTGAGGTTTGGTGCTATATTACGTTAATATGACGTGATTTGCAACAAGCGCCTATTAATGGAAACTTTATTTTTGTACCAGGCGCCCTTCAATTTTCATTTGACATCTACGGTGAATTCAAGCTCTGTTACCCAATCATGTAGACTTAGTGGCTATGCATCCACATGTATAATTGGCACTTGATCATCTGCGCTACTTTGTTCTGGAGAAATGAGTGAAGAAAATTCACTATAGCAAATTTGTGGGGGCATTCTGTACACCTTCAATAATTTGTAGGAAAGTTTTGTGCGCCTAATTGTTTGTGCGTACATGCATTTTTGAGCAATATGTGAAGATTACTTTTATTTGTAGGAAGAATTCATGTTCCTGTTTAACTCTTGCTCTCTTAAAAATTATTTCCTTCAACTTTGTGGCGTTGAATTATTTATTCATTTCAATTTTTTTCTTTCTGTCCGATCTTTTATTGAAACCTACACAACTTAAATGGTGTTGTAATTATGTAATGGTACGAAGAGATAAATATTGTTAGTTTAATTCAAAATAAAAAACTTTATTTGCGTTCATTACTTTAGCATGCATTTTTTGTGCATTATAAACTTTGGAAAAGAATAGGTTTTTCTTACAATTATTACTAGAATATCATTGCTAGCAGTTTGGCTTTTATATTTTCTCTACTGATATTTCCTAGGTCAAGCACGGCTACACATAGGCGAACCCAAGGGGCTGATGGGTGAATGATCCCATCTTTTTTTCTTGATGGCTGGTAATATTTCTGCTGGATGATAAATTATGCACCGCATTTTAAGTTGCACAATTCAAGTTCAAGATTATGTGGACTTTATTATTTTTATCTAAATTCCAGCGTTTAATGTTCAAATAACTCAAAAGAACTATTTAATTTAGAGATTGCCTTCGACTTGCCATACATTAAGTGCAATAACTGCATAGAAATACAGAAATCATTTGCATAACTACAGTACAAGTATATAGAAAAGGGATAAGAATAAAGTGGCGGCAAAGTTACAGCTCGTTTGCAACAGTCGACAGCGGTGTCCCACAGGGTTCTTCGTTAGGTCCCCTGCTGTTTGGATTCTTCATGGCGGATATGTGTCTCATGCCAAGTGAGGACACTCTCTTCATCAAATATGCAGATGACCTCTTCTTGCTTGGAGTAATTTCCAGCTCTGCAATACGATCTCCAGTTGATGATGTATTTCAAGAAGTTGCTCGATGGATCGCGAAAAATCAGATGTCGATAAATGAGGGGAAGTGCCGTCAAATGTTTGTCTCTGCTTCTGGGTCTTTCGATGGATCACTTTTCAAGATGGTCGGCATACCTGTCGAGAGACATTTGCGCATCCTAGGCATAGACTTTCACCCTAAGTTGCAATGGAAAACTCATATCCATGGAGTGTGTAAGAGAGCTGCGTCGAAGATTTTCGTAATAAGACAGTTGAAAAACTATTTATAAAAGGAAGAACTTGTTTTAATATATGAAAGTTGTGTGATGTCCACATTAGAGTATGCTGCTCCTTTGTTCGCAGATCTTGACAAAGGGTCAGAAGAGGTCTTAGAGAGAATTCAAAATTGATGCCATTACTACAAGACTCTACACGCAACTAATATTCTGTTTTGCTGCAATACAATTATTTTATGTCATATGTAGCAAGAATTGTGGCATGTGCTGGTCTTTAAATCCATTGTGTGTGTGTGTGTGTCAGAGAAGTCCATACAAGCAATCAGTATTTATTGATAATAGAGTTCGTCATGATTGCAGATCGAACAAGTTAAAGTCGACCCGTCATCAACACAATATGAAAGAAATGTCAAATTAATAGGACCTCATTGAAAGTTATCTAAAAAATCGACGCATAGGCGTACACGGACTTTTAGCCAGCTAAGCCCCGATGACAAGCAGTGCTCGACTGCTCGTCATGAAACAATTCTCTTACCTAAGTTCCCTAATCTCTACACGCCTCAAACTGTACAATGACGACCACTGATTGATAAGTTATTAATGCTAAGCTATTTTAGCCTCTTCAGTGAAGAAGCTAAAATAGCTCTTAATACAAAATTCAATAAAGACAGATTTGAAATTACGAAGCAGAATAAGAAAAAAAGAAAAAATATTGATATTAGGAAACACTCTTTCAAAAAACTTGCAAATGATCGAACGGAGAGGCTTAATTAATCAAAAAACATGAGCTATCGACAGGATTGATAAGCTGCCCTAATAAGAACCTGTGCAATCCCTTGACAACTGATAAAGTCGAAAGTAAGTATCCTAACTAAAATTTGAAAGAAATTGCGAATGATTTTCTCTGCACTGATCGTTTTCTATTCAACAAATCTGTTTGTATTATTTGCAACAACCTTTATATCGGTCAAAGCAATCGCCCATTTCAGATTCGCTATCAAGAACATTGTCATGCTATCACGAATAACACTAAAAGTAGTGCGTTGACCGAACATTTGGCTGACATGCATCAAGAAGTGACGAATATTAATACATCCACTTAACTCAGACGCCATAATTTTGAACAGAAAAGCATCTTGAGTGATCCTTCAAATATGACCATTGATAATTCAAGCATAATTTGCTACTGTTGAAATGGCCACTTTCTATAAATGAAACGGGTCGCGGGCCGGGTGTGGTTCCCACTCTGCTGTGCTTGACAGCAGCATGGTGTAACCAAAAAAATCTTTGGTTATAACAAACAATAAGTGCAATGATGAAGTGTGTTCTGCAGCTGTTCTGCAACATGCTTGCACGATGAGCTGAGAAAATATTCTCCAAATCATTCATGACATTGAAATTAAATGCAATGTGAACTTGGAAATGCCAATATATTGCCAAAAAATGTGTTTGGAGTTGTTGAAAAAACTGTTAAGCAAGCAATACCGAAAATATATTTGCAACAACGACTACAGCATGAGTCTTAAGTTTGTTAGATTTTTGCAGTAAAAGTACTTGTTGATAAACTACACTTGCTTCAAGGAAATCTTAGTGACAACGTGGAGCTCAATAGATCAATTAGTAGAACAGAAAATTGCTTCAGAGGAATACCAAGTGTGAGTATTTTATTGAGCCTTTTTTATTACATTGCTTCCCTTATTACCACCAATATAAGAGTGCTTCAAATGTGTAGGCGCAAAGTGAGATTGTAGAAGGACGACATTTTAACACAACCATGATATTCATTGAGCATCTCATTTATGGAATTCAAACAGCTACACTTTGACACATTTCTCGTCCTTTGATATTGTGACGGAGTGCTGTCCGAAATGTAGAGTCCATCAGAATTGATGCTTGCCTTCTGATTGGTTAAGTGATCTCCACACTGCTCTCTGATTGGCTAAATAATTGAACAAATCTAATAGTCTACTAATAAATTGCAAACTACCAGGACCAATTCATTGATTGGAAGGATCTGTCTAATAATTAATTGATTTTTAGATGAAAACTCAAAGACAACTACATGTAATTATCGCGAACGATGAAACATCTTTTTACTTTTTTTTGCTATTACATGTATTCAACGTCCAACTTCCATCAGCGAAAAGTGTTCATCGCAAAAATGCAATTGACATATTTGCATTATTGCGTATTTGTACATTGTTCATGTTTGTAGGAAGGAAGCTCAAAATCAATTTTTTACAAATATAAAATTATAAATTCTGTGCAATTCAATTTGTACATTGCATTTATGACGCATGCTTAAATTGACATAAATTCAACGCAATTAATTTTCTGATTGAAAATCAAAGCGCCAAGTGGTACAGCCAAAACATCTATGAGCTGATGTCTTAGTAGAGGATGAGATAAGCCACCTTTCACATGAGTCATGACTTATACTGTAAGTCGAAAAAGATCAATCACACATATTGTCTTTATTTACTGTTGTCATATTATTAACAACACACGAAGGGTTGAATGCAGGCAATAACGGTGCATCATTAAAATAATGTCAGTATTAATGTCAATATTCAATAGAGCAGCTGATATGCAGATAGGAGGAAGTCAATGTAATTTTATGTTCTCCTTGAGATCTAAATATGGACTTAAACTTCTATTAGGAATTTTCCATTTTAGTGGACTGTAAGTGATCATTCCAATAATCAATGCTCTGCATTCCAACCTGTCATGACAGTCAATTAATTAGCAATTAATTGCAACCATCGCAAATAATTGATTGCTGCAGCTACAAATTAAAGTAAATTGATTGTCAATCTTACCATTGATTTTAACTCTTATTAAATTAGGTGATATCCCTACGACACTCTGTCTGGTTGAACGCCCTCCCAAATGATCTTTGATTGGCTAATTGAACTCCACATTTCACTCTGATTGGTTAAGCGATCTCCAAATCACACTCAACTGAACTTAAGGGGGTTTTGTGACGACCAGTAGCAATAAGCTTCCTGACACGAATAGGGAATAATTTGCGAGCTTCGTTGCGAATTCGTGTCCAAACATTTACAGTTGTGTGCATCCTGGATAATTCCTGGATTTTGGGAAAATGGTGTAATTATGGTGAAAATTTTATAATGAATGAATACTATTTTTAGGAATATGCGTAGGCCTTATACCATTGTCAATCTCCATCCATCTTTTCAGCACTTAGTAATAAAACTAAAAAGTGCAGTAAAACTGCAAAAGATGTAATTTCGCTTGTATAAAGGGAATAAACGATTCCCTCTACATTTGAGAAAAATAATTGCCGTCCATTTATCGCGGTATAGTAACTGGCTAGGTTATGATGAAGAAGAAGTGTCTATGAAGAAAATCGAGATAAATAAAGTTGACTGTTAATCTGTCTGCTTCCCAAAGAAATTGGTTCGGGTGGCAAACTGATTTTCTCTTCATAACTAGATAACGTGCCGACAATTTTCTTGATCTACTGATGTTTGAATATTATCAATTCAGCATTATCAAACTAAACCTCATGGCTTGTGAACCGTACTTGGATTCGCTTATTTATCTGGTTTTTCATTCTGTCTGATTGATTTCCTTTCGAAGTTGAATGGAAAGAATGATTAATACAGACCAATTTCCTAAAATGGTCATCAATTCACTAAACAGCGATCTATTTTTGATAATTGGAGAGGGAGAGTTAAATCTTTGTATCTTCAGCATGATTGTCAATTTGGGAAGCAGAAATTGATACTATTTGTTAATTTGGGTGAAATGTTACACTGATAATCTGTGTTTTCACAATTATTCTATGAATGGCAACGAGAGACCAATAATCGCTGCTGAAGGTACAATGTAGCACAAAACTGAATCCTAAAGATTTCTGTTAGTCTGATATCAGGTTCGCACGCCATTTATATTGATACACCGGTATTCATAGAGAAGCGATTGCTACTGCTGTAAAACCATACCAGGAGGATTACATGAAAATGTGCACGAAAATCCATACTTACACCGACCACAATCACGAATCTTGTGCTACGATAATCTTGGTGATTGTCGTGCCGCGCATGCGCTTCAATGAATCGGTTCGATTCCTAGCTGCCAAGCCATTTTCATTGTTGTACCAGGAACAAGGCACTACATTAAGGTATCTATTCGACCACGTGGAAGCTATAGACAATGAACTGTTCAGTTTCCAAAGAAGCACGTGAATGCATAGTCTCCTTAAGAACTCTGAAAACTGAAAGCGCAGCTTGCTACAGATTATTGCCTGTATTGCTTGTTGGTAGGGCATTAAAAGGGAACTTTTGGCCCCCTTAACAACCTCAGAACTAACACTTCTAACTCCATGAGGCAGAAGAGCATGCCCAATTCGAGCATGTTTCTTCCGATGGTGATATTGGCTTTGAGTGTTTTTTTTGGAAAAATATACGTTGTACTGTTCTGCTTTTCTGTTATTCATTTTGTTTTTTGAGTTCACTTCGGTAAGCCTACTACAAATAGCGTTTCAAGCTTCAAACTCGCACTTTTGTTGGGTTTCGTGATAAATGTTTAAATGAAGGTAAATGAATGTAAAATCTCATGAAATCCGAAGGAAAGCAAATTTCATGTGCTTTTTCTCATGGAAGCATAATTATTCAATTTGTGATAGCCTCTAATGAGAATTATCGATAGCACCTTCTCAATGAGCAATTTTTCTAAAACCCCTGGAAAATCGCAAAATACGCTCTATTCCACAAACACCTGTTCACGACTTTCGAAGTCGACGAAAAACCATTTGTGACCGATGCGAACATGACTCCTTACTACCAAATCGATGTGTATAAGTCGCTGACACAGCAAGTGCAATAATAGGATGCATCACAGTCTTCTAGATGGTTTATCAAACTGAAGAGTCCTTGTGAAGTGGAATTGTCTCTAGAGTTTGACAGAATGCCACCTGCGCTGCCTCCACCAAGACAGCTGATCCGCTGCATTGATCCTTTCCAGAGACTTTCGAGGGCAGAAAATAAATGGTCATCTTCCAAGGTGAAGCCTCGAGAATGGCGCGCAGTTGGTTTCCTCCAGTGGCCTTGGAACACTGACTCCTGTTCAAGTATATTTCTGATATCAACTCCAACGACGACTTTGTCATCTACGTTGATAAAGATGTGACATAGAGGATTGCCTCCTCAAAAAATCAAAAAGCACCTTCTGAGCAAAGCTCATGTTAGGCTTGTTTCATTGTTAGATCTCTACTTGATTAAAACACCATTCATCGTCATTATTTTATATTAGCAAATGACATCAAAGACCGGAAGAACGATACTTTTAGTTAGCTATCATTTCATGGTTTGCGCTTATTAGAATAGCGGCTGATAAAAATAGTCTGAAAATGACGAATTTATCCACATGTACTGTACATCAATTCGTTTGAAAAAATTAATTAGTTAATGAATCATTTCCCTTTGGTGATTTTCATATGCCGAGTCTGCGATCATACAGTCACAATAAAATGTACTGAGTTTAGCAAATCAATTATACACGCATATGATATTCTACATGATATCCTGATTGTAATGTAATGTTTTGATGAATTTCAATAAACAGGAATAATAGCGCAGCATTCTACTAAGCATTACTTCGTCGAATGGAATTTTAATAACTCACAGGAATAGTAAATTTGTATTTATTGGTTCCCAGGAATATAGGAACCCATACACCCAGCGTTTAACTCTCATTTTTAAGCAGTGTGGCGTATATTTTGGTTGCGGACACTAAAGCGTTGCGGTGATAATACTCAATCAATGCTTCACCACAATCGACCAAGCAACAATCCGCATCATTTTTGAATAGGTTTCATTTACGACGAAAATTCTGCATCTGATTATCGAGCAAGTTGGGAAATGTGTTTTAAATGCTATTCATCCTGCTTTGCCCCGAAATAAGGTTCTTGAGTCAGTCGGAGTACCTTCTATTTCTACACACTTGAACAAAATGGTCCACTCTCTATTCAACCAAATGAAAAGCACTCACCAATACTTCCATATTCTCACCCTCAAACAGGAAGACATTAAGTGGACAAAGAGACTGATAATCCCACACAATAGTTTGCTGCTGCTTATTCAAAATTCGAATAGCAACATGAAGCTCTTTTTTATGCATTGAAATCTATTTTGAAATCACAGATAACATGTTTCATTCGTTCATTTGAGAATAAGACGTAGCTCTCTTAAAAATTGGCTTATAAGCTTATTTTTTCAGTTTTTAGGTTCACTTGTAGTTTGTTCGATGCATTTTTATATTGGCCACACCAATCGTACCTTCTTTAAATGCATAGTAATATATGATGCAATATGAGAAGCAATTTATTCTGGAAAATTGATATTTATAAATTTTGCGGAAAACGCGCTCTATGGCACCGGGAGGCGTTTACAGGATTGCTTCGGAAAAGGGAGCAAATTCAAATTTGTCAGGTGTGTTTAAGAAAAAGTTTCCGATTTCAGCATTGATTTAAAACGCTGGAAAGATGGTCATAAAAGCATTTAGCAGGTATAGTTAGTTCCAAAAAGGAAAAACGCAATAGAAAAAATAATTGCACATGATTTTTGTGTGAGGAAGGAATTTTGGTAAAACTTGGTACGGATTGTTGGCACAACTTCTAGTAGTATGGGATTTGAAGTGAAGCAAAATATTTACAAATATTGAGCACAAAAAATACTTGTTTAATATGAACAACAATAGTGCCCTCCATGAACACGACACTTAAGTTCATCAGTTTGTTGTTATTTCAAATTTTGACATCAATATAATCGATAAAAGTCAAAACGCAAAACCGAAGACTGTAGATTAACAGAGGGACGTTCTTATCAAAACTCATGCACCTAGCATCAACCATAAAATTGAGTTTCTAAGCATATAGCTAGTCACCTGGAACTCTTATCAATTGCTTGCCAGCTTGACACATGCCATCATTTTTATATCGACCCCGTGAAGTGTTTCTGGTGCTGAACGTCAGCCTTACACGTATTTTATTTGTACGTACATGACATTTACTTATTCTTTATCTGACCAAATATGCTCGACATAGGAGCGACACAATCGAAATTTTCATTTGATATTTGAATATGACAAATATCAGCAGTCGCCTCTTCCTGACAATAAATTGGAAATATTTGTAATTCTCTGATGGATTATTGACACTATCAATCAATGCTAAACGCACTGCATAATATCTCATGATGATGCACTATAGCAAACAATATTATACTGCAAGTGCAGGTAAATGTATTGTGTAGAAATCAGAGTTGGAAGTGTGTTACAAAATCGCGTGGGTCACGTGGGTCGTGGGTCATGTTTCGTTGACCCACTTCGAACTCTGGTAGAAATCGGTCAGAAAGGTTATAAACAATAATTAAGTTTACTAATAATTAATTTAATTAATAAGAAAAGTTGCAGACAACTAATTATTAAGATACGTTTCAGGTTGACTTATGCTGATTATTGACTTTGAAAATGGTTTGCTGAGGTCAACATTTTTTTGTTAATTTAAGTTGCTTTGCTCTTATTGCGTTTATAAGGAGGAAAACAAAGTTTGAAATGAAAATTTATTTCAAAATTTTTTTATGTAAACAACTTCAAGATTCTGCTTAAAAATCGTTCTTCTATTAAGTAACATGTACATTTCTCTTCTTGATACAACGATGGTAATGTAACGCTCTTGTTTCTGAATTATTGAATCGATGAAGACACACAATCGAAAAGTACTTCGTGCTAGTTTTAGTCCGATTTGCTTATCTTCAGTAACAAAGCTTTATTAGGCTACATCTAACCTTCATCATCTTATTCATTTCAAGACAATCACATATTTACTCTTCGTTGTCATGACGATCAATTGTCTCATGTACTATGACCAACTTTCTCCTCAGTTCTCCAACTGTAGTTAAATTAGTAGCAAATCAATTGAAGAAAATTCGTTCTGTTCAAGTTTTTAGTCGTGCAATCATAATAAACAAAAATCATTCGCTGTCTGAACACAACGTCTGTCTGTCCATCTCCAATGAGTCGATTTACTCTTCTTAAATCAACATTTTAGGATATTCTCTAGAACTGAATAAGAAACAACAGTCCATTATAAGCAATCTAATTTCGGAATGCCATAATTTAGTTTTTGTCGAGATCTCGACCATTTACATAATTAAATTCCTCTTCGTCACAATTTAATTCAATTTCATGTCTCGTTTTCCATCTATCATCACAATGCTCAAGGCTTTTATCTGATATAAATGTGTTGGAATGTATAATTCGACAGCTCCTAACTTTGATATCGTCAGTTCGTCACGTCCGGTGGTTTTCTTGGCACCCGCAAATGTAAGACCAGCATGCAAATGCAAATGCAGTGACCTTTTATGTCTGTCATATATATTTACTGTATATACTGTAAAGCTGACAATGATCTTCGAACGACCCTAACTTCGATTAATGATCAAGAAGGGACAATAAAATTCTAAAGTAGTTGCTGCTTGGCTGCTAGACTTTCTGTTGCAAAGCTGCTAGGAGTTCATCCTGCAAATTGACACTATTGTATAGGCGGTTTTTAGCTGGTTGGTGGAGAGTCAGGTCTAAATGACATGAGACCGCAGGTTCAAGTCCTACCAGTCGCAGGATATTATTATTTTATTTCATTCTTATTCTTGATTGCATTTGCGATATGGCTTCTATTGCTTTTGATGGACATCAATCATTTGCATGCTCACTATATAGAGATAAAGATCATACAGCGGACGTTTAGGAGGCATAGAAAGAATTGTCAGAATTTTTTAATACAGGCAGTCCGGTAAAATAGATAGGCCGGCCGCCAACACGAGTTTCTGCAGGGAGCGACATCGAAAATGAGACTTTCACAGAATGATGCGCATGTATACCTATGTCTACTACAAATTTGTGTGTCTTCTGAGTTCTCCGCAGTTTCTGTTCGTGTCAAACAGTATCAAAGAAAACAATATGAATGCAATGGATAGTAGAATGCATCTGTTTGTGAAATTACAATTGTCTATTTACTATAATCTGATTACATGGTAAGTACTAAGTAGAGAGGAATGTCTCCAGATAATTCTCTATCATTTTTGTATGCTATTGTTATGCGAACGACTACTTCTGAGTGATGATGTGTGTGTGTGATGTTAAATGATGAGTCAAAACTCGGTCACTGGTCGTTCTTGCGGGAGAGTCGCTCTTGAGAGGTCAATTTGTATGCAAAAGTTGCTCTATCCCAGACAAACTAGTCGCTGGAGCGGGGTGGTCGCTCATTAGGTGGAGTACTGTATGTGCTGAATGTGGCCAAGATTCTGTCCTAATGCCATGTTTGCTGACATCAAGACACTTGCTAAATCTTAATGCATTCTGTCTTAGATAGAAGTATATGGACGCATAATTGCATAAATTAAAGATATTCCATGCCAGCAATTGTGGCTTTAGACATGGCGACTTCCACTTAACTAGAGAAAACATTGAAAACATCATTTTTTTACCGAAAGCCTCGGTCTGCCTCCCATTGGATTTAGGCCCACATAACTTGTCTGACAAGAACAGGAACCGCGTGGACCTCGGAAGATGCGCAGACTCTCGGTAGACGTACGGTAGGCTACATCATGCAGACAGTCTATTTATAGCGAAATTGATCTTTGAATTCGTCAAACGAAAGAATGTTTGTGTGAGTGGCACCACCCACCCGTTGCTCACGATCTTTGATCGACCCTAGGAAATCATTGTAATCGATGTGCATTCCCTAAAATGCAGACTTATTCTTATCTTTATTGCTACTTTGAAAGATCTTCGACATAGAGTAGATATGTTAGGTAGAGTGGTAACTCCGCATTTATTAAATCCCTAATGTGTATACACTTTCGATTTTATTAAATGAACTCAAAGGAGATACAGTCGGAATTGTTTCCAAATGTGAGATATGCATATTTATGCAGCCTTGAAGAAATTACAACGGAATCGACTGATCATGATATAGCATAAAGAGAAGGAAATGAATTTTGCAGATCGTCCGCATCATGACAGCCTTGGAGAGGTAATGTTTGTTAAATTGGCAATTCGATGACCTGTTATTGCCTTCATGCTCAACCTCAAGAGAATCTTCTCAAGCGAGATCACATCATAAGCAACCTGTCACTGGCAGAGCAAAACAACAGAATCAAGGACAATGATTTCAACCAGCTTTAAAAGAATTAAATGGGTCCACATCACTATTCAGATTCAAGAAATGAAACATGAATTTATTGAATCATAAAATCATGCCGGTGAAAATTGAATCAAAATCTTGAAATTTCAGCCAAGAAAGCACGAATAACATCGCGACTTTTTCATGAAGACTTCCATTATAATACGGATCATGAAATTCCCTTGATAATCAGCTTAATTTCCGCTTAGTTGGGATGCTTATTAGCAAATATTCATTCCATTTGATATACAACTTGTTGCATACTACTTAAATAGAAGAGTCATCTCGGTAGTATGCAAATTAGCAAAAGTTTGACTTTTTTAGAACTGCTCAAATAATTTTTTGGACCACGGGAATGTAATCTCCGCAAGAAACTGAATCTTTTCATATAAAAATTTTCACTGTTTACAGATACTTTTTTGAGTCGACACTACCTATATATCCCTACTCTATGATTTTCGAACGTCCCGATTTATGCTTGATTTATGGCTTTTTGAACGTATTACCTACGACAGTGGTGGGCAACGCGTGGCCTGAAAACATTATTTGAATCGATGATGTGAAAATGACTCACTCCGACTTCGACCTTTTGGGAGGTACATCTAAGGGTGAGAGACACATCTATGCCAAGTCACATAGTATTCGATGCCCTGCTGAGCATGTTTCTCTACGTAATAAACCACGCCTCAATGAACCTAGAAAAAGACTATATTGATTAGACATTGACTACGAATGGAGGAATCCAACCGCAAGGTCTTGACAGGCCAACATTTGTTTCAAATATTCTTGTTGAAAGTCATTTGTACTGCACTAACATATATTTCGTATACTCGATTGTCATTAGCACACAATCACTATTTGTAGGGCCCATGTGCGGTTCTTAAAAGCTGTATATGTTTGGGTGACATATGTGCACGTATGTACATGTAGCATGATCAATAACTGTAACAAAATCAATTTTATCTCGTGCGACTTATTTTTGATAGTTGCACTGCACTTACAGACCTTTGTCTTTTGATGAAATAAGGCAAATTACTGTTTAATTACACAAAAGAAAAGCTTCCATGATTTGTTACAGGCATATTCGCTCTTCAATACTCACATGAATTGTAGAAAGTAAATCATAATTCCTTAATATTAAACAAATTAGTTGCGCACAATACTTCTGTATACATTTATGTGTAAAATTTTGTTATGTAACACGACCTCTGTATCATGCACGTACGTTACAGCAGCACATGTGTGCACTTAGAAGTACGGAATAAAAGAATGTTAAGCCTATACTGCTGCCTTTTAAAGTTGGTGGCCCGCTACCCTTTTCGCGGGCCACCTCTTGTGGCCCTCTGTCCCAACTTGGTTGCCCACCACTGACCTACGACGTCATTTCCATATAGATTTCTATCATTGATTGAAAACTTGAGTGACCTGTAGGAGTTTGTCAACAATTATTGAATCGCAGTGTGGCATTGAGCCCAGTCCTCCAAGTATCCGTTTGATTTTGAAAATTATGAGAAAAAAGTCTTCGGATACCATGCCATTAGTTTATTTTTTTTTAATAAACTGGTCAGTAAGTATGAACTTCCGGTTCGTGTTACCTGTAAACCCGGTCAAACTTTAGCTAATAGCATAAATACTAATGAAAACAAAAGCAAATGTAATTGTAAACTATGCAAGGATATTGGGCCTAAATATATGTGTAGCTAATACGGACCTAATATATGTGTGTTGAATGGAAAATTTGTCATAAAAATTACATTGGCCAAACTTGTCGACCTTTAAAGTTACGGCATGATGAACACAAACGCAGTTTGAACTGTCAAGATCGTAAAAGTGCACTATCTGAACATAGTTTGATTGAACATGCCGATAGAATGATGAACATCGATAATTTCCAGCTTTCTGTCCTAAATAAACAAAAGAATTCGATGCAAACTGAAATGGCCGAAGCACACTTCATAGCGTTGAACTAGCCACAAATCAACCGCAAGCATGAACTGATCTAACGAATCGTCACTGCCCAATCATTTTTATATTTAATCCAACTGCTTGTTTATTTACTTACCCCTTGATACTGTCCACCGTGACGATGCGCGTCGGGGAACTTTATCTCATAAAATAAAAATCGTCTAAATTGAGGGAGAGCTATATTTTTGCTTGCATCG
The DNA here is from genome assembly GCA_907163375.1 of Prostheceraeus crozeri. NCBI lineage: Eukaryota > Metazoa > Platyhelminthes > Polycladida > Euryleptidae > Prostheceraeus > Prostheceraeus crozeri. The sequence continues at coordinate 62,945 of CAJQUW010000576.1, read as the reverse complement.
CGGAAAATTGAATATTAGTTTATTGTGCGACGTTTCGCTCATCGAGCTTAATAATGCACAACGCAGCAGTGAATTGATGTTGCGCTGGTCATTCACTGCTTCAAGCTCGGTGAGCGAAATGTCGCACAATAAACTAATATTCAATTTTCCGCGATGCAAGCAAAAATATAGCTCTCCCTCAATTTAGACGATTTTTTATTTTATGAGATAAAGTTCCCCGACGCGCATCGTCACGGTGGACAGTATCAAGGGGTAAGTAAATAAACAAGCAGTTGGATTAAATATAAAAATGATTGGGCAGTGACGACTCGTTAGATCAGTTCATGCTTGCGGTTGATTTGTGGCTAGTTCAACGCTATGAAGTGTGCTTCGGCCATTTCAGTTTGCATCGAATTCTTTTGTTTATTTAGGACAGAAAGCTGGAAATTATCGATGTTCATCATTCTATCGGCATGTTCAATCAAACTATGTTCAGATAGTGCACTTTTACGATCTTGACAGTTCAAACTGCGTTTGTGTTCATCATGCCGCAGCTTTAAAGGTCGACAAGTTTGGCCAATGTAATTTTTATGACAAATTTTCCATTCAACACACATATATTAGGTCCATATTAGCTACACATATATTTAGGCCCAATATCCTTGCATAGTTTACAATTACATTTGCTTTTGTTTTCATTAGTATTTATGCTATTAGCTAAAGTTTGACCGGGTTTACAGGTAACACGAACCGGAAGTTCATACTTACTGACCAGTTTATTCAAAAAAATAAACTAATGGCATGGTATCCGAAGACTTTTTTTCTCATAATCTTCAATTATTGAATTATCTACCAGGTTCATCGTGTGATTACACTTACATCCTAAATGTTTTCTTTACTTTATAGTCTTACTTACATATTCTGTCTTTAGTTATCACAATCATTTTAGTGAAGCACTGTTATGGCAAGTTCTGTAGACAATTTTGTTATCAATTGACCTTTAAATTCAGGGAAAATACAACCTTTATCTTGACATCTACACTGATATGCGTCACTTAGTTAGCAGTTAGCAGTTGGCCATATAGGTTAATGATATCGGCGCTCACCTCAAGAATGTTCCTTTTGTCCTTAGAAGATTTCATCGTTTCTTCTTGTGCGTTTTGCCGACGTCTCTGATGCGGCGGATAAAATTCACATTCCTCTGCATCTTTGCACGGCGACGAAGATTCTCTAAGAGTATGAGTCGGTGAGGGACGGTCGAGTTTGGGGAAGTCAAAGCCAGTTCCTACAGAAAAAGCAGTAGGAGTGCGTAGGTCTTCATCTAGGCATGGCACAACTTTGCGAATTCCATCTTCGATTATTACTGTAAGTCTATCCGGACCATTATCTTCTACCTCTTCTTCGGCTGAGCTGTAGCCAACTTCCACGGGAGGATAGGCAAGGAAAGCTGGTTGATTACGACGTCTGGCCTTGGAACTGCGAGACATCTGACTGATGTCCGACATACCAGAGTCAGGAGTATCGGATTCCCAGCGACCAAACGCACCAATTCCGCTACTGCTGGGCACAGACTCTTCGAGGGAGCTGTCTCTACCAAGACCACTGTCACGCTTGCTCACAGGAGCAGTCGAGTACTGTTCATAATGATAATTGGAAAGAGTAGAGCCGACGACTGGACTATGGCGGGTTGCACGATCCCTGAGTTTGCGATGGGAAGGAAGATCTGGGGAATGCGAGTGGTGAGTGTGATGAGGAAACTGTGGCTGCGAAGAGAATGAAGCGGAGGTTTGTCCAGAGCAGTAGGATAATTCCAAAGGGGGCGACAGAGGCGACGAAAAATCTTTCCGCGGTGACTCGGAATCAAGATGGAAGCGGAAGTCTGTACGCATCGAGTTAGCTCGATGACTGGCATTATCAAAGCTTCCGTCGCACGACGCGGAATGTACGAAGTGGTCGTAGATGGCGTTGGGCATATAATCGTCTTGCACCACAGAGTCCTGCTTACGGAGTTTTCGAATCGATTTCCGATTGGACGGTTTGGACGTTGCTGTGTCTTTGTTAACAGTTTCCAACTTCGCCTGTACACCTGCAGAATCATTATTAAAGTTCATGCATGATAATTTACAGGAAATTTTGATACCATTTCATCTATATATTATTCTAATAGATTATTATTATTATTTCTTTGCTGCCAACATTTTAATTTAGGGTTTCAGATATGTACATGTACATGCAAATCAAGAACTCCAACTGAAATACTTCTGTTTATTTCCATATCAACACTAAACAGCTCCAGAGACTAATTTTAGAAAAGAGGTTTGTGCGAATCATCCGCATTTCATAAACATATTATTGAATTGTGTTCCATGTATAAATCAATCTTGTCAATATCTTTTTTTCTACTCATAACCAGTTGATTAAGACCAGAGATTACCGAAAATTGAATGCATTGCAATTAATTGGTCGCAATTAAGTAATGGCTGCTATTAAAAATTGCAATTAATTGATTGGTGTCATCAAATAGTTGCAATTAATTGACTGATTGATTTGTACTGAGGAAGGTGTTTTTACTGAATGCTTTGCTTGCAATGCCGTCATCAATCAATATCGTAGCACCAACATTGTACTTTCAATGATATATTTAGATGCATTTGGTACACATATTTATTATTTAGATTAATTTATGCTTGGTTATCAAATATTTACTTGTTTCATTAAATCATAATGCATGAACTTAAATATGTTACCAAATCTATCATTGCTTACATGCAACTAAGAGTATAGTTACACTCATTTCATGTTATGGGTCTACTTAAATCACTATTCAAAGTAATAATGAGCTGTTATTCAACTTAGTAAGTATGTAGTCAGTCTCATCAAAGGGAAATATCTCAGCAAAAAATTCAAAATGAAAAATTAATCTTTTCAAATGATGATGACAATTCCAATTAATTTATTACTGTCTTTAAAATATTTTGCTTCTGCAATAAATTGACTGGTTAACAAAAATTAGCTGCAATCCTATCCTCTGGGTAGGACATTCAACCAGTTTGCTATCGTGAACAGCCATCATTGAGGAAACCTGTCAAAATAAGAGATTTTAAATGTTGAAATGCTTTGAATTGCCTTATCCAGGAAAACCAATCCTATCATCGTGTTCAAGTGTGACAGAGAAGATCAGTGCATACATCGATTCACAAACCCGTAGCTCGAAATGTAAATTCATATAATAAAGAAGTCAGAGAGCCTGTGTGATAAAATTCCATCTGACTTTCTTCCTGTTGAGGCAGATGTCACTTCTTCATATACAAACATTCCTCACATGCGTGATTTATTGAATACAGGAGAGTCTTCATATACCAGTCCAGATACTTTATTTGGCAAGATTAGTTCTTACCATGAATGCCTTACCATTTTACAAAAGTTTTTATATTCAGTTACGAGGAACTGCCATGGGCACAGAAATGGCGCCTAATTATACTATTGTATTCATGGATTGGATTGAGCGCAAAATGTTATCAAGTATACAATTAAAATCTGTGGTGTGATGGCGCTACATGATATTTTCATGAGATGGACGCATGCATGGGATACGATTTTATACGATTATATCTTCCATTTTTTAGTTACGAAAGTTATAAAGAACGGCTCAAATTTACAAATATATCTGTTCACCAGGCCTACGGATACAGGACTTCTTCATTTTGAATCGTGGCACCCATTAGATCACAAAGTTCTCATTGCATGTCCCTATGTATCACGGATCCGACGCATCTGAAATTCAAATACCCTGCCATCTTCAGGACCTTTGTCAGGCTTTAATTGTAGGAGGTTATCCCCATGGTCCTGTTCAACAGCAGATTAATAAGGCTTTGACTTTAGATCGGCAATCGCTGCTCATAAGTGGAAAACATTATCTAAAGAGGAACTCTTCGTGAAAATGGACCCCGCTTTAGCATGTACGTCAGACCTATGACAGCAAAGTTGCTCCATTGCATGGAACATGGTCATGAAAAAAAACGCATTTGTTCCCGTATTAGAACTGGAACTGTTCTAAAAGAAAAAGCAAAGAAAAATAAGTGAAATGAAATTTCAAGTCAACTGATGATCGGACATCCTCATGGCACAAATATGCAGAATGTAAAACAAAGGGACTATATTTGACCCAAAGTCTCCTATTCCTGTGACTCGCATGTCCTCTCGTTGAAACTATATGTTATTCCATTTCATACATGACATCTTTTCAGGCTACTGCTCACAACAACTTCTAACATTTGCACTTTGTGTGAATCTGTGGGATCTAATGTTCTTCTATTCCTGATGAAGGTTAACAGTGGTTGACCGTCTCTAATCCGAAACCGGTCGAATAATGTCATGGATTAGGTGATTTATACGACGTTTCAAGCATCGAAATATCAAGCAGATTTCGGCATGGAGAAGGTTAAAACAGAATGAAAATCGATTAAACCAACACTTTGATGATTTCATGCATGGTTCAGTGGCTTGTATCCTAGACTAGCGATGCGAAACGTAGCTCTTTTATGCATGAACTACTTTCAAAATTAAAATATTTTTCGAAAGATTCTTTTCGAAAACAATTTGAGAACGTTGCCGGCATCTTACGAGGTTGCAGCGTTGCCAATAAAGTTGCAATGATCTCATCTTTCTTTCGTCTACAATCTTTTGCCGCTTTGGAATCAATAGTGCGCAATGTTGTCTCAAAAGATGCGGGTCAAAATGTCCTCAAAAGGACACAGTATACACTAATGAGTCATGAGTTCAAACATTATCACAAGTGAAGAGCCTGGAACCCAATCTGGAAAGACCATTACACCTAGCATATAATCGATATCCTCCTGCTTTCTCAATTCTGACTTATACATTTAGACATCTTCATTTTTGAAATATCTGGAGTATAGTGATGGTAGAAAGAGGGAAAATAACTACATGAATTAGTTTTATAAAGTAAATTTATATTTGTCAAATCTCAACAGATGTAACCATCACGCGACATGTTTCGGCCTGTTGGGCCTCATCAGTCGTGGGTAGGTTTGAACCAGCGACGTTGGAGCTAGAGAACGTGCAAGCATGCTCTCTAGCCACAAGGCCACCGGACCATCTGTTAAAAGCGCGAATAATCCACGTGCCTTAGTTAACGCAGTACCTTCCTGGCTAATTCGCGTTCTCAACAGATGGTCCGGTGGCCTTGTGCCTAGAGAGCATGCTTGCACGTCCTCTAGCTCCAACGCTGGTGGCTCAAACCTACCCACGACTGATGAGGCCCAACAGGCCGAAACATGTCGCTCGGTGGTTGCATCTGTTGAGATTTGATAAATTTATCAATTGCCAGGTAACTTGTCTTAAATTTAAGTTCTTATAATATAGCATCATAAATCCCACAATTTGGATTTTTCATTTACACCGATAAGCTCAACAATTCATAATCCTAATTAAATCAAATCATTTTTAATTACTTGCTTTGGTCTGGGTATCTAATGAGGCAGTTGCATTATCAAGAGCTGAAGACAATTGCTAGAATTTGAGACAACCCTTAAGGTCTCTGAGAATTTCACAATTTAATTATCTTTATTCTCTGCGTACATTACTAAAAGATTTCATCATTCGATATGGCAAGTGTGTCCAATGACGAAATCCCGTCAGCATTGACATGTAGCGAGGTAGCATATGTTATTCGACAACATTATGTATCACAAAAAGATGACTTTTGTTATCAATGAGCATCATATTTACTTTCAATCTGATCACATGAAGAAAAATGCTCTTACAAAACCATTTTTTCTTTATCAGGCCAATGCTGCGATTCTGCCATTAGGCTGCCGGGTGTAAAGGTTGCAGTGTCTTTTCAAGAAGCATTTCTCTATTTCAAACGAAACATATTTGATGACTATCGTTTCCTCAAATGCATTTTGCGATAATTCATATTGTCTACTGATTTGATTATCTTAGCTTGAATAAGAGACTTTATGGGAATTCCCTATCATTTTCTTCTGTTGACTTGACAACATCTCCGTTTCTTCAATATTTCCCTTATTTGGCATTTCTGCTTTTCAACCTGAACATATTGAAGTGCTTCCATCTGACATTTTGAGTGCAGAGACTATTTTCCTTGATGATAATAATCTGAAGCATTCCATATGTTCCACTAATGTCAAGTCACCTGATTATTCTCTGCAAATCTTTCAGGTAAAAAATGAAATGTACTTGATGATATCAATAAAGTTGCCGGTTCGTTTTATAGATTTTGCTGCAAATGAAATCTCGTTTAAGTATTCGATTGATGATAATCGTTTATTGTGGTTATCGGTCTCTTCCTACAGAAATAAACAATAACCGGTGAAATGGTTAATATTACCTATTACGATTCGCAACTGGTAGTGATGGTCGAAGATCAGGACAAAGGGTGCGGTGGAGAGTTGTCAGTTTTTTCTTCTCCTCTTCTCCCGTATCCGTAGCAGCCGTTAGGGTGCCACATATTGAGATTTGCACGTTACTCGTCTTGGTGTTCATTTTGGTGCCGCTTCGAGAAAAGCAGTGATGTCCATATATTGGTCCACTTTCGTTTGACAGCCACAACAGTGAGCGACTTTGACTGTCAATTGCAATGTAATTTTATAGATATGTGTTGTGCTACACTGTACAACACATAGAGTAAGTATATTAGGTAGAGTGGTAACTCAGCATTTATCTCCCCAATGTGTATACAGTTTCGATTTCATTAAATGAACATGAGTCGAGACTAGGTCCGAGACCCAGTACCACCTGTGAGATATGCAGTTTTTACATGTGTGCAGAAATGTAGACGAATTTGAATGACAATGATAGCAATACAGAATAAGGAATAGCAGTCCACAAGTCTTCCATGCATCATGACAACTGGGAGAGGTAATACAGCTTGTTATCAGCAATTCGATGGGTTACTCAGGTTTATTATGATGAGATTATTTCCTTAAGCGTGATCATATCACAAACTGCCACTGAAGTAGCAAAACATCGTAATCAAAGAAACTGATCACAATGAACCTTAAAAGATGCAGATGGATACATGTTAATTACTCAGATTCAAGAAATGACGCCTTGTGAATCATCAAATCATGCCGCTGAAAATTGTAGTGATGCGAGACATATTAGCCAAGAAACTCTCAATAAGATCACAACTTTTCCTTGAAGACTTGTAAGGATTGACTTGTGGGTTTATAAAATTTCTTTGATCTCCAGCCGAATTTCCGCTAAATTAAGAATTATTAGCAAATATTCATTCCATTTGATAACCAACTTGTTTCATGCTACTTATGAAGGTGCTTCATGTCGCTAGTATATAAATTTGCCAAAATGTGGCCTTTTGAAAAGTGCTCAAATAATATTTTGGGCCGCAGGAACGTAATCTCCACAAAAACTGGATCTTTTCACATAAAAATTTTCCCTGTATGCAGATACTTTTTTGAGATGACACTCTACCTGCTATATACTTACTCTATGGTGCTACAATTTTCACTCTGCTTATTCTTTTGTCTTCATTCAATGCTCGTCGCTTTGATGACTAATCACTAAAGGACTGGAACAATGCTCCTTCGAATTAACCGGGGATGCATGATAGAATTATGATGCTAAATATGAAGCAACAGCATTTTGATTTGATCAATTATTCACAGAGATTTGTAAACATGATAAGAATGTCACCCTATAAATCAATGAAGTTAGTGCATGAGGAACTCATCTGCTCCATTAAATTCGGCAGCTGTTCTAAATGACAGAGAATAGACTACTGAAAGACAACAATTTTCATTTAGCATTTTCATAACATTGCTAGAATATTATAATAATGTAGGCGACTGTAAACAGCCTTGATGTCCTACAGTGTTTCGGGAAAATCAACTGCTAGCAGTCCGTCTATGAGAGCGGCTCTAATAACGGTCTTAGTTTACTGCTTCGTTGTACAGTAATCCAGAGATGCACAGATTTAAGGAAGGATTTTTATTTTGTCTTTAGTTATCTGACCCTTTGTGACTATCAAGCCAAAAAAGAGCCAACGTATCACTTGAAACTGAAGCAACATCTTTTTGCTTCAGTTATTTCACTTTAAATAAATAGTAATATAATGCTTGCTTTATAAGATTATAACTGAAGTCAAAAGTCGTGAATCAGAAGTTGTACAAATGAATTCGTGTGTTCCGATAATGAACGACTTGAAAAATGAATTGGTCATGTAAGCATCCGATTATGATATTGTATATCTTGATTCCTGTGTGAATCCCATTCTTGAATTTCAAATTTTCCCTCTAGTTAACTTTACCTCCTTTGTAGTGCTCGGACCATGATGCTGGTTGAGAAACCGAAATGTTGGCCAACAAAATTAAAGTTGCAGCTTAAAACTTCTTTACATTTTTTCGTAATTTGATAAAATGCCGCTAAAAGACAATTTCAATATCTTATTTAGCATAAGACAAGCATGTTTTTTCACACCGAGACCATGGTCGAGTCAATTAGGATGTTATCAAGTTCAATACGTCACATGAGAAAGCACAACCGTGAAAAGATTTCCTATCAACTTGATTTTGCTCTATAGAGCCTTCGGGGTATAGGCTACGTTCGATGTGGCCGACATTGATTTGCTTGACATCTAAACAACAATCAATTATATTGTCTTGATAATTGCTGTGCTTGTTGTCACCAATCTTTGTTCTGAAAAAGTTTCAGAGCTATTCCTGATAAATCAAATACCCATACTATAGGTTACCTGCTTCATATTACCTCGATAATAAGAGAGTCGTCGTCCATACACAGATAAAATGAACATGACGATTATGTGATAGGATAATATGGCTTATCATCGATCAGCTATAGACTTCAGGAGACATTATTCAAATTGCATTCTGCTACTAGGATAGGCACAGAAGATTTTAACAGGACCTTGTGTCACTGGGAAGGAGAGAGAGAGAGAGAGAAATAGTGAGTGAGTGATGAGAGAGAGAGAAAGAGTGAGTGAGTTGGTGATGAGAGAGAGAGAGAGAGAAAGAGTGAGTGAGTTGGTGATGAAAGAGAGTGAGTGAGTGAGTTGGTGATGAGAGAGAGTGAGTGAGTGAGTTGGTAATGAAAGAGAGAAAGAGTGAGTGAGTGAGTTGGTGATGAGAGAGAGAATGAGTGAGAGAGAGAGAGAGTGTACGATTGAGAGAGTGAGTGGGTGAGAGAAGGGAGCAAGGATGGAGAGATAAACAAGCTTAACTAGATAAATGAACACAACCAGCATCTCCGAACCAGAAATTAGCTGAATTGGGATTCATTCAGGTGGACAGCTGTGTGGAAAGAAGAACTGCGACAGAAGCACTTTCTTGTGATATGTACAAGCGTAAATTCCATATTTTGTGCACGAGAGTACCAGCATGCGAGCTAAGTATTTAAAAAAGCTTCAATATAAACGTTGGCATGCGAGACGTGTATTGGGAATTTACATGCAGAAGAACTACGACAACACCAGCAAGCGCTGACGAATTCAATCTCACACAATTCATTCAACTAAAATAACTTCATAAACAGTGAAGTCGAAGAGCAGAAAGAGTAACTTAAAGCACAATGAAAGGAATCAAAACAACAGATGAAGCTAAAGACATATAAATCGAAGAATTCAGTACCGGAATCACGAAGAACAACACAGAAGCAAATGATTTACTGAAGAGTCAACTCGAGGAACACAAAGGAAGAACCAGATTCTTCAAAACGGCTCGGAGCGAAGAGAAATGGAAATTGAAGAACTTCGACATCAGTGAGCAAACAAATGAGGCAAGACGACATATCAACTAAACCAGTGAGGAGACAAATAAACGAACTAAGAAGATAAAGTACTGAAAGACCACACAGATAGCATTTTGATAGCGAAACAGATCGCCCTGGCGAAGGAAATACTTGCTCGAAAACAGAGATAGAGGGTATGATGGATAACATCAACAATAAAATCGATAAAATAAAAGATGGATTTAGAGAGACGACAACATGTAAGAAGCACAAGATACTCGACCAAGACGATGCCAACAAAGTTCCAACTGCCACAGCGACCAACAGTGCCTAGCCAGATGTAAAAGCTATGGCAAATGTGGTCCCATCACCCGCCATTGTGGGCATGAAAGACTAAAACGACGACATCTGGCAAAAAAGGCCGTCTTGTCAAAAAAGACCAGGAGAAAGACACAAATGGCAGAATAATGATAGGACCAACGACAGCAACCGACGCCCATATTGCCGTTTTTTTAGCATCATTAGTTGATGCCACCTAAACGTCAATGTATGGCAGCTTATAGTCAATCCAGTCACAGCTTTGATGACCCTGATATGACTCCCTTCACCTCTTACTTAATGTTGACGGAATAGTATAGAGCCAGAACTCGAATTTCGGTTCAACCTTTTTCGACCGATTTAGGTACATGCAAATGTCAGCGAAATATTTTCAATTTCCTAGGCTCCCTTCGGCTGAAATGTAAATGTTTTATCTTCTGTTGAGTAAACTTTGTTTCATAACAAAAGTCAAGTCGCAGTGGTGAGGTCGAGGATATCAGATTTAGCCTAGTACTTCATTTTTCAATCGAATAATTGAAGTCTCAAGATGTTTCTGCAAGTCTGAAGATAATTCATTCCCTTTTTCTATCAATTCAGCTGTCTGATTTTGCAGATAAATTGTATTATTCAGGTCTGCATGAACTGAGGCTATATGATCTTTTAGTGAGATCGAGAATGACGCCACTTGTGCGGAGAAAAATCTGGTGATATTATTCGTGTTGTATCTTGTTCAATGGCTGATAAGGAAAAATGGTTCTTTGAAAATCTGAGAATAGCGGTACATTATTGTTTCTATTAGATTAGAGGTGACGATAAGTGTGTTTTTTTCTTGTTGCACCAACGTTGTAGACTTCCTCCTGTCTAAGCGAAAAGCATGCGAAGCACTAAATGACGTTCCAGTGGGCTATGTCTTATTATTCACTTATATAAATGCTGGCTATAGTGTATATTTCAAGTATTATGTTAATTGGTAATAAATCTCATTCAATAACATTGCTTAAATAAATTTATAAGCATTACTTATGCGACTATTGTAAAAGGCATCTTACTTATTCTTTCGAAATCTCAAAAGCAGCATAAATTGGATCCACTAATAATGTTAATTAAACAGCTGTAATTAACATTGGATTATCAAAAGAATATTGGTTGCTGTCAAAATATGTTTCTATAATCAAAGAGACAATATAGTTTTGGTTTCAATAAGTTATCATCATCCATGGTAGATCAATGCATCACATTTTTCTGCTAAATAATTCAAACACTTCACACGGTTTGATTTTTTCAATTTGTTCAGCGGATCTGAATTTTTATCCAATTGGCTCTATTGTCATTTGCGACTGACCGATTAATTATCTACGTAAACATTGTCATTCAGTATTGCTCTAAAAATCAAATCAATGAAGTCACAACTTGCACCAATTTTCTGTGAACGTGCACACATTAAAACTATGAAAACATTTTGACGGTATCCAGAGCAATTAATTCATCATTTTGTTTGGTCAGAAACAAGTTGTACGATAAAGCGTTCTGACAACACACATAACAGTGGATATATCTCTTTGCAAGCAGCAATAGAAATGTTCGAAATTAAGCTTTTTGCTTTCCATTACACCATTCATTTGCACGCTTTTTTTCAAAATTTGCGGGGGCTCTAGACTTTGTTGAAGTTAATAAGTTGCAAAAAATAAACTTGTGCTCCTTACTTTTGAATCGGAAGTTGGGAACGTAGCGAATCGCCACAGCTCTTGCCTTTTCTGCAAATACGTACGATTCTTTGCTGACCAATTCTGAGCCGATTGACTTTTCTTTTGCCTGAGCCTGCCTGAAAATGAGAATGAAGTCGTTATTATTGGATTTCTTGCATTTTGAATCACATGACATTCTTAAGGCTTCGAAAGACAAAAGTTCCTATCGTGATAATCCATCGAGACGGTTTAGCCAAACGAAAGCTGTTTCCTTCAGTTTCGCTTTATTATTCATCGTGTTCCATACTTTGAGGCAATTACATTTGAACAGTAAATCCAGAATGACAGGGTTATACCACAACTTCCTTCAAGTCAGGTTGATTCTCAAATCAAATTATTCACAAATACCGGAAACGATTACAATCATCGCAATCTTATATAACCCGATTGACTTTATTAACGGCTGTGAGAAGGGAGATCGCAACCATTCTCCAAGTATTGAAATTGACTGAAATTTATGAAATGATTCAACAAGCATAGAAATAGAATCATCCACCAGTGTTTCGGAGTACTGATTTGAAAGAACTCCGCCTTCGGGCTTATGATAGGACCAGGCTCGAAGTCAGGCAACATGCCACACCCAGGGACGGTCAAAAATGAATTGTATTGCGTTTAATTGATTGCTGATATCAAAAAGTTGCTATTAGTCGATCGCTGTAAGTCAATAATCGCAATTAATTAATTGATTTGCAGCGGAGAGGTTATTTTATTCCCTGTTTGACTTGCAATGCCGTCACCATTCACCATCATCTGAAAACATCGTACCTTCAATGATTTTCCTAGATAATATCTCACTCACAAACTGATAACTTTCAGGATTCCGGAGTAATATCATGTGGTGCATAACCTTTTTGGCATCCCTATCCTACAATACACAATAAGCCTACTTTTAAGATAACTATTAAAGTACTAATTTACTCGCATATCCTCTTCTTTGGGCAAGTGTGATTATTCGATCACTTGTCATCACTACATTCTGTCGACTGACCACAAGGAGAATAGATTCTTTAATTATCCTTGATCACTCAATCGTGAATTAAACTTGAATCTATTGAACCATCCACAGAAGTGTTGAGCATTGGGTAAATCCATTTTACATTTGTCAAAAAAACGTGTCTTGCGTCTGTAAAATCCTTCGTTCTGAACCGATTTTTACGATTTTTTTCATCTTGATCCTTAGGATATCCTTTTTCGGTCATTATAATTTGAAATAGAACTCAAATAAGGTTTTCTATATGAAAAATTTAGCTCAAGGCAGAAAAAATACCAAGAAAGACTGTCTCCATCATAGGTTCTCTGTCTTAGGAAAGAAATTCCGTTGTGATATACATAAATTATGCATATAAGGTCATGCATCATGTATAAGCACATGAACCGTACTTTCAACCAGACTATAATTCAAGATTGCATTTACATTTATTTGGGATTTTTTGGAATTAGCCCTTGTCCCCCAAATATTGTCATCTGACCGATGGACATTTCTCAATCTTAGAAATGATGTTTTTACTTTCTTTATACGACGAAATACATCATTTGTGTGTCTAGTTGTCGCATCAAAAGGAAAAAATCAACTATGGATCATCACAATTGAGCAATTGTGAATATAAAAAATGACCTGTATCTTCCGACCAGACTTTTTGATTTTTCTTAAAATTTCAATTTGATGCTGAAACCACATTTTTTGTCAAGGTCTTATGAAAACTCACAGAATTATCAAGAACCATAATGTAGTCATGCATGCGAATTTTTTTTTGAAAAGACAATTATTATGATTTTCAAAAATTCGTAAAACGACCAAAATGTTCATCTGACCGAGATCACAAAATTATCGGTCAGGGTCAGTAATATATTGCAAAAATACAAAGCTTGTACAAATACTCATTTGGTGTGGTCGCCAATACGATTTTCGATCATTGATCGCTCAATGGTGAATTAAACTTGAATCTACAGATCCATCCACAGAAGTGTTGAGCATTTAACCTCTTCACGCGCGATGTCGAAATCTCAAGATTTAGTGCTGGCCCTTCAAGAGCACTGTGAACTAGATGACCAATAAAGGGACGATAAAAAATATCCTCTGAGAACAAAAGATAACAATTGACTATTTGATCACTGTTAAATTTGCACTAGTATTGTCGTGCTGCAAAGAAGAGCTCCCAAGATGAATCCACATCAAAGTATTGCACCAAGTACAGTTTTGTTCCCATGTTTTTGATTTTCAAGTAAGTTCAATGTCTGGCACCAAATTTTTATCTCTACCAATGCCTTATACTTTGTTCCAACACATTATAGAGTGAAAACATAAATTTAGGTTGATAAGCATTGTATCTGACATTTTACCTTTAAATGATGAAAAATCAAAATAAGTGATATTTCAGAAAAATGCAGGTTTTGCAATTTCTACCCTTGGGCTCCAGGAAACAGCCATTAAAGAAAGCAATACATTTATTCATTCAATCTCTCATTGAAGACCAGGTCAAATACACACCAGCTCTCATTGTTTGCTCGGATTATCCATAGTTTTCACAACCACACAAATTCTGCGAGGCATGTTGTCACTGAGATTCCTACACGCTTCCTCATTGTGATATCGCAACATCACTTTCTTCGAATTCCCTCCATCAAATCGTCCAAGGAGGTTTTTCGCTTGCCTTGAAGCCTTCTTTTGAGCACTTGCCATAAATTTTCGATTGGATTGTAGTCTGGACTGTTCCCCGACCAGTTCAGTAGGCCTATTTCGATGTTCTTCTCCCTCAACAAAACCATTGAAGTCTTGGATATAAGACGGGTGTAGTTGGTACACTGTCTTGCTGAAAGATTGTGCATCCTGATTGGTTCATGAAATCCATCGGTTATTCTTCTAGCAGCTCAATGTATGAACCCGAATTCATCTCATGTATGAACCTGCACAATGGCCTAACAAACTGATATGAGTTGTAAACAATTTCAAACGTGCTCTTATCAACAAAAATAACGCTCCCAATCGCTAGAAGACCAGTCACGGCATTTTCGGCAAAAGGCAGGTCTCTTATTCCTTATAACGACTATCAGCAAAAGTCTCTTTGAGGGCTTGCATGCTGGAGCGGACAGGGAAGATTGTAGCCGACTCACATCACTTATGATCATGACAGCATCGATCACAGAATTAGACAGGTCGTCCTCGCTTCTGTTTGTCTAGAAAGAAAGCATCGCAACATGTAACGTTAATGAAATGGCACAATCTGTTGACAAAATACCATAGCAATCGAACAATGAGCAGCCAGTTCAACATTAAACACACCAAATTAAGCGAGGTTTCAGTGACTGTTATCAACCGGATCACACAACAAAGAGACGCAAACGATGTCAAGTTCTACAGAGAAGTTTGTGAACGTTTTTTCATGCGCCTGTTAACTTTTTTTATAATGATCGAAGGGCCCAACATTATCGAGAAAACTTTTGCGCAATGATCTGAATTGTTCGAATCTGAAGGAATAGTGGCGATCAGAGCATTTTGAAGGAATTCACAGCAATGCGCAAGCTTTTCCAATCTCTGCAAGGTATTAAAAATTTCTTTTTGCCCACTTATTAAGTTCTTGCATGTGCCATCTGTTTGAATCAGTTCGCTTAAACAATTTAATGCTGTGGCATCGATGGAATCGTTTTGACATATATCACTGACCTCCACGGTTTTATCACGGTTTATCAGACATATATCACTGACCTCCACGGTTTTATCACGGTTTATCAGACATGTATCACTGACCTCCACGGTTTTATCACGGTTTATCAGACATGTATCACTGACCTCCACGGTTTTATCACGGTTTATCAGACATGTATCACTGACCTCCACGGTTTTATCACGGTTTATCAGACATGTATCACTGACCTCCACGGTTTTATCACGGTTTATCAGACATGTATCACTGACCTCCACGGTTTTATCACGGTTTATCAGACATGTATCACTGACCTCCACGGTTTTATCACGGTTTATCAATTAACACTCACTTTAATACTAGTAGGATGTCTCATTTAATCTTGACAAAAAATATCTGCAATGTGACAAGATGAAATCAGATCTGATGTGCACCATCCCTCAACATGTCCGATGATGGTTAAGATGAATTTAGAAACTGAACAGTTATGTAATAAGTTGTTGGAAAAAATGCTGCTCGGTGTAATACTTTTGCACGACAGTGTAACTGTCGTACTTGTATTCGTATATAGTTCCATCGTGAATAGGAGACTAAAGATAAATGGCTCAGCACAAAACGATGTTCCTCAATTAATTCAGTAGAGCACAGGATTTTTTAATATCTGTATTGACATAACGCGCGTTAGGCAACATAATTACAAAAATTCATAAGAAAATTATTAGCGCTACATATTCGCATTATTTGAGATATACATATTTCGCTACACATTATTTGAGAAATACTAGAAGTCATTTGAGTTCAAAGTGAAGCAATAAGCGAAAGTATACCTGTGTGACATGTTAGACATTGATTGGTGTGTTATCAATTTGACAAAACCAAGTTTAACGCGCACTGTCGACCATTATAGACACATGAAGACATTCTCAAAACGGTTCATCTTATCAATGTATGTAAAAATAATCCTTAAAAGTTCTCTTGTATCTCCTCATAAGTAGCAAAAATAGTTGCAATGATTTTTTTTCAATAATTCATAAAAATGCCCGTTGGAGGCTGTTAAGAAGAGCACATTAAAGCAAGTCCATTTTCAGGTATCATCATGTAAGCATTTTAAGCTCATAAACAAATATTTGGCAATAATCAGAAATTCATATGAATAAAAAATAGCCATATGAATTTTTGAAGTGTGGGTGCATGTCTATACTTGAACGCGATTGCATTTAGAATGGAGCTGTGCACAGTGTACCGGCTCTTTTGAGAGAGCCGGTTTTCGTTCGGTTCACCGAAACGTTCGAATTTTGATCAAAATTCAATGATTGGCATTTTAGCGTACAGTTTTACTTGAAATTAATGAATTTTATCTGCAAATCCTCGTCGCAACGGATGTAGAGCAATCATCTCTAAGTACACAATGTGATTAATCCAATTAGGAGCGCATTATTCAATTTTATTTATCAATTCAATTCATTCTAAACTTTGACTTTCTAAGTGATGAAATTGAAACATTTAAAAATCAAGGTTAAATTTCTGATCCATTTCCTGATTATGAAAAAAATGTGAAAAAGTGACGAAAATAGATTATTCAAGTTCATGAGAAATCAGTTTAGAGCGACAAAATCTAATTGCAAAAATTCATAGCAGAAGATAGAGACCCTACCTTCAATATCTTGAGGTCTTTATTAACTATCAGTCAAGCTAGAGTGAAAAGAAACTATAAATTTCGGCTACACTTCCGTGCTTCAGTGTAATAATAATAATAAATCTTTATTGATCATACGACAGCGGTATGACATGCATATAACAAATGTGATTTCTCTTCAAATCAAATAAACGACTCAAATTTCACAAAAGAATTTCTGTACAGGGCACTCGAGCGTTTCAGAGGCAACAGCACACGTGTATGTCCAACAATGCGTGTATTGTCTCTATTCACAAAAAATTGGGAGAGAGGGTGAGTATTTACATTGGATGCAATTCTTAAAATCAACTTTTTACAAATTTTGTCTAGCGACACTCTCAAATCTTTTTCCTCGATACAAGTCCACTGAGACTAAAGTTTGGCAATGTTGTGTAACTGTACAAATTTCTGAAAATGTTTGCGATCTATGACACAAATGATTGGCCAGCAATATGCGAGGTGGTAAAAGACAAGTCCCATGAACGACTGCCACACAATCTGACCATCGACGCGAGCTGAAAAAACCTTTTTCACACAAGACATAGCAAAGCAGCATCTACGATAAAGAAGGAGAAATGCTGATCCCAATGTAGATCAGATGAGAAAACCAAGAATTTTGACGTGATCAACAACATCAACGACAGCACCGTTTATCCGGACAACATCACTCTTATCATGACCGGCGCACCGGTGCACGCAGATGCTATAAACTGGTGTTGCTCTTCTTACTTTCCCCTGCTCTCAGTTTTCGGGAGGAAAGTGGAATATACTGAATTAGATTAGAATTTCCGGGAGAAAAAGTTGCAATTTTTGGAAGTTGATTCTTAGTTTTCGTATTGGTCAATTTCTCCCTCTTAATCTTGAAAATGTTGCATAAAAATTCAAGCTGAAGATACAACACTGACATGTCGAGGCTTGAGGCTTCTACTCGACTTTCCTAAGTTTGCATATTTGCTAAGATTTGAGATGATTTAACCCAATTTGCCTTTGGCTGTTTCTTGTCGTTGAAGTATTAGGGGGGGTATTGTGCCCCCTAAAATCTTCTAAACCATTAACTTATATGGCATAACGCAATAGGGCATAAATATTTTGGGTATGTTCTATCTGATGGTGGTATCAGTTTTTCATTTCAAGTTGATTTGTTACTATAAAAAGCATCTTAAAATTCAAGCAATCATTTTTTTTGAATTTCGTAATTCTATCTAAAATAGTCGGCAGAATTCCATGGAAATTGCAGCAGAACCTATTTAAGACATGCTCTGTCTGGTGATGCTGTCGATTTTTCATTTTGGACGGTTATTGTTGCTATGAATAGCATTTTAAAATAAAAAATATTTTTTAATTCGTATTTATAAGTAGCATGTATAGAACATACGCAACACTAATCAATATAACGAGGTAAAAAGTATGTGACAATCAATTAACATAATTACTCTACCATATTTGCTAAACGGATAAACTGCAGAAATTGCAAATCAACATAAAACTCAAAATTCTTATCATTAGAGGTGAAAATCCAAAATGTCGAAAAAATGTCGTCGTAAGTTTTTTCATGTGGCTCTTGTGGCTATAATAATGGGTCTACAAAAAACATCTGCCACTCAGAGAAAGCCAACACAAAGTTAGGAAAAGTCACTGAAGGAGACCTTCAAACAATTATTCGCTTCGGCGTGAGATAAAAGAAACAGATGGGTCGAAAAGCCCCTCCCTTGAGGCAAGTATGGTTAAACTGCGGCTTCTAAGGAATCTAACTGTCTTTCTTTTCCGAGGGGGGGAATTAAGGAATAGTGACTTTCTGTTATACAGTGCGTTCATAAAGTCACTGTGCACCTAATAATTCAATCCCTGCTTAGTATTTCGTTGCTTAGAAATAGGTTGCCAGGGCATTATGAATGGTAAAATTCCTTTGTAAAAACATCAATTACTACGTGATAACAAAATATATATTTATATCTTACAAAAACTGTTGAAAATGTCCACCTTGCTCACGAATACAGAGGTCTATTCGACGTCTCATATTCTCAAACACTCGGTGAATTTCTTCGAGACTGATAGCGGCAATTTGTTGTCGGATGCTATCTCTTAACTCTCTTTTATGTAGATGTAGATCTTGTGGCTTGCTTCGGTAGACCTTCTGCTTTACCGCTCCCCACAAATAAAAGTCCAAGACACTCAAGTCCGGGGATCTTGGAGACCAAATTCCTTTGGAGATTATTGTGGTTTGGAATATTTCACCCAAGCATCGAAGTGAGGAATTGGCGGTATGCGCAGTTGCTCCATCTTGTTGGAAGTAAGCAGTTGTTTTTTCATCGTCAGTTAATTCGTTGACGAACGAAGCAACGATTTCATTACAATATCTTTCTGCTGTAACAGTCTCGGTAAAAAATATTGGTCCAACTATTCGCCTTCTTGACATGGCGCACCATACCCCAACTTTGAGAGAATGTGATGGCTTCTCAACAAATTCGTGCGGGTTTTCGCTAGACCATATTCGGGAGTTCTGGCTACTGACATACCCTGAAAGATGAAACCAAGCTTCATCAGAAAAGAAAGTTTTATCGAGTACATCATTTCCATTCAGATTTTCTTTGAAAAAGAAGCAGTACTGAAGACGCATATCATGATCGGCATCCTTCAATTCATGCTGGCAAGAGATGCGGTATGGATATAGGCCTATGTTCTTTCTCACAACAGTATGAGCCGCCCCGAGACATAGACCCACTTCTTGAGATAAGCGACGCATCGACTTGCTTGGGCTATGAGTCATAGCTTTGGAAATGACATTGACCTTCTGCTCAGTTAAGACTGTTGGTCGACCTGAACGTGTTGCATCGTGCACGGAGCCAGTTTCTCTGAACTTATTGATCAGATTCCTAACAGTGTTTCGATGAGGCAAATCAGTTGTAGGAAATCTCTCTAAAAACTCATTCTTCACATCATCAGTGTATTCACCATTGGCTCGGAAACCATGTTCGACCAAGAAGATTCTCTCTTGTATTGACAACACCATACTTAGCTTGGAAGTGCAATGTCAAGCTCTCGGGTGCTTCGAAGTGACTGATATTCAACTCGCTGGTCACTATGTTGAATGTCATAAACCAGTCAACTGCGTCTCTTGAAACATGTAAATGGCTCTGTGCAGATGCCAGATATCTATGATTAATTATTACGAGCGTTTGCTTTGACAAAATGTTGTTCAGAACAGGTGCACAGTGACTTTATGAACGCACTGTACATATTCTGGTCAGTAAATTAGACTGGTGAAAAAGAACATCATAAAACCGATTTCACCTAAAACAAAATACAAAATAGTTCTTGTAATTGGGTGTCCGGCAATGGC
>CAJQUW010000576.1:0-37500 GCA_907163375.1 Prostheceraeus crozeri | reverse complement strand
GGTAAAATTCATCGAGACCAGAGGCATGCGTTTTCTGCCGCCAAAAATTTAGAATTCCACGGCTAGAAAAGTTAAATTCCGCATTTTGTAAATTTTAAAAGCAACTAAGTTGAAATAATTAAAAGGACCAATCACTGCTCGTCAATGGCCTGATGTCACTTTATCACGTGTTTACTTTCGAGGTGAACAGCTGTCATCTCTTACACGCTTGCTCGGTGTATGTGATATTATGATGTTCATCTCTGTATAACTGAAACAAGATGCTGTTTCTTACATTTTTGCAATGCATGATACATGATGGACTCTTAAATTTAAAATGGTTTTGTGTCTGTAATAATAATTAGTTTTTTAATGCCTGATGAGTGTGCTAGAACACAAAATAGCAAACTTCTCCAGAAGTAAATCTTTTTCTGTCGAACAGAAGTTGGTTTACGCAGTTTACGGTTAACACACAAATGATAGAATGAAATCTGATAACTTCTTAAGTCAACATTTTCTACCAATTGTAGAAAGAAACTTGTCTGCTACTGCAAGGCAGTGTCCTTTCCATGTATTAAGTTTAAAAGCAAACAATGTCCTTACTCACATCAATATCTCATCAATTCCTCCAGGCCACATGTCCGGTAATATGAAAACTTCTTAATGAAATCGTTCAGCACATCCAACCAAGACTGTCACATCATGCCGCCTCTTCAGTACTTCAACAGGAAGACCTGCATGTCATCCATTATCATTTACCCGGCGGCTGCAACAGGGTTAGACCACATTTCGACCAAATTTGAATCAGATAACATAAATTGTAACCCAAAATACCGCAATATCCGCTATAGATACTCGAATTCCGCGATTTCCGCCGCGGAAAACGCATGCCTCCGATCGAGACAGAAATAGGTACTTCAATCTCGGGATCCTGGGATTACAGAGTCAAAATCCGGAGGTTGAGATTTTA
Source organism: Prostheceraeus crozeri (assembly GCA_907163375.1). Lineage (NCBI taxonomy): Eukaryota > Metazoa > Platyhelminthes > Polycladida > Euryleptidae > Prostheceraeus > Prostheceraeus crozeri. Next base: position 36,551 of record CAJQUW010000576.1, on the reverse strand, counting down.
ACAAAATAGAATCTCACATGAAGAAGAAAAACTGACGAATTACCAGAAATTCACCCAGAACAGATATCTGCTCTTCATACTTCACTATGATCGTCAGTGCAACGCTTCAAGAACCAATTAATAATGCTTTCGATCCATGCTCGAATATTGAATTCACACTCAAATGCAAACTCGGGATCAGGATAAGTCGATCCGGGTCTTCACTCCACTAACTTCGAATCTCGTGATCATCCAAAGGCGGGAATTTGCTATAATTCCTTGCGATTCTCTATGTTTTACCATTATCAATATGTGCTTCAAAAGGAATCTAACTTTTGGCAATCCTGTGTCTCTGCTATTACCTCAATTCAAGATTTCCAAAAGTTGTGAATTTTACTCATATAATTAACACGCACGTGTGCTTTGTAATAGCATAATTTGATTCTACTCAATCTCACGATCCCAAGATTGATATATTCCGGGATCTTAGAATTCCTTATCTTCTTTACTATCCTCCTGCTTGGTTTATCCACTGTTAGTGTCTACTAAATAGGTAATACTGGTAGAGTTGTCTGTACGGGAGGTCAGTCATAATGAATGTAAAGAAAAAATTCTCTCCCAGTTTTACGACTTCGAGCTTTGTATTTTAAAATGAATTACTCGACGCGTTTTGTCTACACAGACTGTGTCAAGGGTGACAAACTGATGCTGTACAAGTGGGTTTATATACAAATTCGTCAGCGAAAGCAGCTCATCTGTTCAGCTCATGTCTTCTGTTTATTTTTGGCATGTTCGTTGCAATTAAGCGAGATTCAGCCACCCTAGTAGTAATCGCTGTTTGCTGTCTATCGACAATTTTGTAGTCGAAATTGTTAATGGTCATCACTTTATCCCTGTGGACTGTCATCGCATGTTCACTTAGTGCACTTTTCTTGTCTTCATACCGTAAACTTCGCTCGTGTTCTCTGTAGCGAACTTGAAATGGTCGACAAGTTTGACCTATGTAATTCTGGTCACATATCTTGCAGGAAAATTCATGGATGACATATTTACTTTTGCAGCTATATTTCGGGCCAATGTTTGCACAAATGCTACAGGAACACTTATTTATATCCGATTTTTTGAAATTCGAAGCTAATTGTTTTCCAGGTTTACTAGTAATGCGTACTGGAATATCATACTTATTTTTTATTTTATTGATTTTTCTCAAAAAACTGTCTCCAAGGAAATAAAGAGTTAAATTCACTTTGTTTTCTTTTATATTTCTTGATTTGTTATTTCTATCTTTGGGGTGCATATCATTTTTACTATAGCCATTGTTACTTAGTCTATTTTTCATAGCATCGTGTGATTTATTTGAAGGGTCAGAGCATCGAGCCTCAACGCATCGAAAACTATTTTTATGAAATTATTTTTCACATGGTTCGGCAACCAGCTATCCTTGCGTAAGCTTATGCCAGAGTGGCAAGGTTTACTATACCAATTATTTTGCAATTTTTCTTTTACCGAGATGCTTATGTCTAGGAAATTCAGACAGTCAGTTTCTGGAACTTCTAAAGTAAATTGTAGATTATCATCTATAGAATTAAAAGTATCTTGGATAGTCTGAAGTAAATTCCTATCTTTCGGGAAAGGACTCAAGATGATATCATCTATCTATCTTTCTTAAATTTTAGGACAAATATTGTGATCATCTTTTAATTTTTCTAGGGCTTTATTTTCTATACTATTCATATAAATTATTGCAAACGGAGGTGCAAAATGCGTCCCCATCGGACAGCCTTTTATTTGTAGATATATTTTATCATTATACGTTATTTCATAATTATACGAGACAAATTTTAAAAAATCTATAAGATCTGTGACACTGAAGCCGTATGTCTCGATTTGATTCCAATGTTGCTTAGCAAAATTTTCTATCACTGTTATACCATCTTTTATGGGTATACTTGGGTACAGATTTTTGACGTCAAGTGAGACGAAAACTTTATCATCACTAACAATATTTTGACTTTGACTTTTCAATTCATTAATCAATTTGTTAGTACTATTGATATGTGCTGGGACATATTTAACTAATTGATTGAGAATGACACTCGACAGCCAATCTACTTTTTGAGTTGGTGTGCCTATAGTAGACGCAATTGGGCGCAATGGGAAAAATCCATTTTCTTTGTTTTTATGATCTTTTATGTTCACTTGGAATTTAGCTGGGTAACTGCCTGATGCGAGCAGTTTTTCATGATCGATATTTATCATTTTGCTACATTTTGATCTAATTAAGCGGTTAGCTTGGTTTTCTATTGCTGAATTTTTTTGAAGCATCTCTAGTTTTTTTTCTTTACATTCATAAATAGGTAATCTCGGTGGCTGAAATTCTCCATGTTGCGTTTCATTTTTGTTGATCGAATGACTGCTCTTTCTGAAGGGATAATCCGCAGATACATGACTACAAGTCTCGTAGCTCTACCAACTGAGCTATCGACGGGCAACAGTACGACATAAGTCCTCAATTGAAGAGAATAAATCCACTTATTGAAGAGAATAAGATGGCTACTAGAAGTTCTAGAGGTTGAAGTTTTTTATACTACTGGAACTGCTTGTACATCACCTATTTAACATAATAGGTAATCTCGTAAACTGCATCTAATTATGTTCTGCTATCTAGCCAGGTATGAATTAAAATACATGAATACTTGCTTCAATAATTGACTAGATCTTCAATTATCATGCATTAATTATTAAGTCCGTGCTTATTCACACTCAATTAAGAATATATCTACATGCATTGATGCTTTATGCAGTAGGTCTGGCTAGAGAGTCACTGCCCGTACCCCTAGAGTCACTGCTGATAATATTCTGTTATATGACTTGTAACGATGTATGTATTCGTTGAAGTAAAATATCATAGCCGAAAATCCGTCATCAAGAATAAGTCAATTCAAGTGGTGAACAGTTGCAATTAATTCACTGCCCGTACATCCGCCCGTTGCATTTAGTGGATTTTTTCCTGCTGTCATTGAAATCAATTGATTGCTTGGCCCAATTAAATTGCATTAAAATTGCGGTACATATTTCAGAAAATCTTTAATTGTCGATTGCTGTGTAGTATGGCGATACAGGTTAACCGGCATAGGAATGAATATAAAATGATAACCGCTGAATGGAGGTAGTGAACAAAAGTTTGACTAGAAGACCAAAAAAGGAGATGGATGGATGAAGTAAGAAAAATCGCAGGGAAGAAAGATATGGAGCTAGAGATAGCGGAGAGGTCGGAGTACTGTAGAAGCTTCAGCTTTGACAAATATTTTAGCAAAAATCCAAAACACCCTGATTTCATCTCTGTGCTAGACAAGTAACCATTCAGTGCTTCCGTTTTACGCTAACAGATCAGATAGAATTTATTTTTCTGAATTTATTTCCTCAAATAAAGTTTATAAGATGTTATTTGAATAAAATGTTGCATAAAACATTTCCAACGCTATCTCACCTTTGTCTTCCAACATCAGCTTTTTGCATAGCCGTGTAGGCTGCACGACGAGCTTCTCTGAGTGCTAAATCGATTCTTTCTCGCAAGCGGCCGGGTCGAAGCTGCGCAAAACGACTCTTCTTAAACGTGCTGATGAGGACATTGTCCCGATATTTCCCCTCCTCCCGACTCTTGTCGGGAAATGTCGTCACTCCGTACCCGAATCGCTTATTGTTGTACCACTCGCCTTCATAGCGTAGACCGTCGGATCGTTCACAAACTCCAAAACCGGCACGTTTATCGTTTCTCCATTCACCGCGATAAATCTCGGTGATGTCAGGATCGATAACTATACAAGAAGCCTCTGCTGCGAGTTCTGAGGTCGTGGATACAAGAAGTGAATGAGTTTCACCTCCGTGCGAAGTCACACTCGGTGTTTGGAAGGAATCCGCGGCGCCTAAACTCGGAGAAGTTTCAATATCTCCCGTAGAAAAAGGTCGACGGAATTTCAGGGCAAAATTACGACGCCAACTGCGATGCCGATTGTTCAGGTTCATGCGGCGATGAGAAGCCGCCATTTTGCCGTAATGGAAGGAATGACCGTGCAACACGAAACCACTTCGTCCCTCATCCAGCTTCCGTTCGTTCTCTTTTACATGCAAATCAGGCTCATCAATTGAGCGCACACTTGTCAGTGATTCTCTCAATGCACGAGGATTTCCGTGTCGTGATGCTAGGCCGTAGGGGACCGACTGCCGTACACCATAACCATGCCGAGTGCCCTGTTGCCATTGTCCAGCGAATGTACCTGAAAAATAGAAAGTAGAGATGAAGTGGAAGTGATAGTGATTCATTAGTATTTTGTAGGGCCATGCGCCAATCGTTGCCTGTTTTGACTTTTCTTGTATGCCAGCTCATACTTTGTGCACTCCTTTGGTAGTCTTTAAATATTTGGTATAAACCCATGGTCTGTGCCTTTTGGTGGATGCTCAAAGGACACAAGCCATGGCCCTCTATTAGAGAGAATGCGGTATATTGAGTTAAATTTGAAGTATTATTTCATCATTTGAGTAAACAGAACACATCACAGAATTAGACTGCTCGTCCCCTGGTCGTCGTTCCCAAGAAGGGCAGAGTCATATTTCGTATACGATAATGAAATGACGCACACACATACACACACGATCTACAGTCAAACAATAAGTCGTCACTGAATAAGCAGTGAGCCTCCGACAGCAGCCAATGGCGTGCGTGTCATACACATCGAGTTCTTTGTTCGGTCACACTCCGCTGTCACAGCACCGTTCATTGATAAATTCTACGAAGAGATAGAGTGAACTAAATTTCTCACGCCTACCAACTTCCAAACAATGAATCTAACGGAGAAACATTAACGAGGAAAATGGTGCACAATGATCTGAAGGAATCGTGGCAATCGATGTACTTTGATGAAATTTACAGTAATCCTCAAACAACGAAAGACTTTTCCTATCTCTGTAAGTATTAGGAATCCCTTTTTGCCCACAAACTAACTTCCAGCATGTGCCATCGTTTTGAGTTAGTCTTCAGTTCTAGCAACATCTAGAATTGTAGCACATCAACTGAAACTTTAATTGCGGAAACACACATTATGCATCTCCAAGCTAAATGCAAAAACAAGCCACTTGAGGCTAATCTGCCACTACAAATATTGATGATGCCCTTTTTCCTTGCGTGTGGAATGTATGGTGTATTTCAGATCATTTCGAGTCAAGGAGAATTGCATTTGGAAACTGAAAACACTACTGAACTTCATATTGAATGAAACTCCGATATATTCTTCCATCGTCTACCAGTTGACAAACTACTTTGCTTTGAGCGCTGGATGTTGTATTATTTTTAGGATGCTCTAGTTTATTTCCTCCTCTGAGAAGTATCTCACACCAAACATGTTTACGGAAGAAAAGAAAGAGACATTGCTTTGTCCTCCGCATATAACTGCACTCCTTGCTCTCAGTGCAAACAGACAGAACAGAGCAATCATGAAACGTTATTAACAAACGAAGGAAGGGAAATTAAGAATAACACTCTATCTACAATGTGGAAACAATATACTAGAGTACGAATACAGCAATCAATATTCATCAAATATGAGACAATAAAAACTAGCACTACACGTGACTTCTCGTGTCTAGAATTATAAGATTGTACATGGGAAATACTGCTTGACTGTAGAGAAAATTTTGCGCTGATTATATAATTTTAATATGTAATAACCCAGCCTGAGGGTTGGAAATTAATTCAACCGTGCAAAAATGTGTGTCATAGTCCCTAAAATCTTGAAATGGCTCATATAGATCTGAGTGCACATCACTAGCAGATATCTGCTGTAATTGTTGAGTTTTAATGAAAATTTGGAGTGCACATGTGCCTAATATACATTCTCAGCAATATAATCTAGCCTCTTCAGATCACAATATGGTCTTGGCTGAACTGGCTTTTTCTGCTGACAGAAAACCAATTTCTTCCAAGTCGACTCCTCGTTATAATTTTAAGCAGGCTGATTGGGACTTGTACCGTTCCATTCTCGCTTCCAATAACTGGGAAAGTTGCTTCCAGCACAAAGATGTGAATGAGATATGGGCTTCTTTTCAATTCGCTATTCACGGTGCTTTATCGTCAGCAGTTCCAACCATGAATTATCTTCGAAGTAACAGACCTCCTTGGGATTCTCCAGAAATTCTTTCTTTAAAACTACAGCGCAGAAGGGCGGAACGTATCTTCCTTGACACCAGATCTGAAGAGGCTAGGCGTTTGCGCAATCATACATCTAACCTCTTGAAAGAAGCAATCCGCAGATCTATTTACAAATTTGAATCATCTTTGGCTAACAGTGACAATCCTAAGCGATTCTGGAACTATGTAAAATCTAAACAAAAGGTTCGATCCACCGTTGGTCCGCTTGTCGACCCGTCCACTGACCGAGTAGTGTATGATCCCCTACACTCAGCTACTATTCTTGGTGATTCCTACAAATCTGCTTTCACCTCTGAGTCTCTTCCCATACCTGCTGTTCATGCACAAACTGATCATTGCTCGCTGATATAGTCTTCACACCTGATAGAATTCGCTTCCACATATCACATAAGAAGAATTTCTCCTGCCCTGGCCCTGATGGCATTCAATATATCTGCTACAAACAAGGTGCTTTTGTTCTGCTTCCACTTCTTGCTCGCCTTTTCCAGATCTTTCTTGAGCTGGGGAATATCCCACTAGTCTGGAAGCACGCTCTGGTTACTCCTATACATAAGAAAGGTTGTCGCAAGAAGGCAGAGAATTACCGTCCGGTCAGCCTGACTTGTACTGCCTCCAAATTGATGGAGTCGATTGTTCGCGATCACCTGTGGCAGTTCTGGAACCAGTATGACATAATCAAGCGCTCTCAATTTGGTTTTCGATCCAATTCGTCTAGTACCCACCAGCTCTTAGAATTCCTCGAGGATTTAACATCTGTTGTGGATCGCGGTCAGTGGGCTGACGTCATCTATCTCGATTTTGAAAAAGCGTTCAATTCAGTCCCTCACTTTCGTCTCCTCTCGAAATTGACTTCCTTGGGCATTAGAGGGAGACTTCTATGTTTTCTGAAAGCTTTTCTTGAGGATAGAACTGAGAGTGTTGTCGTGGATGGTGTGCATTCTTCCCCCTACAGCATGATTTCTGGTGTCCCCCAGGGATCCGTTTTAGGCCCAGATCTGTTTGTCGCCTTTATTAATGACATTGATGACACCTTGACAAACTCTTCTTTATTGAAATATGCTGATGATGTAAAATTGTACTCCGAAATCAAGCGCACTGATCCCCTGAAAGCCAAAGAACTTTTGCAAGCTGACCTCAACGCTGTAACCGCCTGGTCGAAGAAATGGCAGCTATCGCTCAATCCCCAAAAGTGCTCCATTCTACACTTTGGATTTCGCAATCCAGCCTCGGACTACCGTCTGGATGGAAGTTTCCTGAATAATTCCAAGTGTGTCAAAGACCTTGGAGTTCTGATTTCAAAAGACCTAAAATTCTCTCGGCACATTCTGACCTGTGTTCAGAAAGCAAATCGCATTGTATCTGCCATCCTCAGGACATTCGTCTCTCGGGACGCCGATCTGCTTATTCGTCTCTTCAAGACACTGGTCCGCCTTCACCTCGAATATGCCATCTCAGTCTGGAATCCATCCCTGAATAAAGACATTCTGGCTATCGAACGTGTACAACGTCGATTCACCAAAAGCATCCGTGGTCTATCCTCGTTGCCCTACGAAGAAAGACTGAGAGCTCTGAAACTCCCAACACTACAATGTCGTCGTCGGATTATGGACCTTACAACCGTGTTCAAAATATGTAACCACCTTACTCCAAGTGATCCTAATTCCTTCTTCACCTTTAGTGTTTCCCGAACCCGTGGACATAACTACAAAATTTTCCGCCACCCAACAAATCTGAATTGTCGCCTATCCTCTTTTTCCCACCGCATTATAGATGACTGGAACCGCCTCCGCGACGATATTGTGAACAGTGAAACGGTGAAACAGTTTAAACGAAAGCTTTTTATGTTTTATTGTAGCTTCTAATTGTTCCCTCCTGAATGTATTTCCTGTGTTGCCTTGGTGCTCCTTGCACTTATTGGTGTACTAAATAAATAATTAAATAAATAATTTGCGAGACTTTTGATCAATTTATGATCGCAACTAGTTTCATTTGTGCACCATATCGACGGTGTCAAATAATTTGTAAAACATTGGAAGCTTTAAAAACTATGAATAGTTTGAGTCTTGTCAATAGCCCAAAGAGCATTTGTAATCGTCAGTTCTTAACGGACATTTACTTTAAATGACAAAAACTACACAGAATAAGGCCCGTAAATATTGATTAAAAAGTTGACGCCAATTCTAATCATGATAAAATGTATTAAGTAAATGTTTTCATTTCACACAGCAAACTGAAGGTATGAGAGCGCGCTTATTTTGCCTAGGATAGCGAACTGCAGAAACGATAATAGCAAAATGTGTGAAAGCACTATTGTTCGTGTTCATTCGCTGCGAAATTGATTGGCTTTCCTATTGGCCAGCTCAATGATCTCGTACCTCAGTCTGGTTTATCCAATAGAAAGGCCAATCACTTTCGTAGCGAATAAACACGACGAACAATAGAGTAAGTATATAGTAGGAAGAGTGTCGACTGAAAAAACTGTTATTTCAAAAGATTCAGTTCTTTGCGGAGATTACGTTCCTGCCGTCCAGAAAAAATTTTGTGAAGCTCAATTTTTGCAAATTATTCCTATGTTTATGTACTAGTGATTTGGTGCCACCATGTAAGTAGTATGAAACTTATTGGATATCAAAAGGTATGAAAACTAAATAACAGGTATCTTAATCTAATGGAAATTCAGCTGATTATCAAGGAATACTCCTGTTAATCAGGCTGATCATTAAAGTAATAGTAACCTATCGAATTGCTATTTACCAAACATTACCCCTCCAAGGTTGTCCTGACAAGGAGGATTTGTAAAATCTTTTTATTCCTTCTGTATCCGTGGCAAATTCTTCAAAACTGCAAAAATTTGCGCATCTCACATTTGGTACTGAGTCTCAACTCGAGTTCATTTAATAAAATCGAAACTGCATGCGCATTGGGGATTTAATTAGTACTGAGTTGCAATGGTTTCCGTCAGTCTTGCTCCACCACAACTGCTCCCATCTCCATAGTGAACAATTTGTTCGAGAACTGCAACAACAATGAACATTCCGGATAGGAGTCTCATCGCAATACCGGTTTCATATTCACTACTTTTCCAGAATGCCGCAGACCGGCTTTGTGATTTCAAAATATCTATTTACTTTTCTGGTGCGTTTTCGCTGTTGAATTTTGCCGGGCCATCTGAATATCGCGGATCGGTGAGACACGTTCTACAGAAAAACTTCATACATGTGCTATCATATATAGAGAAAACATCTAAAGTGCTCGCAGCATCAAGGATTTAGTGGCAGTGATTTGAACATTTTCTAAACCCCATGCAGTTGCATTAAATCATAGGATAATGTAGAATCATACTCACAATTTCTATAGAATTTATGAACCCGATTTTTGTGGACAGAATCTCTGATTTTGTTTTACAGCTTGAGATCATATGAATGATCAATCGTCCGAATGCCAATCTGCTCACTAAAGAAAGAATTACTGAAGAATTTGATGCATTGGGAACAAGTATTGCAATTCACATGAAGCAGGATATCTAACAGAGAGCAATCCAAGATCATACAATACGAAATGTGGCTGTTGCAAAATCTTCAAAATTCTAAATTCTCAAAATGTACTCGAGTATAGTTGTCCACCTTTTGTCGATTAGCAACAAGATGATAAGGAACGCATGGAACGAGTTCACAAAAGGGCTTATCTGTGGAAAAAGCTGACAATGTAGTGACTTTGCTCCACTTGGCATTCGTCGGGACCACCAAGTAATAAACACTTCGTTAATGAGAGATCCTACTCCCTCCTTCATTCCTTGTTCCCTCCAACACTGCCGAGCGCTCTCAAGACATATGCTTCTACCCACGGCACTTACAAGTATTTTGCAAGTCTTCTTCCGCATCATATGTGCCTCAATGCACAGCAAATTGCATGTCTAACGCTGTCTTATTTAATTTTATGTCTCTGAGTTTACTTTTTCATCAAGCACCTACAGCGATTATATATTTTGTATTTTTTAATGCTTACCAAACATCATTTTCTTAAAATATACATGTACATAATTACACATTATTTTATCCTCTGTCAATCGTTTGTCCATAACTTAAAAATAGAAGCAAGACGAAGGGTAGCATAGCTAAATGCATAGTTGAAGCAATAAATGTCAAGGATTTCATCATCGATCCCTATTGGAAATAGATGTTTAACAACTGTGTTATCAAGGAAAATATGTTTCTGAGAAAGTCATGAGCATCTCGTACACCAAATTCGAAAAGGAGAAAATGAAGATAGAAGTTATTATTATTTATTTTCCAACATGTACGCATATTGCTATAAAAATGGCAACTGCTTGATATGGATGCTCAAACTGATATTTTCTTACTTCCTGTTTTATTCTTCTCAGAAGATACATATCGAGTCATCTCTTAACTGTACAGAAGATTAATTTGAAGGAAGAAATGGGAACAACATATTGCTAGTAGGGAACACAGGAAAATCACACTTATCAATCGTAGAAACTATAATTCTGAAAGAATTACAATTTGTATGTCGTTGAAGATTCATGTCATATGATGAATTTCAATCACTTACAATCACAAAAATAAGCATTTGATGCTCGACTTTGTAATTTTGACATGTGCATGATGTGTCCTTCTCTTAAAAGTCATGGGCATTTACTCGACATCCTCCGAAGCTGTTGCTTGAATCACAAGAATGTATATGCTTGGCTGTCTGATGGCTCTCTCTTTTGCCATTTTTCAAGATATATTTTTCCTAGGCAAGTTCTTTGAAAATGCGATTGGAAATGCATCTGCGAGTATTTTGTTTATTAAGGAAATTAATGTTCGAAGATTCCATTCACAAAATGTTTCGTATGTGAAAACTCTCTACGTTTCCTGATTCATAATGACAAACTTCAGAATAAAGTGATAAATAAATTTCGAAATATATATAAATAGACCCGACTAAGACTTTTTGGTCACTCTGATATAAAGTCTGCTGTCATCATGACGAAACCATCAATGACAAAATGTCATGTAAACTATCGACTGTTCATAACAATGGTTTTAATAATAATCATGCAGCGCATGTTTATTTCCAAGAGAAATAACAATCGAAAAAGACAAGCATATCAGGCACAGATGAAGTAAGTAAAGCCATGGACAGCTAGAATACTATCACCGTCCATTTCTAGCCGTCCATGGTAAAGCAAAGCAGTAAATATGTACAGGTTTCAGTATTATAAAGAGTTCGCAATTGAGCATGCCCATGTGATAAACGAGTTTAAACGTCTTGATGTTGAACAACACGGCATGCGAAAGTGGTTGCTTCTTGGGAAACGCTCTGGAACCATGTGATCCAAGGGATGGGATTCAATTTCACTTTTCGATACCAATTTGAAAGCTTGTTTCTTTTGACGCGAAGCACACGTACAGGACTCATCACATTCGGTGAGAACGTCTTATAAACCTGTTCACTTCATTCATGTCGCAAATTTCTGAACAGAGAAGAACAGTATAAAAACACTGAAAATACAATCACGTCGAAGACATAAAGCAGTTTCTGTTTTGACACGAACTGCTTGAAAGATTGGATGGCAAACATACGTCGATTTCCAGTTCGAGTAACATTCGAAAATGCTCACTCTAACTGAGTCCATTGGTCCAAAATAGCAGCAAAAATAACAGGGACTCAGCCAGCTCAATTCCTTCATAGAGAGACAGAAATTCAGCAAACTTTTGACGTTGAAACATCATTTGTCGGCTCTTATTACGATTTAAAAACAAAAACCTAGCAGGAATTCCGTCACAACCTGGGGCCTGCTTGAACGCCAGTTTTCTAAGATGCCAACGAACCAAGGTCGGAGCAATTGCTACTGATCAATCTTCACTTTGAGAAGAACATGAGTGAAGATTGATCAAGCTCGACATTGAAATTGTCACTAAAACTTTGGGTCAACTTTGCAATCAGCGTTGTAATGTCCTCTGATGAAGGTGTCAAATGACATCGACGATACCCATGCAACTCACGCACCAAAGTCCAAATGCTACCTTTTTATTTTGAGACTTCATCACACTAAGATTGCTTAGCTCTCATGATTTCTGCTCGTACCTTCAACTTCAAGTGATTCGCTTTTCAATGCGAGAGTATTCTTCTTTAACCACCTTGAGAGTATCATTTCTGGTATAGATTCAATCAATTGGCGAATATCAGGCAAAGTTAAATCAGCAGGAGCTGGTCCAATGTCCATGGTAATGTTCACACTTGATCTAGCTGATTTTCTAGGCATTTTTAAAGATTTCAAATAAGGTAAACACACGGAATTAGATTGTTTAACCGCATCACTTTGCTAGAAGTGCAAACTGATTCAAACAGATGGCACATGCAAGAACTTAATAAGTGGGCAAAAAGAAATTTTTAATACCTTACAGAGATAGGAAAAGTAGTCGGTCGCCGCTTACAGATTGCCGTGAGTTCCTTCAAAATGCTCCGATTGCCACGATTCCTTCAAATTCGAAGAATTCAGACCATTGCGCAAAAGTTTTCTCGATATTGTTAGACCCTTCGATTATTATTAAAAAAGTTAACAGGCGCACGAAAAAAACGTTCACAAACTTCTCTGTAGAACTTGACATCGTCTGCGTCTCTTTGTTGTGTGATCCGGTTGATAGCAGTCACTGAAACCTCGCTTAATTTGGCGTGTTTGATGTTGAACTGACCGCTTGCTGTTCGATTGCTATGGTATTATGTCAGCAGATTTTGCCATTTTATTAACGCTACATGTTCCAATGTTTCCTTTCTAGTCAAACAGAAGAAGAGACGACCTGTCTAATTCTGTGGGTAAACATGCTTTCGTGCCCTGCAAGATTCGATCTTTAGTCTTCGCAAAAACAAAACTTAGCGATAGTTAAGCAATGCCGTAATGCACTGCGCTACCGTAGCACTCAACAGATCTACCACATCAAGTTCAACGTATTCGTAAACTTCTAATTGTAAGAGCGATAGCCTCTGTCACCGATGACATAGAAATCATCGAATTTACAAGTGACAGAGTGATCACATCTGGCTAGCACGTGTGACAACAGGTTTTAAAACATGAAGAGAGGAGAACCGTTGTTTGTCCTTCTTCTAAGTATTTTAATTTCTACACTTTTAGGATATAACAATTTTCTCTTAAATCACATTTTGCACTTTCTAAACAATTAACTAGTCGTTAGCTTGTTTTCTTTAATTTTGCTGACTTGACGCACTTTGCTACGTTGAAGAGTAGGAACATCTTATTCCATTATAGTCCGTTTCATAAAAAGTGGATCATCCTAAAATTTGACTAAATAAAACATAAGCATGATACAGAAAGCATTTTTCATGTTATTTCATGTTCCTAATATATTTAAATGTCCTTATATAATCTGATAAGCTATGAAACAGTAACGGTTCTTAAGAAGCTAATATTTTGTGGCCCTACCCTTATTGTCAATGACATTACCAATTCGTCTAGACATTGATTCGATGATATCGTTGATTTTTGAATGATCTAACTTTCTCCACTCTCTTTTTAACAGTGACGTAAGTTGTGATACGCCATCTGTAGGTAGCAGTGAACGACGAACGTTACGTTTTAGAATACTCCATACATACTCTATGGGATTCAGATCAGGAGAACGAGCTGGCCAAGATAATGTCCTAAGCCCTAATTGAGACTTGCATAAGTTGACTCTACTACTCCTGTGACACGTTTTGCGTGGACGGCCAGAGCCCTCTTTGCGACAGAGTCGAAAATCATCATTATGCCATCGATGCACATTTGTGTAAGGGACATTTAGTCGCTTGCTTGTAGCTCTCAAAGAAAACCCTAGTTTTAGCAAGGCTGACACTTTGCCTTGTGTGAATGCGATCTCGTTATTGTTCATTTGTGCTTTGTATTGTTTTCAACCGGTAAGAGATAGATTTCTAGCTGAAAGCAATCAGGAGTTCTGCCAACACCACCGCAACGAAGTCAGGGAGCTATGGAACATGAAGTCCAGTTAATCACATGTAGCAGTTACATTATTGTTGATGAATAATGGTGCTATACTGGCTCTGATTGACCGATTTTCTTTATTTTTGTTTTGCTTGATAGCTTTTGGCTTGTAGAACAACATATTACATAACAAAGGAAACAAATGTAATTTTATAAGAGTGAGGTATGATTTTGCGTAACATTGCTAAATGAAGATCAAATTATCTACTACTTTTTTATCTATAACAGGAAAACAACTCAATATTCATGCTTGAAATTTCCAACAATGATATTAGTGAGCACAACTGACATATCTTCCAAATTTCAGAGAAATTCGTTCAAGTTTGGCGGAGTTAGACAAAGTTGAAGTTAAGGCGATGTTTAAGGGTGATCCATTTTTTATGAAACAATCTGTAGTTGTGGTCCTCAATCTCTGCTGCATTCGAATCTGGAATTTTTTAATATTTATCAATCAAAATAAAAAGTGTACAATGTCTTCACACATTTACTGTCTGTGCAGCCAAAACATTGTTTAATTTTGGCAAAAAATAGTGATTTGATTATTTGTGATAACCGAATGACCAAAAACTGTAGAGCAGCCCACATGAATTATTCTTGATTAGTTTCAATTAGTCCACCTTTAGCCTTGATCCATTCATATTGAGTGAGTGCGCTAGTTTCTTGAAGCATTGCGGTTATATAATACTCAATGGTGCTTTGATTGATAGGCTCTTTCTACATTCATCAATTTTTTTCAGGAACAAAAAATTGCTTGATTGCCTGGTTCACACACGCCGAACAGGCTAAATTTAAATTTCGAATATATTTTGTCACAAGTGACTATGTAATAAGGCATCATTAGGCCAGTGACGGACAGTGATTGCTCTTCTTAGTCTGTTATAAAGATCGGCTGAAACCTGCATCGCAGAATTTGAATGAAGGCCGAAACAGTTTAGAAAGATGTCATCAGACTTGAGAAATTTAAGCACGAAAATTCCTTGGCAGCCGTAGACACTGCATTTCGCCCTACAAGGGCTCGTCAGTACGGCTCGGAATGGTTCAAACTAGCTTAAAGTATCTACAATTGCTGAACAAGCCGAAGGACTGCACAACTGGCATGACTATTCTCAGACAGAACTCATTCATTTGATAAAATGTTGAAAACCTGAATGGAATTATTAATTGCACTGATTTTTGCATTAGACATTATGCAGTGATCAGCCGAATGCGGATGTTTAGAGTACATCTGACGACATACCTCTTGATCTCAACCCTGCGAAATTCATAACCTATGTGGATGTGCGACGCACACTTGACCTGCTAAGTATTACTCATTGCGACAAATATCCCTTTCTGAAATTGTCTCGTGAGTACCTGAAGATGTAGAGCATCCTCAACACTTGGTGATCGGTAAGACCAAAGGAAATGGTTTAAAACGTGACAAATAATGTCTCAACCAAGTGCATGATACAATAGCAACTTTATGTGGGATTAGTAGAGCAATTCGCAACTCGCATTGATAGAAAAATGAAACTACCTGAACCAAATCTTATCAAATAGTCATTAGTTCATTCAAGTAAAACAGCATGACTTCATTTTGAAAGAATCAAAAAGTAAACACCTAATTTGAAATTGCAAGAAGTATCTATTACAAACTACAGATTGTTTCATAAAAAATGGATCACCCTTAAACATCGCCTTAACTTCAACTTTGTCTAACTCCACCAAACTTGAACGAATTTCTCTGAAATTTGGAAGATATGTCAGTTGTGCTTACTAATGTCATTGTTGGAAATTTCAAGCATGAATATTGAGTTGTTTTCCTGTTATAGATAAAAAAAGTAGTAGATAATTTGATCTTCATTTAGCAATGTCACACAAAATCATACCTCACTCTTATAAAATTACATTTGTTTCCTTTGTTATGTAATATGTTGTTCTACAAGCCAAAAGCTATCAAGCAAAACAAAAATAAAGAAAATCGGTCAATCAGAGCCAGTATAGCACCATTATTCATCAACAATAATGTAACTGCTACATGTGATTAACTGGACTTCATGTTCCATAGCTTCCTGACTTCGTTGCGGTGGTGTTGGCAGAACTCCTGATTGCTTTCAGCTAGAAATCTATCTCTTACCGGTTGAAAACAATACAAAGCACAAATGAACAATAACGAGATCGCATTCACAAGAGGCAAAGTGTCGTAAAGAGGGCTCTGGCCGTCCACGCAAAACATCCAAACGTAGAGACCGCCTAATTTTGAGATTCGTTAAAGTTGATCCAAGTCTCTCGTTAACTGAGATGGCTGCAGTAGACTCGTCTATTTCTAAGTCCACTATTCGTAGAAGACTTATTGAGTCGAATTTCAAGAGCTGTAAGAGGCCATCTCAGATCGAATGATCAGATCAGCATACAAAAAGACGTCTCAGATGGGCAATGAGTCATTGTCACTGGCGAAATCAACGGGATCGGGTTGTCTGGTCTGATGAGGCATCAGTCCGTCTGAAGGATAGTGATGGTCGATTGAGATTATGGATAAAATCTGATCAGGAAATTCCGAGACATTTACATCGTCCCCGGGTACAAGGTGGTGCGACTCTACTGATTTGGGCTGGCATTTGGACCAATGGCCGCTCTGAACTTCACATACAGCAAGGAACAATGAATTCTGAACGCTATATGAATGTTTTACGAATGAACATTGGCCAAATGACAGATCAACTTGGTGATCCATCGACTTGGTTATTTATGGATGATAATGCTACGTGTCACAGGAGTAGTAGAGTCAACTTATGCAAGTCTCAATTAGGGCTTAGGACATCATCTTGGCCAGCTCGTTCTCCTGATCTGAATCCCATAGAAAATGTATGGAGTATTCTAAAACGTAACGTTCGTCGTTCACTGCTACCTACAGATGGCGTATCACGACTTACGTCACTGCTAAAAAGAGAGTGGAGAAAGTTGGATCAGTCAAAAATCAACGATATCATCGAATCGATGTCTAGACGAATTGGTAATGTCATTGACAATAAGGGTAGGGCCACAGAATATTAGCTTCTTAAGAACCGTTACTGTATCATAGCTTATCAGATTATATAAGGACATTTAAATATATTAGGGGCATGAAATAACATGAAAAATGCTTTCTGTATCATACTTATGTTGTATTTAGTCAAATTTTAGATGATCCACTTTTTATGAAACGTACTGTATGTTTTTAATTTCTACTCGTAAGTGATGAATGTACTTTCAAGCCACTGCATGTACATAATATACGGTAGTTGTATTCTCTCACTGAAATTTCTCATTTCGGTTCAATGATTCTGTCGATTGATCTACGTCAACTCTACAGACTTCCGTTTGAATTATATTGCCAATTGTACTTCATGAAAAGTTTATTAAGCTGTTATGTTTCAGTGGTTGGATGATGCCTCTTGATTTTAACCGACAACTGAAAAGCACCAAATAACTAAATGTTTATCGACAAGTCGTCAATCGCCACTGTCTTTTCTTATTTAATAATGCGACGAACGTATAATGAAAAAAATTTTTCCTCATCATGCGTCCTCAACCTCCTAAGGTGCTGTCCTCTGAATTATAGCAAACTCAGCAAGAATGACGTCTTTTCGTGTCACTTCTCAACGCGACGCAGAATTAGTTCGCATCATTGTAGAAGATGAAACAGACTTGAGTTACGTTATCCTTTATATCCTTCCTGCAAGAATCAGTCACGTCGTCAACTACAATAGCAAAAATTCGCAATTGTCACGACTGATGGAGAAAGTTCTAGTTACTGTTTTCTTTGAAGCAACCAGAACAATTGCTCTCCGATTTAATGTCTCGCAGATGACTTTTTCTTTCCCTTGACTTTGAATTTACTCTTGCAGGAGTTGAGGAGGATTAAAGCGCACTTGTAAACATGAATTCTTTGGCTGATGACGATGCCAGCAGGCGGTTTGTGGTGCCAGGTGATTGCGCATAAGAATCATCAGTGTAATGAAGCATGCAGGAAGGAAACTTGTGTCTCAATCTCAGAATAATGCGCATTGTAGATTGACACATGTTCAAAATGACTGGGAATTATACATCTATAAGATAATTTGTGAGAATAACCTCAGTGGTGTGATAATAACGCTGGAATGACCAATGCGTGTCATAAAAACAATCCATCTCACACAGTGTCCTTAGTGAGACTGAAAAAACAATGTTTTTTGCATAGAGTAGGGATATATAAGTAGAGTGTCGACTAAAAAAAGCATCTCTATAGAGTGAAAATTTTTATATGAAAAGATTCAGCTTTTTGCGGAGATTACGATCCCGTGGTCTAAAAAATTATTTGAGCAGTTCTAAAAAGAGTCAAAAATTTGCAAATTTATATACTACCGAGGTGACTCCTCTATGGAAGTATTATGCAACAAGTTGGATATCAAAGGGAATGAATATTTGCTAAAAAGTATCCCAACTAAGCGGAAATTATGCTTGATTATCAAGGGAATTTCATGATCCGTTTTATGATGGAAGTCTTCATGAAAAAGTCGACATCTTATTGTGCTTTCTTGGCTGAAATTTCATATTCTTAGTTCATGAAAGCAATAGCAAGTCATCGAGTTGCCAATTTAACAAATATTACCTCTCCATAGCTGTCATGACACGGACAATCTGTGAAATAATATCATTTCCTTCTGCTTTTCTACCATGATCAGTCAATTCCGTTGTAATTTCTTCAAAAACTGCATAAATGTGTATATCTCACATTTTGAAACAATTCCGACTGTATCTCCCTTGAGTACATTTAATAAAATCGAAAGTGTATACACATTGGAGATTCAATAAATGAGGAGTTACCACTCTACCTAACATACTCTATGGTTTTTTGCCTTTTTAGAAATCTGTTTTATGAGTGCATTATGTCTTATTTTACTGTAAAAGTTTCTATCAATTGAATAGTTGTATTAGCAAAGGGACAAAAACAGCTTAAATGGAATGCCTTATTGATTTACAAAAACAATGTTTTAAATCTGCTTTTGAATCTGCGAATTTAAGCATTGATTTAAACCGCGCTTTGTGCATTGTTTTCAAAGATGTTTTAAAACGACGTCATTGGACATGAGGTTTATACTGTATGATAAACATGCTGTCCAATATGATCTATAGAACCGTGCGTTTAAAATACTTTTTTTGAACAGTGTTTTAAAAATGTTTTAAACAGGCAATGATTTTAATCAATGGCAAAAAATCATTGCATATTTAAAGCATTAAAACTGCAACCAGTCAAATATTAGTCATGATGATCAGACAATTGCAACAGACAATGTGGCTGCTGAGAGCAGACAATCAGATATATACCATTAATTAAGGTTACCATCGACCGTTTCGAAGGCGCTGGACGCCGAAGGCCCGTCTGATCCGTTTAACTTTTTACTTAACTTTCAAGAAAGCATCGACCTAAACTTGGGGAGTTTTCTCTAACGCACTCTTATTAATCAGATAATTACCAGCCAAAATGTTAGACTGCAACATATTGCAAGATATTGTCTCTGAACCGATTCATCACCAACAAATGATATCTGGGTGCTTCTAACCACATCCACTCCCTCTCTCTCTCTCTCTTTCTCTCTCTCTCTCACACACACACACACACAGAGAGAGAGATAGAGAGATAGAGAGAGATAGAGAGATAGAGAGATAGAGAGAGATAGAGAGAGATAGAGAGATAGAGAGAGATAGAGAGAGAGAGAGAGAGATAGAGAGAGAGAGATAGAGAGATAGAGAGAGAGAGAGAAACAACAAGATGTTCTTAAACGTCAATTTCTTTATCTTTGAAATGATTTATTCATGTATGTGCTTTAAAACCACTTTATGATCTGACATTTGGAGCGTTATCAAAACGATCGCATCAAATTGAAAATCATCTAAATTTGGTGTTCCTATCTTTGATCTCCCTAAGAGTAAGTAAACTCAAGAAATTAGGAATGATCGAAATGCATATCATAATATTAATTGTACGCAGTTCATATTGAGCGTGTGTCTCGCAAAAGTTGTGTTCCTTTTTAACAATTTCTGTCAAAAAGTTCTTTTGACCTTTCTTGGAGAGTAAAGTAAGATTGATACCTACCCAAAGGTTGCGTCGAGAATTTTCTTATCCAAATAATTATCCAAGATACAGAATTCTATATCTAAAAGTTCAATTCTCGATCCTGTGATGTAATTTAATTATATTTGCATAAGGAAAAATGCATAGGATCTCATGACCGGTGACCCTAGATATGTAATTAAGTGAAATCCAGTGTTTTATCTGCCTATTAGATTGTCATGGTGCATTGGTTTATCTCGACGTTTGCACTTACAGGAGAAACATTCAATCTTTCAATGCTGTTGACATTCACTGCTCTTCAGTTATGCCCGCATATTGGAGAAATCTTTCATTTGTGACATAGATTTCTCCCGTGTAAAATATTCATGGAAACAATGAGAAATCCCATCATGAGATCGCATGCCACAAGCAACGCATTGTAAGATATAAGAAACGAAATATTAAGATAAGAATGTGTACATATGCGAAAGAACTTTCCAAGTATTGGTCCACAATTGCGGATTAACATCTTACTTTGTTGTTAGCTACAATGCTGATCAGATAAACTGTAGTTAAAAAGCTTTTCTAAAGTGTGGGTAGCACAACAAACATTATGTATAACATGTACTGTACACCATTGACTTGAAACACAAATTGAAAATCGATAACGACGGCCATTGTCTCTTAATGTGTCTGGAATATGATTCTATTTGACTACTGTCATTTTACTCATTATAGAAACCATCCATCGTGTATGCTGTCGTAAATAAATGTACATTTTCCAAGGGTAAATTGAAAGCTGCATCAATACGCATTTTTACAATTGAAAATGCATTTTAGGGTTCTTTTGATATGAGCTAGTATTCTTATATTTAGTTTTGGATTATTTGATAAGAAAAGTTCAATATTACCAGGGGAATAAACATGCGGCTTGAATAAGCATGCAGTTGGGAGATCAGTACAAGTAAAGTACATATTACAGCACAAATTCAGTCGTTTTCTATTCCATGAGTCAATAACTAAATCATCTTGTGATCAAATACTCTTCAAATCAAAAGAACCGCTAGCAATTTTTGGTCAGATCTGTTGGGCTTTTGAACTCTTGGGATTTCGAAAAATATGCCAAAGTACTCTCATGATTACTGGAATTGTCATTTTGCATTTTCGCATCTTCATCACTTCACTATTAAGCATTTTAATATCAGAATATAGTATGAATTTCACTTACTTCAAAAGCCAATGCGAATACAAAAATAGCTGAATTCTCTTAAGTGTTGCAGCCTATATTTAACTACCGGTTATGCTTAGTTCATTGAAAGTACATTTATGCCATGATAATTTGTAAGTCTGTGTCATTCTCACCAGACACCGCTTACGCAAAACATCAAAATAAAAATGCAATTCAAGCAAAATCTCCAAAGTGAATCAGCTTAAGAGTGTCTACTGTTGTCTGTATATTTCTATTTATTTGTATTTGTATTTTTATATACAAATACAATAATAATCATTATATAATTATTGTATTGTATTTTTATATTTTTTGTGTCCAATCAGAGTAGCACCCCGTGGCTCAAAGACTTAACACAATCAATCACGATAATTGGCTAGATTAGAGAAATTAATGAGAATTTGAAATAGTGATTACTATGAAGTATAATGATTATGACACATACCAATAAATTCAAACGCTGGGAGGACAAACTATCTTTTTACTGAACGAAAGATGTTCTATTCAACTTTGTCTAAATCATTATCATCCTCCGTTAATCTTGTTCTATTTCTGTTTCGGTTTGACAGGGTTGAGGTTTTTCACTCTTCAAAGAAATCGATGGGGATCTTAATTAAGAAAGTCGAAATCTTCATTGAATATTTCTGTTATCATGTCCGAGCATTCGTCGCTATTTTACAGATAAGGCTGTTGTGCGAGTTCTTTGTTGCAAAGTGTGCTGTCCGCTAACTTTCGCTCATCTTTTCACATTCCAATTGATGCACTTTGCAGAATATTCAATTTTTTACCATTTTGAGTTGAATATATAATGGTTTGCTTTCAAAGCAATTTGTTTTCTATGCTTCTCAAGAAATGGGAATTTAGAAGATGAAAGATGATTTTCCTACCTACAATGTCCTGCAAAGAAAATCAAAACTTATGCAAACTTTGACATTCCTTCCGAGACACTGTATGTGCAAAACTCTTAAAGCAAATTCCCATGGTGCTTATCTTCGCTGGGAAATCAGCCGATTTTAATGTCTACAGCCGTATTTCAATGTATGTATGTCTGAGAACCTAAACTCCACTGAAGATTTCTTCGTGTGTTGGCCCAAGCAAACAACTTCATAGACTTGTGGCATTGGATTGCAGCGCTAGACAACATGCAGCAGCATGGATTATGCGGTCATTGCTGTCTCAGAGCAACATCATTCAATAGTAAAAATAAAGCTACGATTAACATGATGGGTTTGAGTACGCCATGTTGTCTCAATCATACTGAGGCTATTCTTTGATGAATGAGAATTAGACAAACAGTTCCTTGGTTGTCTAAGTCAGCCCACCAACAAACTTCAGGCAGACGTCTAGTCCGGCAGCCAGAACGAGTTTCTGCAGGGAACGAGGCCGAAAGTGAGACTTTCACATAATGATGTACACCATGCGCCTACTACGCATCAGCACGTCTGCCGCGTTCTATTGAGTTCCTCTTCTTGTCAGACAGGATCAAAGAAAAACACATGTAAATCCAATGGGACGCAGATTGCAGTTTTTGATTAAAATGAAATTTTCTATGTTTTCTCTGATTAAACGAAAAGTACTAAGCCCAGAGTCATATTCCATTTTTGACATGGAATGTCTTCAGGTCATTTCCTTTCATGTGGATGTGCTATTATCATGCTTATGATCGGCAATGCTTATGAGAATGTGTTTGAAAGTGGGCAAAGTTGCTCAAAATGATCGTGTTTGCCGACATTAAGAGACTCGCCAAATCTGAATGCGTTTCGCTATATAAACACGGATGCATGAAAATGAAAGGAAATGACTTGAAGACATTCCATGCCAAAAATTATGACTCTGGGCTTAGTACTTTTCGTTTAATCAGATAAAACATACAAAATTTCATTTTAGCCAAAAATCTTCACAATCTGCGTCCGATTGGATTTACATGTGATTTTCTTTGATCCTGTCTGACAAGAAGAGGAACTCACTAGAACTCGGCAGACGCAACGATTTGTAGTAGGCATAGAGTGTACATCATTCTGTGAAAGTCTCACTTTCGGCCTCTTTCCCTGCAGAAACTCGTTCTGGCTGCCGGACTAGTCTGTTTCCTTTTTGAGACCCATAATGATCTCCGCAAGAACATGTATTAAAATCGGAAAACTTTCTAGTTAGGCCCTATATTAAATTATTCCAGTTAGGGCATATTAAATCTATTTCATTGTCTCTGGTAGCCGCTCACGGAAAGCATTAGGTAATTTTGCGGATGACCATATGGACATCAAGAATGGAGCTCTATTTCAACTAACTACTCCATGTAGTATATTTGCAAATAGAAAGTTCGTAAGATTCCGACGGACATTCATTAAGTATCACTTTAAACACACTACTGGCCTGCAGTAATCAATAGATGCTGCTTTTTGCAAACACAATGTAAATAGAATGATTGAATATTGAGCTCCATCCTCAGTTGAAAAATAGGAACAGACCTGAATAGCTGCTTGATTTCATCCAATATCAGGAATCATCAGCAGACCTAGTTCACACCTCTCAACATCGACCATGTAGACTTCACAGTTCGGACCATGTAAAGACCTCTGCTTGCGAGTTCTCTACTGATGTCTTCGTATCATCAAAGTATCAGAAATCTATGCCACTGAATTTAGAGAAGACGACAATATTTAACTAGAATGGCGCCATTCAGGACTCAGACTGCAGGTCTAGTTCAGGATTTCTCTGCCTTTATTTTGAGATAAATTTTCATGTAAATGCCATGTAATCTCGAAAATTCTCCAGAGAAAGATCTGCTTGAGAGAAGTCACTTGTTTAAATGGACCATCGGCAAGACCCATAGATCGCATTGGAGAAACTACAAAGGCTCATTTAGTGTCCAGAAGATTTTCGCTCCAATGGTTTTTGCATGATTGATCAACATTATCTATTGCAAGCGATCATATGACGAGTAATATTCCAGCATGCCTGCAGGTAATTTTGTGATTTCGTCTTTAACTCCATGTCCGCTATTCTTTTGTTACCTTTCTACAAGTGGATACTCATCTAGTTTTGCTCTTCTGATTATACATATGGCATCTTTATTAAATATCACATTATGGAAAAGTCATCTGAAAACTACATAGTTTTAGGAAAATGCAGAGAAGTGTCAGATAGATGCATTTTTTAAGTCAAATATAATTAGAACTACGCATTGAATTGCTTAGTTCTTCTGCTTGTTCACCGGTATATCGAGTTGTCCGCAATAAGCATCAAAGATTCACTTTGAGTTAGAATTCACTGATATCATGGCAGTAGTTAGCTCGTTGCTGCAAATGGGTCAGATTGGTGCAATTAAGGCTGTGTTTACTATAGGTATAATCAAAAATGTTGAACGTTCTCCTTGTGAGTTCAGGAGTTTCAAAAGTTATTATTAGTGAGTTAAAATGAACTAAAAAATCAATCAAAATAAGTGCAACTGATTTGCAAAGAATGTAGTAACATAATTTATTTTCCAACGAGGAAAATCTGCTTCGTGGAAGTGATAAACCGGTGATTTGGAAGGCTTATGTCGAAAAAATTCGTTGTCACGAAAACAGATCCTGCAGATCGGCGGCTTCAAGTACTTTTTCAACTTTCTTTATAAAGATTCGCATCCATCATCATTTCTCTTTAAAATCAATTCGATTACGTAATTTGCAATACATCGCCTTACACTATTAACCTGCAACTATTATTCCTTGTTTTGCTTGATTATTCTTACTCGTTCGACACTCAGAATTAGGCTCTGCAGGGAACGAGACCTTCTTCAGAATGATGTACACACCTTCTGCCAAGCACGAATCTGCACGTCTGCCCAGTTCCATCTGGTTCCTCTTCTTGTCAGACAGGATCAAATAAAAGCAATGGTAAGCAGATTGTAGTTTTTGGCAAAAGTGAAATTTTCTTTGTCTTCTCTGTTTAAGCGAAAGCTATTAAGTCTGTGGTCAGGAGCAGGAGGGTATAGCTGTACACTGTTAGGCTTCATTCTTTTGTGTTTATTGACCAAAAGGAAGTAAAATGATTTAATAATTGCTAGAAAGCGGCCGGCGCTTCGTGCCACTGACACTTCAAGCGCCAATTCAGAGCTGACAGCATGATGCAGCGCGCTATAGCAATGAGGCAGAGTTCTTGATGAATGCCATTAAAACTGTGGGAGCTCATATTTTTGGTTAATGGCGCAGGTGGAAGTGCCTTTATGAGCCGAGCTTCAGTAACCTGCAATCGATAGCACTTTCACTTCTGTCAATAATTTCTGCATTAAAATGAGACATCTTGATGTCACAGATGTCGTGATTCTTTAATCCATGTTCATAAAGGTTGCTTCTTTTTTTCTTATTATCTAAATCACGTTTGTGTTCATTAGTATATCATTTATGAAATTTTCTATATTTCCCTTACTTATGATGACGCACATAACTGTCTGAAATTTATCTCTCATAATTATCACGCAAAATTCAATGACACAACCTGCCGTCAAAAAAAGGGTGTCCGATGGGAGCTTGACTCTCTCCACCATTTGCCATAATATACATTTATCACCTAGAACAAAGTGTACTCGAAATTGTAAAAGATGATTACGACATAATTCCCCAATATTATGGTAGATACATATACTAGATGACATTATCACGGGCCCATTTAAAACGAACGATACTCGTAGTATCAATATTATATTATCAACAAACTATTCAATTCGATGTCCCCAGACATAAAATTTGCTATGGAAGTCCCTAACGAGACTCTTATGATCTTTTAGATTTTAGCATTGGGATAAGCAATAATAACATCGAACATGAATACTCCGTCATACATCTCTAAATAAAGATAGCTGGTTACCTTACCATGTCAAAATCAGCTATACAAAAAGTAGCCAAATTAATGTCGGACCAAAACAAAAAAGACGAAGCTCTCTTGAAAGTTAGTCATTGATTCAAACAGAACGGGTTTTCTAATCGTAAAATAGTCATTAAATCTAATAAGAAAGCTGAAATAAGTAATGATGACTTCGTTCCCTGTAAGATAAACTTCATATGTAATGCGTGCAATCGTAAGCTAACTAAATTGATAAAACAATGTGATCTACCGATCAAACTCATTAGTAAATCTGCTCCTACTCTTCAATCGGTTGTTAAAAATCAGCAAAAAAAATAATCAACATGGTGACTGTCATCTTTGTGCGTCACTTCCGAATAATCATAGTATAAATTGGTCTGACTATTCGTCTGTTTCAACGCAAGCGTGATTTAGATAATAAGAATAAAAGGAAGCAACCTTTATGAACATGCATTGAAGAATCATGACATCTGTGACATCAAAATGTCTCATTTTAATGCAGAAATTATTGACAGAAGTGAAAGTGCTATCGATTGCAGGTTACTGAAGCTCGGATCATAAAGGCACTTCCACCTGCGCCATTAACCAAAGATATGAGCTCCCACAGTTTTAATGGCATTCATCAAGAACTCTGCCTCATTGCTATAGCGCGCTGCATCATGCTGTCAGCTCTGAATTGGCGCTTGAAGTGTCAGTGGCACGAAGCGCCGGCCGCTTTCTAGCAATTATTAAATCATTTTACTTCCTTTTGGTCAATAAACACAAAAGAATGAAGCCTAACAGTGTACAGCTATACCCTCCTGTTCCTGACCACAGACTTAATAGCTTTCGCTTAAACAGAGAAGACAAAGAAAATTTCACTTTTGCCAAAAACTACAATCTGCTTACCATTGCTTTTATTTGATCCTGTCTGACAAGAAGAGGAACCAGATGGAACTGGGCAGACGTACAGATTCGTGCTTGGCAGAAGGTGTGTACATCATTCTGAAGAAGGTCTCGTTCCCTGCAGAGCCTAATTCTGACTGTGGTGATTTAAGCAGATATAACTTTCCTTTTATTGTCAACAGCTCAATAATCCTAGCATCTTGAACGTGACAACTTTTAGCAGTACAACATTGGATAAATTTTATTGCAATGTAAATGTGATTAACAACTTTGATGTTTCGATTGCTCCACCTCTTGAATTTGTCACGCATTTGCACAAAATTGATATTTTTTCAGAGAGTGTTCATAATTCATGTAGTTCCAAAAAGTGTTCGTATTAAAAAAGCTTTTGACTTTAGAAGTTCACAACTGAATGCATTTCTGAAGACTGGTCCTTAGTTTATGATTCACAAGATGCCGAAGTATGCATAGAACGATTTAACGAAATTTTCAATCAAGCTTTGTCAATAATACCAACCTCATCAAACTTGCTCCAAAAACTAAGCCTTGGGTAACACCAAAAGTGATTTATCTTATCAATTAACTTTGGCGTCCCTATCGTGATGAAGACTTTCCGCTGTACCTACAGTGTACATTACAAGGCAAAAAGTAAAACTTGAAATCATTAAATCGAAGGAAATATTGAGCTCAAATGTGTAAACTTGCAAAGGTGTTTGGTCTGTTGGAAGTGATGTCAGAGGAAAGACAACAAATAACTCGACTGCTCATATTATTTCCTTATACGTATTTGAAGCCGTAGAATCTATCAATTTGTCAAATTCAAGTTTTTTCTTAAAGAGCGGTTCGTATGATTTTTATCGCAAAACTATAAGTCGCACGACTTCTCGATTTGTGATAGTGATATGTTCTTATTTATCTTTATTACCTTTCTTATTTATATGAACTCAAAACATGCAAGGTCTCAGGTAGCGACGGCATTCAACATTTTTTTTCTAAAAGCCGCAGCTCCTGAGATTTGTAAGCCATTGTCACATATTTTCAATTTGTCATTTGATAACGGCCGTGTTCCTTATGTGTGGAAAGTTTAATTTGTGTGCCCTGTTCCAAAAACAACCTGTTAAAAGAGACCTTTTCCATCCAATTTCTGTTCTCCCTATCACCAGCAAGGTGTGCGAGAGCATTGTACTTCGGAAGTATAGACGGCCAATTATCGACTCTTGTCAATTTGCCTACCGACCTCACTCGTCGACCATTTGTGCATAAATGATGCAGCTGTCAGACTTTTGGAATTGCCCAATGTCAGGCCAGTCCGCATTTTGACGTTCTATTTGAGCTGTGGATTTGACTGTTTAATACATGAGCTCCTCGTAGCCTGTCCTTCTCAGTTGCCACTTCCTAATTGTAGGTTTTAAGTTAACAACCGCCAACAACATGTCAAACTGGGAGAAAACCATCAGCTTTAGTAGATCAGTTAACGGTGTCATACCTCAGGGCTCTTTGCTTGGACCTTACATGTTGCCTTTGAATGATGATGTCAAAGTCATCAAATACGCCAATGACACCACGTTGATAATTCCTGTTTTCTGGCATGAACCAGATGATTTGTCTATTTTTTCCTCAGAAGTTGATAATTTTGACAGCTGGTGTAGAGATCATCGTATGTCAATTAATCGCATTAAGACCAAGGTCCTTAATATCAATTTTTCATTCACTTCTTTGTACAATGATAGTGATTTCGAAACTATGCGCTTTCTTAAAATTCCCGGTCTGGTATTCAGTGATGGCCTAACTTGGTCAAATCATTTTCAATGTATAATGCAATATGTCAAAGCGTTTGTATATCTCACATATATTGAAACCCATTTTCAATCACCATCAACTTGTGCCTATTTTCAACTACATCGTTTGCTCGATAGTGGATTATGTATCACCTGTCTTTATAAATCCTGGCAGTGCCCTGAACTCAAAATTCGAGATCCTTTGCAAAAGAGCTTTCAGTATAATTCACGGATTCAAGGCAAAATTTTGACAAAATTCAAACACTTTACGACTCCAACCACATTCTACACCATCTGCTTCCAATTCAATCCCATCACAGTTCGAGACTGATCCTGCCTCTCTAAGACATTGAGGAGACAGAACGGATTTGTTTCTTTCTAGTGCTGTATTGTTCAGCAAATTGACTTGATTCTGACTTTGCTTACTTCTCAATTATGTTTGTAATTTCTCTTCTCACAAATCTCCACGATTTTCATTGGAGATTTTCATGTATTGTTTTATTATGAAATAAACTATTGCTATAATTATGATTATCATATGTCGCTGAACGCATTCTGGACACAGAAGTAACATTGCGTGGAAGTTGTCATAAAAACTGGATAATAATTCATGATGATCTAAGTGCAGATTGCCCCAACAGCGACTGATTCGACAAGGGCGAGTTGACTGGAAGAATTTGTTTTATCGAGAAGTAAGGAGTTTCGAGCTTTCTGCGGTAGAACTCTTAGAAAATATAGTTCGTCCGAATGAACAGATTAGCTGCTGTCTCAAGAAACACTGTCAGTGCTGTGCATGAATGATCTGATGGACTGTCCACAGTCGCTCAATTATTACAGGGTCGCAATCCCTGATCATTTCAGCAAAGTCGGTACTGCCGAGTTTGCACCTGTAACTGAGAGCAGATAACTGGTTCTCTAAAATTGAGTCGCTCAACTTGTCTAAATGCAATTATCATAAAAACATGGATTTTATTTCAAAGTCAAATTCAAGTAGGCAATGATCAATATTAATTTTTAGAAATTGCTCTTTCAAAAGAATTGTTGTAGTGTAATGCACGTTTGATAATGTAGGCTATTGTCACAAATAATTGACCGACATTGAAACAAATCTCTAACAGCATCATTCACCCCTTGAAATTAGCTTGTCACTTACAATTCTCTATCTAACACTGTTTCTGTGTGGTCGCCCCTGGTTACCGAAAACGGCCACTCTGCTTTCACAAGGACTTGTTCCAGAATTGTTCTTCAGGAACGTTATTAAATCGGGTTTCCAGCACAAGTAAAGAAGTAGAGACTCGTCGATGAAAATGATTTGGACTGCAAGACAGCATCTGCAGAGCAGTCTGGAAACGAGAACAAGCGCCCCGGACAGGGGAAGAGCCAAGAACATGCTGGATAGCAGCGGCAGTGAGCGGGGTGAAGATAGCTTCTGGAATAAACGCTCAATTAATAGCGGATTTGGTCCAAAGACGTCTTTCTTTGACTTTATTTTGGTTTATCGATGCGATGATGCTGTCTCAGAATCGAAGAAGTATTTCTTCAATGTGATTAGCATAGAAAGCATCTACAGATCATGTGCTTTCATATGAACACGGTGACAGAGCTAATCCTAGCGCTACTTTACTGCAAATTGCGATTCAGTCAGCGTCAGTTATCCACCACTAGGGTGACGCATTGAGTTTATCGAGTTTTTACGGCTGCCTAAAGAATGCCTTGTTCCAAGTAGTTCGCTTGACGTGCTACTGTATTATATAGGGCTACTGGATAAGCTACACTGATAATGTCGTTTGCTTTTCTAGATGTTTCGTAATTACTTTTACTGACAACATCTGACTTCCGATCATTCCTTCTACAGGACTTACGGGACATCATCTGTAGAAACTGAATTGAGACAAAAATACTAAATTATATTTCCGCGCGATTAGAGAGACGCTGTTACGTATAATTGATGTTTTATTTCAATAAGTCTTAGTCCATGTAGTTCTCTTGAGGTGACCCCTTAGTCCGCTATAAGCAAAGGTTGAGAAGCACTGACATTGCCAACGATAGAAACGAGTGGAAGCAGTGAACGGAGGGGCCACCTCGTGTTACCGGATCGTCCGTACGGCTGAAGCTGAGCCCGTGTTGATTCTCTTACTTTCTCCTTCTCTCAGTTTCCGAGCGGAAAGTGCAATGTAGCTCAGAATTTGCGGAGAAAGATAGTTGCAATTTTGGAAGTTGATTTTTAGTTTTCGAGTCTTCCCCCTCTTGAAACTGAAGCACTGAGATATCGACGCCTGTGGCTTCAGAGAGACTTTATAATGGCACATTTGCTTCTCTTCTTCCGAGAGGAAAATTAAGGAATAGCGGTTTTCTGATAAACATTTTCCGGTCAGCAACTCAGATTTGGGGGGAGAAGAATGCCATAACACCAGGCCCGTGCAATGTGAACAAGGTGAGCAGTGTTGTTAGCATTAGATTTAAAGCAATTTCTTATTTCTACCGTAAGAATGCCTCCGCGTGCTTGCACGCAGGATGTGATTAGAAATATATTAGTGGGTGAATTCCAATGCACATTAAAAACCCTTTGATATTGCAATTAAATGATCAATTCTGCTCATCATCTTGACTTTTAAATAAGAAGGTGAGAAACCATTACACTAAGAGAGTTCAAATTGTGCCATCAGTGTCAATTGTTGTGTCAGAAATGTCGTCAACCGACTGCTCTTAGAGCCCGCTTTCATATACCACGATTCGTCTCCAAAATTTTATAGAGATATCTTCGACTTTGCTAAGATACGTTAATGACATGTCGTCAACATCATCATATCGAAAATGACTAAATTGCAAAAGTCTCGTCTTTTACGGAAATTGCCACGGATTGGACATGGGACTTTTAATTTATAGCCGCCCTGATTAGTAGCCGCAGGCATAAATGACAGTTTTCAATTGCAGCAACAATCGAATAATAGCCGGCTTTGAATAGTATCCCCTCGATTAGTAGCCGCAACTAAGAATGGCAGCCTTAAATAGTGACAGCGATTATTTTGCGAAGAAACACGGTACCGTTCTTGCTGCATCTAGATGTGTCGCAAAAAAGGACGTTTGAGCCACCGAGAGGAGATTTTGTAGTTGATTTATTAATTTGAATGACACTCTTGTGCTGAGCATATATTCTGTTGAATTTCAAATTGAATTCTTACAGTCCTTTTTGAGATTGGTATGATTGAATCCATTATAATACATGTTTACAAATCTCAATTATTCTTTTGAATCGCCTACCTTTCTGTAAAGCTATCCGAATCAATTACTTTATCAGTTAAAACAATCAGTTTAAATGTGTATCACTTTAGACGATCTGCAATGTAAATGATACATACAATTTCCTCATACAGCAAATAGAAGCATTTACACTGCGAAGTTGTTGACCTCCAGAAATGTGTATTTAAGGAAAACTCAGTCACGATCATTCCATTCCGATAATGCTCGATAATTATCAATCCATGAAAGAATCGTAAAACTTGTTAAATCTAATTATATGAGGATAGGAAGCAAAGATAATGTGAAAAGAAAACGTTACTTGGTAAATATGTTGTGATCTTGAAATTGAGTTCACTGTGACTATCAGGGTGAAATTAATATTAATACGACAGGCTAGAATCAATCTGTCAAGGAAAATGTACATAACTTCTCTGGTGACCTGAAATGCGGATTCCCCAAAAACGTCAATAATCGAGGAGACTACGGTGAGCAACAACTACAATTACGACAATAACAGAACGACTTTATAAATCTGCATAATTGTGAAAGGAAAATGGTTTTGGCCTTGGTTTTCTGTTTTCAAGATCAGCATCGTTAGTTCTTTCTAGTCATCACAATTCTTGTGATGGTAGGCATATGTTTCTTTTGTTGTAAATCTGCCAGCTTTTCTGAATAATCTTCGAACATGCATATTTATCGAGACCAGAAGTAAATTAAATACATTATTATTGTTCTCAGCAGTCAATTAGCGTAATATATAAGATTCTGAAGTAACAAAGGATCGATAATCTATGACACATTATTGAAAATCATAATTTTGCCCAGAAAATGCCAGCTACAGTATTGTTCGAAGAAACTTACCTCCGTCTGAGTATGTTTCTACACCGCTTCCATCTTGAAGACCAGCAGCCCATGTCCCTTCGTAACGTGCACAGGAGTTCATTGCCTCACGGACCCCGTAACGTCCTTTGAAGCCTGTTGTCCATTCGCCTCGATAAACCCAACGACCTTTTGATTCAACTCCCTCGCCGTGTCTTTTACCTTTAGTCCATGTCCCAGCGTATGTGTTTCCACTGGGCCAGATATAAACACCACATGATTCAAATCCACTCATCCACTGTCCAGCGTATTCGCCCTGACCTCTTGGGCCTGTACAAACACCCAAACCATGAGCGCGACCGTCACGCCAGTCGCCTATATATGAGCCTCCGTCATCGAAATCAAAGCGGCCTCCCTGATCACTACTCGTAGTAGTCATTACGATAAATACACGCGAATGCGAATACCTCTAATATTCCAATAGATAGGGGTACTCAGGAGGGTTCTCGGCAAATAAAAAACCCTTTGATCTTCTCAACTAGTCGAAAGTCAGCTGAGATCTCACTTGCGAACGGTTGGATAGAGAGCATGACAAAATGACGACGAAATGACGATTACACTGACGCATAGACAAAGAAGGTTTCAGGAAACTTCAGGGCAAGCTCTAGACACAAGCCTGCCAAAAACTATTCAACAAAGTAATCGCTGCCATTTTTGGTCGACGTCCAGTAGAAAGCACGTGCTCGCTAAACTCCGACTGAAAAATCACTGTTGATCACCCACGCACGAAGACTATCCCGAGGCGTCTGTGAGAGGTCGAACGGTGAGGTTGATGAATGTAGCGTTGGAAATGACGACAGAGAAGAGCTGTAGTCAGTTGGAAGCTGGCTTGGCCACTGATGATCTTTTTTTCTCCCTCTCTCTCTCGCTCGCTCTCTGGACCGCAGCACACGGCACGCCCAACCAAGAGTCGATGGGAGGAATTGAGTTAGAATGAATGAGAAGAAGGTCGCTGCCTGTGAGACAGGGAAGACGAGGGGAGATCTGCTGGGGAAGAGGTGAGAGAGAGTTAGGCAGTCGGATTGAAAAGAATGAGGGACTGAAACGTTGAGTAGAAGAGAGAGATAAAATGAGATAACGTAAAACCTTTATTGAGCAGAAATATTAGGGCAAGTTCGAAGAGAAAGGCCTGAGGAATACGATTAATTGAAGCGAATGCTTGGATGTTGGAGAGACAAGTCAAGGTTTTCGTCACTCGTCGAGGCTACTCCATGCTGTTGGGGAAGAATTATTCTCAACTGCCATTATGATTCCCGTATGTGGGAAGGATCAATACAGCATTCGCGGGGTTGTTGAGCCACTAGTAAGCTCTCATTTTCAATAACATAAATGTTTGGTACGATACGGTCTACGTGCGTGTTTCATTGAAAGGACATAGGTCGTTCGAGTGAGTCGATTTTGATTGATAAATCAATTACGCGACGCGACAGATTATGAATCAAACAGTTTCATTCTCTTCGAACATTAATAAAATTGAACGGAAAAATCATTCAACTGAAACTACAACACATTCTCTCAGCGAAGAGAGGATTCTTTATTTGAATAGGTGGAAAAATATTTGTCATACGATGCTTGTCGATTTGACAAAAACATTTTTCACCTCAAATGAACTTTAGTGCTATATTGAAGCAAAAAGTATGGAATATGTGGTTTCTTTTGCGAAAGAACAAGCGAAAGAGCAAGCGAGAGAGAGAGAGAGAGAGAGAGAGAGATCTCCTCCTATCTTTTATGGAGGATCACTGGACTTATTTGACACTACAAACATTTTCATTTTCACAATGAGTTTGAGCAGAATCTGCTTTTTTATTTCCGCGGACAATTGTGTGAAGAAGAAACAATGAAAGAGATACTTAGTTGTGCAAACCAAAAACGTGTGTTCATCGTGTACTATAATAGACTTGATTGAAAGCACCTAATGTTCTTGTTGAAAATCTTGAATTTTTCTTACACGAATTTCTACGAGGCTGAAAATGCGACTTTCACAGAATGATGGACTTCTTACAGTTATTACTAATCTGTACGTTTGCAGAGTTATACTTGGTTCCTTTGTGTACATGCTAATCCAATGGGAGTCAGATTGAAGTCTTAGGTAAATTTCAGACTTTCAATATTTTCTCTATATATACAAGTAAGTAGAGAGTACAAAGTCTAAAGCCGCAATTTTTGGCAAGGTCTTCAATGCGATTCCTTTAATATGCATGTGTTGACATCATGCTTCTGGTCGGTAGTGTATGTGTTTTCAAACAAAAGGAAGCTTGCTAAATCTGAATGTATTCAGTTTCACAGGCAAAGGTATATGAACACCTGAGTTCATGACTTGACGACAACCAACACCAAAACCTATGGCCCTAGACAGAACACTTTCCATTTGAACAGAGAAAACATAGAAAATCTCATTTTTAACGAAAAAAGTGGTTGCCTCACATTTGAATTTATGTGTGGTTTCCTTTGATTCTGTCTGACTAAAAGAACCGGGTAGAACTCGGCAGAGGCACAGATTCGTCGTAGACAAAGGGTGTGCAACATTTTGTAAATGTCTCTTTTTCGTCCTCGTTCTATGCAGAGACTCGTTCTGTTGGTCAAATAACACCCGAAGACAAAGTTCTACGATTACTACAGTAAGACAGCCTTTGATATCCAATAAAGTCTCACCAAAGAATGATGTGAATAGTACAAACAAAATGTGCCAATTATTGGACATTTGAAGACTCTTCATTATAATATACTGACAATAAAAATCATATATTTTTGCGTGCATTCAGAAAAATTCGAAAAAATGTAAGAAAAATGCAAAAATATCGGTTGCCGATACTTTTTCTGCAACCGCCGCCACAACAGTTCAAGGACATACATTGAGTACAATCATAGAGTTCTAATGCTTGAGCGAGTCTATTTGAATATCTGACCGCAAAATTCACTGGTTCTTTGATTACAAATTTCAACACACACGTGACAAAAAAATTCGGACACAACATAAGCATTTCAACAACATAAATTGGTACATTGGATGCCAAAAATTCTATGAATTGCACCTAAACTTATAATCCAGTTACAAGCATATGCATTTGAAAAGTGGTTTTGATTTTAAAGTGAGGCAATAGTGCGACACGTTATGTATTTGAAAGCTCAGAGTTGAGCTTCAAGTTTTCTCTATTTTTGCGTTTTATTTTTTAATTCTGTATACAGGTCCTTTCATAAATATCTTCATAATATCATAAATATCCTTTCATACATATGTGAGGGCGATAACTTTCAGAGTTTTTGCAGCCTTCATGCCATCCTGCTTCACTCCGGATTGCAAGATTCTTGCAAATCAGCAAGAAAATGAAGATTCGTTGAGGGACCATTGATGATATCACAAAGAAATTTCAATTGAATGGAGAAGTACACGATTTGGAGCGCATCGGAAGATGAAGGAAGACGACACGTCAATAGGATCGTGCGCAAAGCTTTGTCTAATCGTC
>CAJQUW010000575.1:0-63794 GCA_907163375.1 Prostheceraeus crozeri | reverse complement strand
AAATTATATTATTCTATAACAAATAGACAACATGTTAAAAAAATCATATAAAAAACAACACTTTTTGACTAGTAGTTGCAGGAAAATCTAAAAAATTTAACAAAAGAATCATTAACTTCATGGATGAAAACTTATAAACGTCAGGCAGGCACGCGTTTCTGATAAAATCAGAGCAATTTTAACAAGTCCACAGCCAACTGCAACGTTCAAAAAAACGTAACAAAACCTCACGAATATCAATGGAAGAACACTTATTTTTCAAAGATACTGAAGGCTAAGCAGAAACTTGAGTATACTGTATAATAAACACTTTAACACTCTCTGAATTTTATGTTTACTTTTAATCGTTATGCTTTATGTACATTGTATATGCATGACTTTCATTCACTTCAATAAACATTACTATCATTATTATTATTAACTGAATTATAACTTCTCTTTGACTCAGTCATCACATTCGCCAGCTTATTTCTTTCTTTTCTTCGTCATTTCTTCTTCAAGTTTTGATACTTCTTCTTCGAGTAAGCGCTTTCGCTTTATACCCATCTCCAAAGAAGATTGAGCCTTTTGCAGAAATGTCCTTGCAGAAATGTCTCTCAATATTTTCGCAATGTTTGAGTTTGCATCATTGATCATTGATGAACTATTATTTTACTTTTGGTCATGGACGCTTCATTTTGGTGACAAAGACCATCAGAATTTCAGGTGTCAGTACTTGAGGCCACGCACACATAGTGGGATGTCTTTTATCCTTTTATCCTGATTATATACGTGGTTCTTCTCCCAATTCACACACATACCTGTATTTCAGGCATGCGCACTTCGTCGGTGGTAATGAAGGATGTTATTACATGCAAAACACTTTATAAGTACAATGACGAATCAAGTAAGAAATTATAACTACGGCAATTTAAGTTCACGTACACATGAGAAGTATAGCCTTTGACACGGATCATTCATTGTCAATGACGAAGGGCGCCTGGGTAGTACAGGGTTGACTGATTATCATCGACCATTGTATCTGTTTTACAATATAACTTTGGGCTCTCTTGCTTTCAATAATGAAAATATTTCAAAAAGTGTTTACACAACGAAGTAGATAATAGCCTATAATTTGATTCAGTAAAAAACATGTAGAGAAGTTAAGTTTAAATCGGAATGGTAGAAAAATTACAAAAATTCTATGACTTTTTATGACAGGCGCTAAATTTTATCACATTTTATGATATTTTTTGAAAATCAGGAATTTTATGACATTTTATGACGCTGGGAGGCCTGTAGTTTAATACAGGGTGTCCGCGGTTCTTCGAGATCAAAATTCCAGGCTTTTTTAGATCGCGGGCATGCTAATAATACCAGCCCATAGGGCATGAAAAGGAAGTCACTAACTGAGACTTTCTGAAGATGTCCTGCCGTTGCAGAAAGAACTAAAGAGGCGGGAACAGAGTCCATCCCCAGATAAGATTGTCAAAGGAAAATTCCTCATACAAACGAGAAGCAAATGTTTGAAAACACTGTTTCTTGCTCTTATCAAGTCGATACTTTTCAACACATGTCTTTAATAGAAGAATATGTGAATGTCGGCACAAAGAGCATTGGAAGGCGAACAACTATGAAATATTTGAAGAATATAGTGAAAGTTAAGCGAGGACGCTTGTCGCTCGCTCCCTTTTTTAGCTTTCACGTCACGACTCCCCATACTTGGGGCTTGGACGGTGATGACATAGTCAGACTTATGGAGCGTTGTAGTACTTTTTGGTCCGGATGCCCTTCCTGCCGACACCTTCGGGGCTCGACCTCTGGACCAAAAGATCGCTAGGCCAAGCACTTAACCACTGTGCCACGGAGACCACTGTGCTGCCTGATGTCAGAAAACAACTACTCCGAGAAACACTTTATTACGGCCAATATTCCGACTTAAATGGAAGTCTTAAAGACGTCAGAACATGCAGCACATGCTCGCAGATAACAAATTAAGGAAAAAAGGATTCTGATGAGCTGATAAAACCTTGTCTTCAGACCGCCTGACACAAATGAGGATGGGCGATCTACATTACAGCTTGTTTTAACGATACAAGTGCCGTTGACGTATCAGATCCTTGGTACAGAGCGAGGAATCATAGAAATGGAAGAATTAGATATCAAATAAAAATGAGAGATATTTTCAGCATGATATGACAGTACTTTGAATTTTATCTGTGGATTTAAAAAGTGGTTCTTGCATCGATAACTCTATG
Organism: Prostheceraeus crozeri; assembly: GCA_907163375.1. Lineage (NCBI taxonomy): Eukaryota > Metazoa > Platyhelminthes > Polycladida > Euryleptidae > Prostheceraeus > Prostheceraeus crozeri. The sequence goes on along the minus strand of CAJQUW010000575.1, from coordinate 61,557 downwards.
TATTGAATGCATTGAGATATCATTGCACTTCCTCGCACCAGTGCAAGACCTCAATATCATGCAGGAAACATAATACCGCATAGCTTATCGTGCTTCGACCTGCAATTGACCTCACTGTTTATGTTACTTAAAGCACTCGACTCTCCGCGTCTCGTGATTCAAATAACATTGACAATTCGTTCAATTAGGGTGGATGCACTCCAAACTATGCGGTAATAAACATGTCATGGATAGGAAACAGAATGAAAAGGGATGTATGGGAGGATATCTGAACAGTCCTGGTTCGACCCATCTCGGACAGCAAAACCACAGAGTGAAAGCATCCCATCAGGATCGTCTACCAAATGCAAATAGTCTGGTCGACATGAGAGCACGTCTTTGAAAACGTATTAACCACTACGTAAGGTCATGTCCGTTCCAGCACACAAAACAAGCTTCAAAATGGATTGTTCTTATGGAATGCAATGCCTTCCTGTTCATGTTAGGTCAATCTCACCTACTTACACTAATTCATTTGAATCAAAATTCTGAAGTGGAAAGATTATGTCGATAATAGAAATGATGGCAACAGAGCTTGCTATTTGCAGGTGCAGGAAAACTATGCATTTCCGTAAATACACATGTTTTGGCATCAAGCGGATATTTCCCATTTCAGCAGATCTAATGCAAAATGAGACCGAACTTCTATAAAAGAGGGAAAACATCATCTCTGTGACTCGGACAGCTCAACGAGGTATTCATCAGAAACTCTAATACTATTCATCAACTGAATTTGCCGACATTTCAAATACTACGTGTTACATTCCATAACACAATCCGATTTGCCATTCAATGAAAGATGCATGACATACTCTGGCAACTTTTTGTACCTCAACTTTCATGCTCAAGTGAACGGCCGCACTCTAAGGTTCAAGTAAACAACAGCTGAAGCATGAGGTGATAATCAAAGGTTGCTGTTCAAAGATAACGAAATTCCAACAGATAGCCATCATTTCGAGTCACAAGGTATTTCACACGTCCGTTGAAAATTTGATATAAATCAGGAGCTTCACATATCCGACAATCTTGATCAAATTTGTAAGAACAGTCAAGATGTGGTTCAAACATTGTAGGAGTAGGATTTGAAAGCCCGTCCAGTGTCCACCCCGTAATCTCTTATTATTTGAAGGAAGACAGGAAATTGGAACAGTTAGTACTTGAAGGATCTCCTTCACAAAACCTCCTTTTCAACATCTTTGTGTGCTCAAAAGTGACTTTACAGTGAACATAATCATTTTTATAAAGAAATCATCAATTCTCTACGACCGTAAATTTCATAATCCGCAGTCTGTACACGACGTTTCCTCTTCGACTTAACCATCAACCTTTCGGACCACCACTCAACATCAGACTTATTTCTTAGTGTCATCATGAGATAGAATTTAAGTCATCTATCTACAAAATGACTTCATGGATCCATCGAAGACTAGGAACAGCTTAGAGCAAGACAGAATAATTACAACGATGGCACGAGTTCGGGACTCTTCGAGAGGAAACAGTCATCACTCACTGCATGCAGAAATACTTCGATAAATGGGAATTTTATTACCACGTAGTCCTAACACAACCAGGAATCGAAAATGACGAAAGACACAAAGGCGACCGACAATCCTACACAGTCATACCTGGCTTTGATATCAAATTGACTCAAATGCCGATATTGATAAGCAACGCTGATATTCCACAATAAAATCTCCTGGCAATTAGTAACATCTCCATAGACAAATTTAATGAAAATACACGAAAAAAAAACTTCGCTATTTGAAAATGAGCGATATGACGTACAAAATGCGGCCTACATCCATGTACAACGGAATGATACTTATTGAAAAGCTGATATGTATGCTGCTTCGTATTCAATAAGGAGTATTTTTTACATGCGACAAAAGTTATGACGAGAGAAGGCCTATGCCTGCCAATTGGGGACTGTTGTTCAATCGCTAAGTAAAACACACAACCATTTGAGGTGCTTATGGGTTGTCTCCCCCAGGTTTTCAAATTTGTCTAGCATCTGCAAAAATGTATCAATCGCCACCAAACTTCAGATGCACGAATTTGAGTATATTTTCTACCCACATACAAAATTACACGCAGATCGGACAAGCACTTTTTGCATGAGAGACGATAACGTGAAGTGTAGCGAAGTCTGCTCCTTGATCTGACTTCGTCTGTTCGACGCATTATTGCTACTCATGTGTGCAGTGTTCTCTATCCCTCTTCGTCTCATCCACTGTTATTTGAAATCTTCCCACGACCACTACCTTGTCACACCTTTATCAAGCCAAGCATATTAATATAAGGGATGTGGTCTGGTCATCATCGCTTCACGAGTTGTTTTTGGAAATGACTTTGTTGACCTCAAGTGCTTTCTGCTCAGACGGTGAGGTCATAAGAAATCAGATCAAGTTGCAGCAACGGTTCACTTCAAGTTATCGCCCCTAATTCAAAAAGTACTTGTCCAATTTGGACAAGTTTTGGTATGTAGGTAGAAAATATCCTCACTCACGAGTGCTTAAAGTTTTGTAACGATTGATTCATTTCTGCGGATTTTACACAAATTTGAAAACGTGGGGGGATAGCCCATAAGCATCACATTTGATGACTGTATTGAATCCGTATGACTATATCTGTATGAAGCTATCTAGTGGCGACTAGAGGTCTGCATTCGTCAGAAAAGTTTTTCAGAAAAATGCGAACACAACTGCACTACAAGAAATGCAAACCACCGGCGTCGAACGTAAAACTTTTCTTGAGAACAATTCATTTAAAACTTATCATCCAATGTAGATCAGTAGTTCACGGGAGGAGACGACATCAGCTTAAATAAATAACGATGACACTTAAAATGGATTAAAAGTTGTAGATGTAAGTATAAGCCAAGCTGTTTTGCTGAATATACAAATTTTCGCCGATGTTCACGTAGAAGAGGATTTTCTAAATACTGTGCATACATCTCCAACATCTTCAAAGGATTGTTGGAGTGGATGGTGGTCACTGTTCATAGCATCAAGACTCGCTAGAAATTCCTTACAATTCGTGGTCAATATGAAAACTATCATCAACTTATCTCGTGAAGAGATGCATATCACGAGATCTGTTGATGAACTGCTCTTGACTAAAGGCGTGTTTCTGAATTGCGGATTATCGTTGCTCTGGAGCAAAATTGAAGATTTTACTCCGGAGCTACGAAAATGCGTTTCTGAGTTGAGGATTATTGAAAATCAGATAATCTACAGTGCAAAATTATTGCTCCGGAGCAAATTGTCGTTTCTATGTTGAGGTGTGGGTTAAATGGTCATTTGCTCCGTAGCAAATTGTCGTTTCTATGTTGAGGTGTGGGTTAAATGGTCATTTGCTCCGGAGCAAATTGTCGTTTCTATGTTGAGATGTGGGTTAAATGGTCATTTGCTCCGTAGCAAATTGTCGCTTCTATGTTGAGGTGTGGGTTAAATGGTCATTTGCTCCGGAGCAAATTGTCGTTTCTATGTTGAGGTGTGGGTTAAATGGTCATTTGCTCCGTAGCAAATTGTCGCTTCTATGTTGAGGTGTGGGTTAAATGGTCATTTGCTTCGGAGCAAATTGTCGTTTCTATGTTGAGGTGTGGGTTAAATGGTCATTTGCTTCGGAGCAAATTGTACTCCTCACCTATTCATTAATAATCCTCAGCGAAGGCAGGGTTTAAGCTGTGGATTATTGACTATCAAAACGTTCTAGCGCTCATTATATATATTCTATTGCCATAAAACTTAGATATTAATAGACATGGGTATTATGCAACTACACTCAAAATTTCGTTGAATCGATAAGGAAGTTTTTTCACCTCAGCCATAAATAATTAATCCTCAGCGATACTAGAATTAGCTATGGATTATAGAACCTACTAACGCTTATCAGATATATCAGTAGACGTGGGTATTCGGTAGTATAAATGAACCATGAATTTAATTATTTCTGTTAAGTGTATGAAGCATTTCAGTTTCTGTAAACATTCTGCAAATCATACTATCAGTATCATTAGACCTGAATAGAGTATCATTGAATACTGATCAATGAATGTTCAATCAATTAATGAATTTAATATATTAAATTATATATTATTAATAATCAATGAATTTGCACTGCTCTCTAACTCTAGTGTCTGCGTATTCGTAGATTTCGTCTAGAAACTAAAATTGGAATTGGAATTCCCTAATTTCTATAGGTCAGCGTAATTCAATCACGTCAGTCATTATTGCGAACGCATCATCATTACGTATGTTGAAATAGCTCTGGAGGAAAAATAATCCACAGCTAATCTTCAATTCAGAAACCGTCATTTGCTCCTGAGGAGTAAATCTGCTCCGTATCATCGTTTGCTTCAGAGCAGAATAATCTTCAACTCAGAAACACCCCGTAAGAGAACCCCGACTCTTGCTTATCACAAACCCCGATGATGAAAATCCGCGTTCACTTGTAACGGCAGAGGTTGATGTGTCAACGACGGTATACACAGCTCTGCTCAAGATCGGAGATTTTAGCTGCGCGCACGGTCCAATAACGCAGAGGGTTCGCATCGGGTGTAAAATCCCGGAGCGAAATATCGATCCAAGGATTGAGAAAACATTGTTAGATTCATGCAGATTGCGGTTTCTATCTACGACATTGCCTTTGCATACGTTGATATTGATTAGATAGGCGTAACGTCTGCAAATGATAATGAAAATCTAATAATCAATTGTAATTGTAAATCATTATGATTACGCATGTGATCAACTTCTCAAATCATTGTTTGCAATGAAGCAGCTCATGTAAGGTGCGTCCACATTTTACGAGATGAGACAGTTTAAAAAAATAAGCTTTTACGTCATGTGCACTGCACAAAATTTTATTGCTCATTTCATTTAAACACTGACAACATGATCATGAGAGCTGATTTGAAGAATAGCAAAACAGCAGGCTAGCCAACCGAAATTGTACTTGAATGTTTCCTCGCATGAATGTCTGTTTGAAATACCATTTCAAAATGTTCATGTCATTTAAAGCTGCGATTACTGATATGATTTCTGACTTTCAAAGCAACGGTCCTGGCGACGTTGAAGGCACGCTCGCACTCCACCCTAGTTTACTTCGAACCTCTGTTGTAAAGAAACGACCCAATTCCTTTAGCACGACGGATTCCATGGAGGAGGTCCCATTTATTGAACGATTCGTTGACTTCGAATCTAGGAAGCGCTGCAGCTCCTTGGCCGATGTTGATGCAGTCGCAGATTCTGCCTCAGTCGCAATGCAGTTCCGCTCGGAGTTTGCAGAGACGGAGATCATGTCGAGAGTAGACTTGGTAGTTTGTTGTACAGATACAAGCCCCCCAGATTCAAGAAAGAGAAACACTAGGGTGATAATGTTCTTCCTTTCCTAAATTTCTGAAATGAATGACTGATAACGAATTCAATCACGAACATTTCTTAAGATACCGGGATTTCGGGATTGTACATACTACTCGGTCACATATTGGTTATTCCATCCTTTTGCCAACCTAGCTGTGGAAGTTCAATAACAGAATGTTGTGCATTTGTCTTCCATAGACCAGAGCAAGCTAAGCAACATGGGGTAGTTTAGAAGATTGAATGTGGCGAATGTAACTGGAAATATGTTGGAGAGTCAAGTAGATCTGTGGAAGAAAGAGTTGAACAACACAAGAGAAATGTAAGAAAATTTGACACGCATTCAAAAATATCCAATCACATCGTAAAAGAAGACTATCAGTTCAATTGGAGTTCTAAGAAAATCCACATTGACAAAGAAAGTAATTATAAAAGCCGAGTGGTAAAGGAGGCAATACGGAGCAGTCATCATAGAAATGGAAACAAGGTGAAGATCATTTTAAGCAATGCGTGCGATGATGTGATCTAGGATATCTTGATAAACAAGTGACATAGTTTTTAAGATCGAGGACTAAATAACTTTGAAAAATTAAACCTTCTTTTTCTACATCCGTGATCATGCTGTCCGTTGGCCAGCGAAATATATCAGGAAAACAATAAATTAATGACAACATTTTGGCCCTTTCTCTAAATATTTATAATGACTTTTTGTGCCATCATATTGCTCATTTAGTCATTGATGGTTTTGCAAATTTAGAAGAGGATCTCTCACCCATAGAAGTGCCTCTCAGAGGTCAGAGTGAGTAATTCTCACATCATGGATTCAAATAATGTCAACATGTCACTTTAGATATGAGAAGCGGTGGCCGTCCCACCATTGCTGAATCAAACCATTCGTGAGCGTGGAATCCTTAAAACCACTGTTCTAGCTCAAGTCACAATTTGTTCTTACTGCTATCGTACTATTTGATATCAAACGTAGGATAGCAGAGGATGTATAATTCAGCATGTGGGCTAATGACTTTAATTGCCTCTTTTGACAACAGATAGAACTGTGACGGGATTCACAGCCATCTGAATGACGGTTATTATCACATCAGGATAATTCTGCCATCTCTGCAGACACGTTACATCATAATCATGAAGGAAGTGACGTCAGAAGGTCATTCTCTCGCATTTCACCATGTCATGGATCGAAATTCAGAAAATTCGTCGAATAACTTCATAGGCAGACAGTTCTCAATCTCAAGGCTTAGAAACGTGCGACATTCGAAAGTTCTGCATCAACACCATATTGTGAGAAAATGGTTCTGAAAAACCGAGCGATCGAACGAAAATGACATGTTCAAATCTGTGACGCTTATGCATGTTCATACCTAAAATGTGTGACGCTTATGCATGTTCATACCTAAAATGTGTGACGCTTATGCATGTTCATACCTAAAATGTGTGACGCTTATGCATGTTCATACCTAAAATGTGTGACGCTTATGCATGTTCATACCTAAAATGTGTGACGCTTATGCATGTTCATACCTAAAATGTGTGACGCTTATGCATGTTCATACCTAAAATGTGTGACGCTTATGCATGTTCATACCTAAAATGTGTGACGCTTATGCATGTTCATACCTAAAATGTGTGACGCTTATGCATGCTCATACCTAAAATGTGTGACGCTTATGCATGTTCATACCTAAAATGTGTGATGCTTGTGCATGTTCATACCTAAAATGTGTGACGCTTATGCATGTTCATACGTAAAATGTGTGACGCTTATGCATGTTCATACCTAAAATGTGTGACGCTTATGCATGTTCATACCTAAAATGTGTGACGCTTATGCATGTTCATACCTAAAATGTGTGACGCTTATGCATGTTCATACCTAAAATGTGTGACGCTTATGCATGTTCATACCTAAAATGTGTGACGCTTATGCATGTTCATACCTAAAATGTGTGACGCTTATGCATGTTCATACCTAAAATGTGTGACGCTTATGCATGTTCATACCTAAAATGTGTGATGCTTGTGCATGTTCATACCTAAAATGTGTGACGCTTATGCATGTTCATACCTCAAATGTGTGACGCTTATGCATCTTCATACCTAAAATGTGTGAAGCTTATGCATGTTCATACCTAAAATGTGTGAAGCTTATGCATGTTCATACCTAAAATGTGTGACGCTTATGCATGTTCATACCTAAAATGTGTGATGCTTGTGCATGTTCATACCTAAAATGTGTGACGCTTATGCATGTTCATACCTAAAATGTGTGACGCTTATGCATGTTCATACCTAAAATGTGTGACGCTTATGCATGTTCATACCTAAAATGTGTGACGCTTATGCATGTTCATACCTAAAATGTGTGACGCTTATGCATGTTCATACCTAAAATGTGTGACGCTTATGCATGTTCATACCTAAAATGTGTGACGCTTATGCATGTTCATACCTAAAATGTGTGACGCTTATGCATGTTCATACCTAAAATGTGTGACGCTTATGCATGTTCATACCTAAAATGTGTGATGCTTGTGCATGTTCATACCTAAAATGTGTGACGCTTATGCATGTTCATACGTAAAATGTGTGACGCTTATGCATGTTCATACCTAAAATGTGTGACGCTTATGCATGTTCATACCTAAAATGTGTGACGCTTATGCATGTTCATACCTAAAATGTGTGACGCTTATGCATGTTCATACCTAAAATGTGTGATGCTTGTGCATGTTCATACCTAAAATGTGTGACGCTTATGCATGTTCATACCTAAAATGTGTGACGCTTATGCATGTTCATACCTAAAATGTGTGACGCTTGTGCATGTTCATACCTAAAATGTGTGACGCTTATGCATGTTCATACGTAAGTGTGACGCTTGTGCATGTTCATACCTAAAATGTGTGACGCTTATGCATGTTCATACCTAAAATGTGTGACGCTTATGCATGTTCATACGTAAGTGTGACGCTTGTTCATGTTCATACCTAAAATGTGTGACGCTTATGCATGTTCATACGTAAAATAGGACGCTTATGCATGTTCATACCTAAAATGTGTGACGCTTATGCATGTTCATACCTAAAATGTGTGACGCTTATGCATGTTCATACCTAAAATGTGTGAAGCTTATGCATGTTCATACCTAAAATGTGTGACGCTTATGCATGTTCATACCTAAAATGTGTGACGCTTATGCATCTTCATACCTAAAATGTGTGACGCTTATGCATGTTCATACCTAAAATGTGTGAAGCTTATGCATGTTCATACCTAAAATGTGTGACGCTTATGCATGTTCATACCTAAAATGTGTGACGCTTATGCATGTTCATACCTAAAATGTGTGACGCTTATGCATGTTCATACCTAAAATGTGTGAAGCTTATGCATGTTCATACCTAAAATGTGTGAAGCTTATTCATGTTTCATACCTAAAATGTGTGACGCTTATGCATGTTTCATACCTAAAATGTGTGACGCTTATGCATGTTCATACCTAAAATGTGTGACGCTTATGCATGTTCATACCTAAAATGTGTGACGCTTATGCATGTTCATACCTAAAATGTGTGACGCTTATGCATGTTCATACCTAAAATGTGTGACGCTTATGCATGTTCATACCTAAAATGTGTGACGCTTATGCATGTTCATACCTAAAATGTGTGACGCTTATGCATGTTCATACCTAAAATGTGTGACGCTTATGCATGTTCATACCTAAAATGTGTGACGCTTATGCATGTTCATACCTAAAATGTGTGACGCTTATGCATGTTCATACCTAAAATGTGTGACGCTTATGCATGTTCATACCTAAAATGTGTGACGCTTATGCATGTTCATACCTAAAATGTGTGATGCTTATGCATGTTCATACCTAAAATGTGTGAAGCTTATGCATGTTCATACCTAAAATGTGTGACGCTTATGCATGTTCATACCTAAAATGTGTGACGCTTGTGCATGTTCATACCTAAAATGTGTGACGCTTATGCATGTTCATACCTAAAATGTGTGACGCTTGTGCATGTTCATACCTAAAATGTGTGACGCTTATGCATGTTCATACCTAAAATGTGTGACGCTTATGCATGTTCATACCTAAAATGTGTGACGCTTATGCATGCTCATACCTAAAATGTGTGACGCTTATGCATGTTCTTACTTAAAATGTGTGACGCTTATGCATGTTCATACCTAAAATGTGTGACGCTTATGCATGTTCATACCTAAAATGTGTGACGCTTATGCATGTTCATACCTAAAATGTGTGACGCTTATGCATGTTCATACCTAAAATGTGTGACGCTTATGCATGTTCATACCTAAAATGTGTGACGCTTATGCATGTTCATACCTAAAATGTGTGACGCTTATGCATGTTCATACCTAAAAAGTGTGACGCTTATGCATGTTCATAACCTAAAATGTGTGACGCTTGTGCATGTTCATACCTAAAATGTGTGACGCTTATGCATGTTCATACCTAAAATGTGTGACGCTTGTGCATGTTCATACCTAAAATGTGTGACGCTTATGCATGTTCATACCTAAAATGTGTGACGCTTATGCATGTTCATACCTAAAATGTGTGATGCTTGTGCATGTTCATACCTAAAATGTGTGACGCTTATGCATGTTCATACCTAAAATGTGTGACGCTTATGCATGTTCATACCTAAAATGTGTGACGCTTATGCATGTTCATGCGTAAAATAGGACGCTTATGCATGTTCATGGGGATGGTCGTGTTGTTGGACAGGTTCATCTGTTCGACACTCTTTAAGCTATGCTCGTGTGCTTTGCATTTCTTTGAATAAATCTCAGTACATTTCCAATGAGCTGCATCGTTCCTCTTTCCGTCAATATTGTAGGCATGTTCATTACAAATGAGCAAAAGTTTATCTTTTAATGTTTTTGTTTCTTGAACCACCTTATCAAATTACGGAAGGAAAACTAAAGAATGTAGCAAATTACATTTGTATGTTATATGAAACATATCATTCAATTGATTTGATCATCTATATAGATTATGCATACTGCAGATATATCAATGCGCAGTCCTCACATGCACTGCTTCATGGAATTTTTTTTTAATGTGATGTATTCCATAAATTTCTCTTGGCTAAACGTACGACCTTCATTCATTTATGAATATATACTCATATTATATGGAAGCCACTGACTGGTGTTGGCTGTTTCAGCAACTACTCGACCGGAGGATCGGTTCATTGGCCTTTCATTGGCCTTCGTCGACCACATTACGACGAAATAATGTCAAAGAGCAACTATTAGAAATGCGTGCTGATAAAACAACGCAAAGCTTCGTCAAACAACCGAAAATCAATTTACCTGACCAACTCCGAAGAGAGAGAAGAAGGGCTGATGATGCAAGCTTCATCTCCGAGAGGTGAGTTTCTTGGCTGGAAACAAAAAAAAAATAGGTGAATTCCCAAGTACATGCAAGGTAAGAAAAAAGTGAAGCAGAGATCTATCAATTTAAAGGATGTCATTTTGCCCAAGAATCTCTGAAACATTCAACTGTTCGACCAATCACATGTCAGGAAAATGCATCACATGTTTCCGTATTTCACCTGAATTGTGATAGAAGCTACAAAATTTAGTCATAAGTGTCTTCATTGCCATTCTTAAGTTGTCTTAACTCATCAGAGCCCACTGATGCATTAATGCAACACCTGAACATTTGGGCTCTATAAAAGTAGTGACTCAGTTCACAACAATATTTCTCCTTGGATGCATTCTAAAATAGCCCTTTAAGCTGGTATTGAAAAACTTGTTCGAAATTTCCACCTAAATATCAATAAGTAAATCTGTAGACAAATCAGAGGTTCCACGATAGAAAACAACCCCACGAACAGAATGAAATATTTTGTTTATCTGCTTCGGTTTGTTAGAAGTGTGATTAATACGAAATTGACGGCATTTCGAGGAACCTATTAAGTTATTAATGAATATCAAAAACCTTACAGAGATAGGAAATAAGTCGTGCGTCGCTTGCGGATTAATGTGAGTTCCAGCAAAGTGCTTCGATTGCCACAATTCCTTCAGATTCGAAGAATTCAGATCATTGCGCACAAGTTTTCCCCATAAGGTTGGTCCTTCCGATCATTATTAAAAAAAGTAGCAGGCGTACGAAAATTAGTTCACTTGATGTTTTCATATCCTCTCCTCGGCATTTCTCACAGTACGTGTATAGTGCATACATTGAATCGAAGCCACGCATCGATGTGTGTTTTGGTGTGTGCGAAGTGATATCACAGCACGCACGCATCTCTCATTGGCTCTGGTGTCCTCTCCTGACAGCTTATTGTTTGCCATTTCCAATAGCAAGCGATACACGAATTATCCATTCGAGAAGGAGCAAGTTGTCTAATTCTGTGATGTGCCATTTCGATGCTAAGGCTACATATAACCCTTCCTTTCTGGGAAACCGAAGCGCGAGCAGATGAATCTAATTCTGTGACCCCACGTTATTCAAATGCATGAGAAGTCGATGGGCGGAGTCGATACTGTTGACCGAAGTATCAATGCATACAGGACAAACATTCGCATTCGAAAATGGTGCTAGTCTATCTTTACCTGAATCATTAATCTTTGTTCTACCAACTCGTGGTACTTAAGGCAAAAAAATGATGTGGATCAGTTACTAAATTTTCGCTGGTGTAATCCCTTCATTATTGTCTGATGATGTACACATCTCAAGGCTTCTAATCAGACAAATAGTGGGTCATGTTATCAGGAAGGACGAAAATTTACGCCGACTACGATGTTAAGTATGCCGTTCGCAGCCATGGTACCGATGTTCATCTTGCGACAATGCTTTTCCACCCAAACGACTTCTCCGAAAACTATCACAATTATTTAACCTTGTATTTTAGTTACCCTGCTCATGTACATGGCCTCATATGGCATTGGTAATCAATGTTTTTATTGTTGAACGTAACAATAGACATTCGTCATTAGATTTATACTCTTTTTATTGTGTATGATAAATCTTTATTTTGATAGTTGTGAACAAAATGATATGTTGTTAATTTTGTTGGTGTTGAAAAATTGTGTACATGAACAGGATTTAATGCGTATATGCATCATTACAGTACTTTCTAACTTTTTAGATTCCATTAGAAAATGATAATCATCTAAGCATGTTAAAACTTTGATTATAACTATCTTAAATCATGATGAATATTTTTTCTTCGACGGTTCTATGGGCTTGGGCTCTAATGGGTTAATATTTCGGATTTTATAATTCAATTCAGATTTGATATTTGAAATAGAATTCCAATAAAAAATCGGAGAATAATCACCGGATGGATATATAACTACAATAGCTTGGAACTATTGTGACTTTCATAAGTTGCAATGTAGCATTATATCATGGATTTTTAAGACATGTACCTATCAAGAAGTCTATGAATATTGCAATTCTTGATTACTGTTAGTAACATGAAGGGAGAGAAGAAGAAAGATTTGATTGATTTTTACTGAATTTAATTCGTTAAAAGCATGAAAGTCTATGAATGTTTACAATCTGAATTGATTTGAAATTCACATTTCTATCTAAAAATGATTTGAAATATCTGTTTACCAATTCATTAATGGATTCTCAAGCTGGAATGACTGACGACGGTTCATGGCTATTTGGTGCGATGAGAATGCTATAGGAAATTGGCGGGCATGAAGTGGTACATTACATACCCTCCAATGCCGGGAAATAAGGCATTTCAATAGAGATGGGCTATAAAATCGAAGTATTTCAAATCGCTTTCAACACCAGCTCATTTTTGTGAAGATGACTTTTCAGAGCACAATGGCACTAATTTGATCAAAATTGACCCAAAAAATTGACATGCACACGGGTATCAGCTGAGGCATTTAAAAAAATTGAAAATGACAACCTTTCGGAAATTTTAGGGAATTCTGGGGCGCATTCATATAATTATTCAAAGAAAACACGAATTTATATGCTAGGAATACACAGATCTAGTTATACTCAACCAAGTAAAAGTCACAGCTCCTTCCTGCTGCAGCCATTGCTTGTTGCGAACTGTCGCAGAATACATCAACCGTGAACATTTTGAGAGAGTGACTTACCATGTTTGTTTCCGTCCGCAACTACTCAATTTTGCAACGATTTCAATAAAATTAGTAGCTAAGTAATCAGGAGACAATGCTCATTGAAATGAATTTGAGCATGTGACATTTTTTCGACCCTATATAGCCCACCGCCAATTTCAAACTCATTTCTATGAACTCCACAGCCAACGAAGGTGACATACAATCCATATAATGGCTGTTGTAATTCATAGCTACGTAACTGACAAGGCTACGTTTGAATTCCATTACTGATAGTAATGACCTGTACCACATAGCACGACTGATATTATCATAGCACGTTGCAGCTTCATAGCTTCCTGAACCTGAAGGATCGAATATTTAAGATATATATAACTCGTGGACTACTACATTTGCCTTGAATGCCTCGGACAGTCCGTGTCTTCTGTCTCCACAGAAAAGCTGCATCGTTCACCAGTCTCACGACACGCATATTCAACTCTTCTGTGTTGACCTCCTCAGAATTGGTTCTTCGTAAGCTTTGTGTTTTTCATTGTCCACACTGACTGGCGTGTCGTATCCGTTCGGATTTTGTTGTCGAGCCATCGGATCGGATTCAACCTCCAAAATTCGGTCCGATGCACAACTCTCGTCCAATTCACCGAAATCTGTTGCAACGACAGAAATAGACAGGTCGTCTCTTCTTCTGTTTGGCTAGAAGGGAAGCATTGGAACATGTAACGTAAATGAAATGGCACAATCTGCTGACTAAATACCATAGCAATCGAACAATGAGCAGCCAGTTCAACATTAAACACGCCGAATTGTGGAAAGTTTCAGTGACTGTTATCAACTGGATCACACAGCAAAGAGACGCAGTCGATGTCAAGTTCTACGGAGAAGTTTGTGAACGTTTTTTCATGCGCCTGCTAACTTTTTTTAAAATGATCGGAGGGCCCAACATTATCGAGAAAAATTTTGGGCAATGATCTGAATTCTTCGAATCTGAAGGAGTAGTGGCGATCGGAGCATTTTGAAGGAATTCACAGCAGTCCACAAGCGACGCACGACTATTTTTCCTATCTCTGTAAGGTATTAAAAATTTCTTTTTGCCCACTTATTAAGTTCCTGCATGTGCCATTTATTTGAATCAGTTTGCATTTCTAGCAAAGTGATGCGACTAAACAATCTAATTCTGTGGTTGCAACGCATGACTCTCTCTACCGGCGTCACCCTTCACTCCTTAAGTGACCTCGTATGGTTACGTCTATAGGTTCTTCCACCAATTCTGTAAATCTATTTCGAGATCCTCTTCACCGTAATCATCTCTGGACAGCGGTTACAGAGTATGTTATCCAATCCTTCCCTTCTACAGTTTAATCCGGAACTATTTCTAAAGCAGATACACGAGTCTTGATAAGTGGAAAGTACCGCATTTTGCCGTGTATATTAGGCCCCATGCATAATGCGCACCCTTAACTGTGGGTATGCTTATTGCCATGTATAAAACGCACCCAAAACTTAATACTGAAATTTTTGAAAAAAAGTTGCGCATTATACACGGAAAAATACGGTACATGCAGATTTTTCATCCATTGGAGCTCACGGTATTTCCGATTATTTTGCAACTTTAGTCGAAGGCGAACCGTAAGGGAAAAATAGAATTTGAATCCATTTTTCATGTTTGGTCGATTACAATATCATCACAACTATCATGAGTGAGACAATATGCGGCTTGTTCGTTTGACGGTAACATGCAATCGGCGGTTAGTCGACATTATCAAAGTCATTGTCTCATGACATTTTCAAGTATTCCTGTACTGGTTCGGCCTCAATAATGATTGATGTTTGTGAAGACAAATAATGGTATTTAATGGATGATCTGTCCCATGATAGTGGCTTCACACCGGTGTGCTCAATTATCAGACTATCTACTGCATGAATGACCTTCTCGATGGCGGTTCTCGCTAGATATCTGTTCTGGGGTGAGGGACATCCAAAGACTTAAATAGCTATGACGATGCGATTTACACTGCGTGCAGACGAAGTGTTATGATGATCAACGCATAACTGGTTGATATATCTATGAAGACAACTATCACCGAGAAATTGGATTCAAATTTATTCTCATCCGCTAAATAGCTGTTGGCATTTCTATTTATAAACTACATCCGAGCCATACAAGCACATTGCTCGACGGACTGACCCTCATCGAGCAATAAATATTTATCGTTACATGTCTGTTAAAATGTCGTATCGCACTGTGGTTGTATGCAGTGTTTTCGTTGTATACAGACGCATATTTCAGGACATAGACATAGGACAATCGATATTTACAATGGTTAAGTATAGAGTTATAGTGGAGCACTTGCCAAATATTTTTGATAAACAGCGCTGTGATTACGCTAAGGCAGCTTTTACTTCAAGAACTCTATAATGGAGCGATTGGTGCGCCAGTGCATTGCTATCTTGAGGCATAGAAATCGAATAATTATTATCAATGGTTTGCGCTATGAGGACGCTAAGTAAGCGTTCCATCGGTAGCTCTGTTTCAGAATGGTTTCAGCTGGCACTACAAGTCTCATCGACGCTTCAATATTTCTCAGCGCGTTCTTTCTGTCGAGGAAGCTGCTGTCGCTGACTGGATCCCACGTCATCAGCTCAGTGGTTACGAACCGAAGATGAAGCTGGGATCTTCTACCGATCCGGTCAAGATCGGTCCCTGTAAAGGCGGTAAAATGTCGAAGGAGCGGCTCCTTTTGGTGCTGGTGAGAATCTCGTCCACGTTTCACGGCAGAACATCGACTGGGCGTGAAGTACGAAGCACAGAAGAACTCGTGGATGTCATCAGAACATTGGGAACGGTAAGTGAAGTCATTGAATGATGTCATGAAAACGACAGATCGCTCTCATTCTGGACAACTGCACTGCTCATTCAACTTTTGAATGTCAATTTCATTTTCCTGCCACCAGCTACCAGCAAATTGCAGACACTAGACGCAGGGATTGTCAAGCTCCGCTACAGAAAGCTTCGACTCCTCATGACAGGAGACGCAGACGGTGCTGGATTCTTATGTTGAAGAACGGAATACCTCAACCATTATCAAGTGAACGCTGTGAGGTGATGCCTGACAATGTCATCTGACCTTCCCATAGAAATAAACTGTTTATCTGAAGTTCGCTAGAATGGAAATTGATTCAAGGTCGCGGCACATCCGGGAGAACTAAGTTGGGGCATGAAGAGCCAATGAAAAGCTTCGATTTACTCATGTGACTGATTCTAACCCAATGATGCAGACGTTGGCAGGTGCATCTAAGTGAAAATGCGTGCGATTTATGTGCCATTATTGTGCATTGCATGAAGCTTAATTTCCATTCTAGAGGTTTTATTGTTGTCAATTTCTATGGACCTTCCTGACCATCTGACATTGACGCTCCGTGCGACTATCACTGCCGACGATTCCTGCATCGAATGACACTGGCCGAGGAAAATGCAGATTCATGTGACCACCATTTCCTCCTACCAGTGGGCGCGCTGTAGAACTCATTACTGTATCTCTAATTCCAAATTGAACGGACTTGATAGCAGAATTAAGGCCGTCTTATTTGCCACGCAATACCATTGAGGTAGAAGCATTTCACCTTCCATCTTCGTATTCTCAGTGAAAATGGTGTTGAGGTGATTCCTATGGTTCACAATTTGGACTCGGAAATATCTCAAGCTTGACAGTTATTTCAAATTTTCGTGCTGTATTGGTTGTGTTGAAAACTATCACAGATTTCAGTCTTTCACAGATTAAGATACTTAGATATTTAATGTCATAGATTATAGGTTCAGCAACAATGTATATATTCTATCAAATAATCAGCTGAAATCATCGGGCGGTTCGCGCCAACGATTTAGACTGTCATTTGAAAGGTAATTTGTCCTCATTATTGGAAACTTCTTTTGCATGCAAATGTCTTAGTTTACATAAAAATGCAAAGAACTCAGTAGTACTAAATACATACAAATTAAAGATTTACAGTATAATACGTTGAAAATCTCTTCTAGTTGCATGCTTTTGTATCTTTTTCCACAATTTGTTTTTACTAAAGGCCCATCAACCTATGTCGAGGTTGGTGTGAGCGCAATAACCCTTATTACCGGCAATCGCAAAGTGTGTAACACGTAGTATATAGGTACACTTGTAATAAATGTGGAGAATGCTACATTGGAAAGACTGTAAGGAAATTCTCCACTCGGCACGCAGAACATAGACGTGCAATTATTAATAAGTCTGCATCCACCGCTCTCTATGAGCATAATAAAAATAAACATAATGATCTAGGTAGCATCGAGGATTTTCAGGTCGATTTCATTGCTAAGCTGACGAACACTCGAGACACAACATTCACTGAAGCAAAAGCTATTACACACTTGAAGCCAACAATCAATAGAAGACATGAATTACCTTGCTACAGTCTGCCCTCTCACTTTGATCACCTCACATTCAACAAGCAACACAATTCTTAATATCATTCACTTCTTTATAAATCTTCACACCGAGTTTGCAGACCGCCATTTGACCATCGACCGTTAAGAAGGCGCTGGACGCCGAAGGCCCGTCACGCTGTGCGACGTGTAACTTTAGATCCTTTTACTTTAGACCAATAAATTATATCGAGTCAGAAACTCTCTTTACTTGCCTGTGAAATAGATGGAATATAATACAACAATCTCTTGTGTGCAACAAGTCTGTGGAGATGCGAATACCCACCAATAGAAGTAATTATGTAGTGGCTGAACAGCTCTTTGTCAGAATGAATAGTCTTGCATAGAATGCTTTATTTTGACTCAAATCATAAACAGAACATTCATATTTTCAATGAATTCCATTTTGTCTCAAAATGATGTTAGAAAGAATTTATTTCGATATTACTGTTGAGAAGACAAATTATATTACCTTCCTTTTCGTATCTTCCGATTCAGTTGATATGTCGACGGACTCGTTAATGGCGCTATCAAATGCTGAAAGACAAAATGAAAACATTGAGAATTTATTGAAGCACTTACATAAAACGCCAAACATTTTCCTATCATCAATTTTAATGGCTAGGAATTCAGACAGACGGAATGCTGGTTCTCAATTTGAGAAATAATTGACGGCACCTACGCTTCAAACATTTCATTATCTCTAAAATTCGATTTTCGAATGTCTGTACAGTTTGAAATGACTGAATAAGATCTACGTGACTTCAATAATAAGTAAATATTCACTACATCATGGAGATGTGACGGAATTCAAGAAATATGCGGAAATTAGCTTTCTGCTTCAATAGTAGGCCTATTCATTGTAGCTATTGGACATTGAAAGTCAGACGCAGTATATACGTTGCTGTGAATGGTCTAACTTCAGTTCTTCGATGTTTAATCTTGTCTCCCTCGGAAAGAGCCATATTCAAGTGATGGAATGAACTTTATTCTTTTATAGAAGAAAAATTTCAGCTGTTATCTGCAGCTATCTTCAGGCAATAAATTCATGAAATTACAGAATTCACGTCAGGATTCATATCAGAGATACAAAATTAGAAATAATGCGAAACTATGTTATAGTTATTTACGCAACTAATGAATGATTGCCCAAGGAGGTCTACATATCTATATTACATAATTATAGATATCTAGACCTCCTTGGATTGCCTCTTTATAGCATTCCACGAGTTAGATTCTTAAATGCCCGAGCCCGTAGGGTAAGAGCATAGAAATTAACAATACCATAGAAAGTCCTAGAATGGAAATTGCATGAAAATTATGGCACACTCCGGGGGAACTTAGTTGGGGCAAAATGCAAATTTTGCGAACTGGCTTTCTTGTTTTCTGGTTGGCATTTTCAATTATCAAGTCAATTTGTGATCTGGATTGTTGCCCCTTGTCCAACGATCATGTACACAAAAACAATAATGAATTTACAAAATACTGCGGCGACAGGATGACAAAGAAGGAAATCCTTTAAAACGTTCTGTACGTTCATCATTTTGAAATATCGCTCCTATAATCTATCAAGAGTATAATCAGACACATATGCAACTTGTAATGTCAATTTACAGAACATGCATAACTCCAGCTTGAAATCAGAGGCCAAGAAATCTCAGAGTATTCATTTTACTTTCAAGGATTCCCCTGTTCATTATATGTGAACAATTTTCAAAACCTTTGCATGCTTTCGAATATCTGCTTCGAATGTGATCGAACAAATATCACATGTGTCATTCAATGATTGATTGAAAAGTTCCAGTGACATTCTATTTATTTGTGAAATGATTGTCGGTAAAGAAACTTTCAGTGTGTTTATTCCAGAAATCGCCAGGTTTCTTAGCCGCTTGAAGAAGAAATTATCCAATAATTAGACTTTCTATCTTTGAATTCTTCAGATGTTCTTACAAACAGTTCAGCGACCACTTTCAATATGACTCTGTGAACCAATTTTCAATTCGTATTCCAGTGTTGAAACATTGGAAAACAGTTGTCAATGACTGCTACAAATAGACACAGTATATTAATCCATGGAATAGTAGGCTATTTCACATGAAACAATGCCGCCATCTCACTTGCAATTCTCTTCATGAAAATCCTGCAATTTGCTGTCAACAACTTCCACAACCAACTTGGCGAATAGTTTGACTATGATACAATGTTTTAGATCGAATCTGATCTGCAGACCATAGATTTTTCCATTAGCCATCATTGTACATATGCAAGATATCAAACTTCCATTCTACTGTACTATTATCCACTTCTATGATTTGAATAGAAATTTAGACAGATCAATAATGTAAATATCTATTCACAGATCTAGTCTCTGCTAAAGCAGGACAAGAGCACTCATCATTGACATAGATGACGCTCCTTCCAGTGCATTGGAGTGAATATTATCTCCCGCGCGGGCAATAATCTGCTTTACAGGTCAAATAAAGCGATAGGATATCTACAATGCATGCACGGAGACAAATAATAGTTATTTACGCATAACTAGCGCAAAATATCCATCTTTATTGCTTTCTTCGAGGTCAACATATCTATGCACGAGCCCGAAGGGCGAGAAGAAAGCAAAAGATGGATATCTTTGCACGAGTTGTGTAGGTAATTTTATTTTTCACCGATATCATGGCCATTATGACTAATCTAATTCTATGGTGTTTGATGAGTTAAATAATAAGCGGACTTTATATAATTCAATTGCATATATCTATCTAGAAATCTAGATATTCAACCAGTGCAATAATGAAACTATTACTGCATCCCCGTGCACTAATCTGCTTTACAGGTCAAATAAAGTGACGGATATCTACATTATACGCACAGTGAAAAATAAAATAATTTTGAGGGCACCCGTACAGAAATAAGTTCGTATGAATCATAGTATGAAAAGGTATGAAAAATAGTATGACAACGCATACGTATGTAATAACATACTATGAAACACAGTATGTACAGGTATGAATAATGCATACGTGTGTATAAACATACTATGAAACATAGTATGCATAAATATGAATAGCGCATACGTATGTAATAACATACTATGAAACATAGTATTCATAAATATGAATAGCGTATACGTATGTATTAACATACTATGAAACATAGTATGCATAAATATGAATATCGCATACGTATGTCTTGACATTCTATACAACCTACTGTGAATAAGAATGCATTACGCATATGTATGCATTATCATAGTA
The DNA here is from genome assembly GCA_907163375.1 of Prostheceraeus crozeri. Taxonomy (NCBI): domain Eukaryota; kingdom Metazoa; phylum Platyhelminthes; order Polycladida; family Euryleptidae; genus Prostheceraeus; species Prostheceraeus crozeri. The sequence goes on along the minus strand of CAJQUW010000575.1, from coordinate 40,333 downwards.
TGAAACATAGTATGCATAAGTATGAATTTCGCATACGTATGTATTAACATACTGTGAAACATAGTCATAATTGATTATTTAAATTCATACCGTATACACACATACTACATGTTATTGTGCAGGAGTAATCTATGTTGGGTAGCGACAATTTTTTCTACTATGATGTTTGATGCGCAACCCGAATTTTGTACCCATACTGAATGATGCTGGTGATTATCAGTCATCTATACAGAATTAATGAGTGATATCAAATATAACTTTCGTTGAATATACGCATTTCATAATGTTCATAATGTTGCTGTTCAACTTCCTGATGAATGACGTACCCATTTTTATCTCAGGTCATTGGAAATAATTATTTTTCATTTAATTATCTTTGTCTAGTATTAAATAACTATTTGCTAGCATGTAACTGACATTATTTGCAGATAACGAATTCGTCAATAGTTCTGATTCTTGTGATAATGAAATTCTTTCATTTATATGTATATATTGTTCATGCTTTTCAGATACTTTATGCAAAACGTCTTTGCTACAAGCTGAAAATTTCAGATGAGACGATTTTATCAAACACGTATGGTACTTAATGCATAAAATTCTGAAATATTACTCATTGTTTTCCTATGATTATTAATGCAATAATGATATTTATGGAGCTTCCACAGTATCTCCACAATATTTCAACGTGTTTTGAAAATGATAGTAAAAACCTACTGATGATGCCCAACACATCGATTTTGTTTTATTTTTAATGCATAAATGATTCATTTATGTATATTTAGTCTAACCAAGAATTCATCGAGTTGGATCCTTCTCATCTCATAATTGCATGACCTACATGCATTTTTTTACATAACATGATGATATCATAAGAATTTGATTAACGATTACCATGCATATAAGAGCAGGTATTATTCTTGTTAAAACGAAATAACAACGTGTCTTGTAGCTTTCTTTTGCTCAAAGAATTAGTTATTCAACGAGTTTACTTTTGAAAAGTCTCATGTGTATTGTGGATCTCTACAATGTCAGTAAAAATTTGAAAGTCCATTTTTGAGTAATCTAAAAGTTAAATATGAAAGTGTTACTAATATAATTTCCTTGAGTTGCCATTGATTAAGCGCTATTTTGAACACCAACACATTTAAGATAAGAAATTCTATCAAACATGATTCATGAAAGTAATAAAAGCTAATTCAATTAGTTTCGAAAAATATTGTTGATATTTATTTTGATTATTTATCTTTCCTATTATTGCTTGAGAAACTGCCACCTTATCATAAACGTGTATAATTCTTTTAGTAGTGTGTCATTGTATCTGAAGTTTTCCATCATGCCCATCAGGGTTGTCCAGTCTAACTCAGAAGGCTCCTGGTTCCTTTCACTTCTCTAATAATAAGCATTAGTTTATTTCCATTGAAAGCATAAATGAACCTGTATGAACGTCAAAACAATAAATTTCACACTGTCTTGACGTGGGGAGCATTATTATTAGCTGCTTGCATTACAGGTAACGGTAACGGATTCTTTCAAGATTGTTTATGTTACTGAATGCTAACGAGTTGCTTCACTTTCTTTTCTTTATCTTCTGCTTAGGGGTTTATGGTACCGTCCTCTTCACTCGAACTTTAATTTTAAAAAATCATACAAAAATGTTTATCTTTGATCAAATAGGTTTGTCGTTTGTGTGTTATAACAAATGAATGCCATATATGTGATTTTAACGTATGAGAAATTGTAATTATTTTGATCTTAAAATGATGCTAATAGCTGTCTCCCTCATGATATGTTCTCTATTTAAATCAGTTGACTTGCTACATTTGACATGTTACCGGAGAGACAAGGTGCTTTTGACTTTGTTCCCTTTCAGATTAAAATACGACATATTGAATACAGAATGCATGTTATTATTCATATGATAAGTGGTGCATATAATAATGAATTCATGCTGTTATAGAATATATGTACAACATCCAAACATATGTGCTTATGTATGATATCCCTTCGTACGATATACTGCTGTATGCATATATGTTGCATTTTTATGTCAGGAACATACTCTGAAAACTCACGTGTGTTTAGGATGAGTATACGTACCTATTTTCATAGTATGTTTCTTAGTATGACTCATGCGTATGGCACGACAACGCGTTACATGCTCTTAGTACGTCTCATACTATGTTTCGTATGTCTGTTCCATACTATGTTTCACATCATGTTTTCACAGCGTGTGCCATATGAGTATGCATACTATTTTCATAATATGATTCATACTATGTAAAGTCATAGTATGAATCGCACGTATGTTAGGGTATGGTCCGACAGAGCGTTACATGTTCATAGTATGTTTCATAGTATGCTTCATACGTCTGTTCCATACTATGATTCATACTACGTTTTCACATTGTGTCTGGTATGAATACGTATATGATTTTTCATGGTATGTTTCATAGTATGATTTTGCTGAGTATGATTTAGGGTATGCTTCATACTATGTTTCATACTATGTTAAGTCATAGTATGAATCATACGTATGCCAGGGTATGGCCCGACAGAGCGTTACATGTCCATAGTATGTTTCATACTATGTTACATACGTCTGTTTCATACTATGTTTCATACGAATGTTTCATAGTATGATTCATACCAATTTTTTCTGTACGGGCAGGTATGGAAGAGTGTGAGCCATGCGGCAGGCAGTTAAGGGTTACATAGTACCATTTGCATTTTGTTAAATGACCTGACATAAAAGATGGAGAAATGTGATGTGAATTAAAAAATCTGATTACCATAGAAAGAATGTGAAATGCATGTGAGTCAACGAGAGAGGAAGTCTCCATAACTTCAGGTTTTGTTTTAAAACTGATAGCAGCAGAATTGGCTTTCAGATTTACGCGCGCTAAGATTGCTGTCGCTAAACCTTGAGCTTAATAACTACTCTGCGTCGTCTTGTAATGGTCATTCAATCTATAAAGACGAAAACATGTTATCTTGGTTCTATCGGATCATTTAACAGGTGATGACTTTATCGAAGGCGATTTTATAGTAAGACATAATTAACTAAGCTCAGATGGTCATCTGTCTGCCGATAGACCTATCAGAAATCAATAGTATTAGATAGGAAACTAGATGGAGATAATTTAGATCTCCAGCCTAATCCACACATGTAGACTAGAGCGTGCATAAGAATGGGGCAGGATGAATTTTATATAAATTGATGACATTTACTGTGCTCCATACGGGATCACTACAACGGTACCAATGACTTGTTTTCTATAACAGAAGTACACCACATTTCTACAATTACAAGCGAATGATTTCTAAGCGTCATGGCACAGAAAACAAGAATGGCACTCGCAAATTATGACATACAGCGTCATGAGGACGCCTTATAGCTTCATGAGGGCGCCTTCGAGCTTCATGAGGACGCCTTCGAGCTTCATGAGGACGCCTTATAGCTTCATGAGGGCGCCTTCGAGCTTCATGAGGACGCCTTCGAGCTTCATGAGGACGCTTTCGGGCTTCATGTGGACACCTTAGAGCTTCATGCGGGCGCCTTAGAGCTTCATGAGGACGCCTTCGAGCTTCATGAGGACGCCTTATAGCTTCATGAGGACGCCTTATAGCTTCATGTGGACACCTTAGAGCTTCATGCGGGCGCCTTAGAGCTTCATGAGGACGCCTTCGAGCTTCATGAGGACGCTTTCGGGCTTCATGTGGACACCTTAGAGCTTCATGCGGGCCTTAGAGCTTCATGTGGACGCCTTAGAGCTTCATGTGGACACCTTAGAGCTTCATGTGGACACCTTAGAGCTTCATGCGGGCCTTAGAGCTTCATGAGGACGCCTTCGAGCTTCATGAGGACACCTTAGAGCTTCATGTGGACACCTTAGAGCTTCATGCGGGCCTTAGAGCTTCATGAGGACGCCTTCGAGCTTCATGAGGACACCTTAGAGCTTCATGTGGACACCTTAGAGCTTCATGCGGGCCTTAGAGCTTCATGAGGACGCCTTCGAGCTTCATGAGGACGCCTTAGAGCTTCATGAGGACGCCTTAGAGCTTCATGAGGCTGACGTCACAGCTTAGTGAGAGCGCATTTGAGAATGGGAAAGACACATGCTTTCACCATTTCTAAATGTATCTTTGGCAAAATTGAATGGCGCCGAAGGAACTCCAATTACAGGACGGAATAATCCCTGTTAGCATGTTCTGAACGGCTTTTTGTTCGAGTTCTCGCGTTATAAAGCGTAAAAATAGACTCTGAAATTCGTGTCGATTCAAAGTGTCAATTTAACAGGTACTTGAAGTGAAGTCACAAACACCATGGAGTTCATGCTGATGATTGAACACGAGTACTAGGATATGTTCAACAATACCGGTTATGAAAGTCAGTCGAGGTATATTACAACTCAAGTCCATGCCATCAATATGCAGCATGTTTCTTCCAGTTTTCATTCCGAATCTCAAACAAGTTCTGCATGTGTCAGTCCTGATAAAGGAAAACAAGTGATATCGTCAGTCTCCAGCTTTCTGCAATCATTTAGAACCTGATAAGTAGCTGCCTTGATGCGCATGACATTCTTAAAACAAAAAACGAAAACATATCATCTATTTCATGAATTATCAACCTCCCTGGAAAGTGTTCTGTATAAATCTCTAATCTGATAATTGTTCAGATAGTATTGATTGCATAGATAACCGTCAGTCCTATGGTATTCACGACAACATGGTGTTTCCAACCATGATATTATCTACTTTCTCCATAGAATTGAATCTTTCATGCATTCGCGTGCATGGATGAAGACCCATTCCTAGGACTTTTTCCTTTCGATTATCAAAATTGATATCAATAACTCAAGCGGTTGATCTCAAATTATGCAATATCAGCTACTTTGACGTCTGGTGCCGAATGATAATATCGTATAGTTAGCTTTTTAAGTATAGGCCCTATTATACTGCTTTTATTGGCTAGCTATGGTAGATATAACCGAGCCGTATATCATGCCATAATAAAAAAAAACAGCATAAACCTCAAAAGATAACTATAATAGCTTCGTTCATATTAATCACAGCAATTTCAGATGAGCTGCTGCCATAAAAAAGACGCCATGCAAAGATGTACGTATGGTAGGATTGCGACTATCTGTTACTCAGACCAACAAGTCATATTTTCGCAGATCATTTATCTCATACTTCCGGTGTTTTCAACATCATGTTCCTTCCAGTTCTGCCTTCTACTGATCTTGAATAATTCCCGGTCGGCGCTTGCATTTCTATGTTTTCATCATTATTTTCTTCCTATAAAAATTGCTACCTGACTGGGGGACTTGTTGGTTACCATGGCTTCAAGCATTGAGCGAGCGTGCATCAGGGGACAATGTAGAACTATTCTATGTAAAAAAATTAACTCAAAGCTGCTGGGACATCTTGAGCAGCAAGTTACTCTCAGCAGCTTTGGCCTCAGAAAAAAACGGTAAAAGGATATAATCATAAAGAAGATTCTTAAAAGGATACGGTGGAGATTATATCCTGAGCTTTGGCCTTTTGAACGTTCATTTACACATTATCAAAAAGAGTCATATTCATGGCAGAAGCGTTGTGGGATAGAGCACGAAATAGACTGAAACTGCTCGCCTCAATACGCCCACTTACCTCGATATATTGACAGTCTGGCAGAAGCTTCCTCGTATCTGGAGAATTGAGAATATGCAGAACCGCGAGGAGTATGGCTTCTGGAATTCTCATGCTAGTACTCAACATAGAGCTGATAATGGCGTCGAGAAGAACTGACAGGCCTCCGCATTTGAATACCAACGATGGATTTAGCAGAGCTGGAACGGGTGGATGTTAGCAGAGAATCAATCAATTTATACTCATAATTATATCAATTACTCATGAAATGCAATAATACTAGGCATTTATTCACGTATAGATAGCTGTGACTGATCTTGAACACCGCTGATATCTACAATTCTATATCAAAGTGATTCAATTTTGACAGCTAAAAAGTCTGGTAGTCATAGATTCTGTCGATCCTGTGAAATATAAGGTTACTTTCGCAATTCGTGCAAAGATATTCATCTTAACTGCTCAATGAACGATAAATGGCCATCATCGTGCAAAAAATATTATCGAACAATTTATAGCTACAAGGCCGTTGAAATTTCTTATCACTGTGGTTGCATGCAATGCATTCATTTATTTCAGGACATAGAAACAGAACAAATCATATTTACAATGGCAAAGTATGGAGTTATTCTGAAACACCATATATTTTGATAGACAACGCTAAGATAGGGCTAAAGTAGCGTTCACTTTGAGCTTTCTATAATAGAACGATTTGTAAGTCAGTAGATTGTTATTTTATGCCATTATCATGGTCAGATTTTAAGCCATTGAAATCGAATTATTATCAATGGCATTTATCTACCGTTATTGTCCAATAAAGTTCTTACGTAGCGTCATTCATGAAGGAGTGCGCTAACTTAGCGTTCTATTGGTACTTTCCGATGTATGACAGAGTGTTGAAACCGTGCAATTCGTCTCCGCCGTCAAGCAATGAGGTAGTTATCGCATTATTCTCGATCAACAAACCATGCACTCGCCCTTCCAGCTCGTGTGCAGACATGTTGGTCTCGAGAAATGCAATTAGGATGGATAGTTTGAACTTGTCAGTGTTGCACAACACGTTTTTCCATCATTTATTTTTTTCTGGACGGATATTTGAAGGTCAGCAATAAATCTGAGGTAATAGCGATCACGATTGTGACACAAGTCTGCTTGTACTCATAGAAATCTGACATTCTATAATAAGGACTAGAACGGACAATGAGCGATGGACGGGAATATTCACGATAGCTATCATTTCTCTTTGATAAAACTTGCAATAGATCGCCTTACAGCAAGAATCTACAAGTTGCATGTTTCAGAAATTTGATTCTTCTTTTCCAACATTGATCTGCAACAAATTACCATCAACAAACCGCTATTGCCTATTATCGAACGCTTGTCATGTTGATCATAGTAATGAAAAACTGCCATATTTTGTGATATAGAACGAAAATAGATCATGGACATCTACATAAATGTGATGCTGCATCTAGATGTCTATCTTTAAACCATTTCTGCGCTACTGACATTAACATAGACATAATAGAGGGGCCACAATGATATCTGGTAGTCCATGTGCATGGACTCCTAGATATATAACACGATAGATATACCTAGGAGACCAGGGATCGGCAGGCAAAGATATATGTCGATATCTAAGTCTATTAGACGACCATAGCGCGTTCGATAATAGTTATACAGCTACTCCATCCGTACTTCGCCTCGTGTTATATTTCGGAATGTCGTACGGATGTCGTAGCTGTATAACTATAATCTAGTCTCACTAACTTAAACAATGCCGAAGTCAGATTTCTATATGCACAGGGTGTCTCAATATTTCCGCACCATAGGAAAAATATGGCAATCTACAAAGCAATCCATTTTATCATGGTGACACTGAAACATTGAACAGGTTACAGATATTCTATGCAAAATACAAAATATTTTATGGAAATTACAGCATCATGTTAAGAATTAAGCCTCTGAAAAGTCACAAGAGATGTTCAAACTGACCACCGTTTTGTTCAGTATCGATATAGAACTGATTCTTGAGATGATTCATTTCACAAATTGAGCAAAGAATGTGGTATGTGGTGTCATTCGTGTATTAGTTCAACGGAACTTGCAAAGGCGTAAATTTCATCTCTACAAAGTGCACCTGGTGCAAGAGCTACATGAAGATGATGCAGACAGACGCATGGAATTTTGCGAATGAATGTTGCAACAACTGATACAAACCAGTCCGCTATGTTCAGCGATGAAGCTCGGTTTTATCGTTCTTCACATGTAAACATACACAACTCTCGTTACTGGTGAGATACTAATCCTCACTGGATTGGAAGATTTCAACATGCAAAAGCTACAAGGGTAATGGTTTGGACTGCAATTTGCGGAAATTGAGTTGTCGGCCCAGTTCTCTTTGATGAATGCTGCGGAACTATTGAGACACCCTGTGTACTATTGTCGCACAGTAGTGATGTAAGGAGTCACAGCCCAGCGTGTTCTAATTCGCTTGCAACCACAGTTATGAGACTGACAAGTATGATAGGTATGACAATTAACAACAATGAGATTAAATACACGATAGATCAAATTGCCATGCAAAAGATGTGCGGCTGGTAGGATTCGAAACTACGACCAAGGTTAACTAGACCTGTGCTCTAACCAACTGAGCTACGAGCCACTTATACGACTCTGTCAATTGGCAGGATCAAACCCTCACCACCACACATCAGTTGTCAAGGCAATAATAATCAATGAATAAATAACACGTCACAATTGTGACCGCCCACATTAAGGCAAGTAGCGGGGATCGATTGTCCACCAAAGCATCTTAAGCCATGTCGTGAATGCAATTAACAACAATGAGATTAAATACACGATAGATCAAATTGCCATGCAAAAGAGGTGCGGCTGGTAGGATTCGAAACTACGACCAAGGTTAACTAGACCTGTGCTCTAACCAACTGAGCTACGAGCCACTTATGCGACTCTGTCAGTTGGCAGGATCAAACCCTCACCACCACACATCAGTTGTCAAGGCAATAATAATCAATGGATAAATAACACGTCACAATTGTGACCGCCGACATTAAGGCAAGTAGCGGGGATCGATTGTCCACCAAAGCATCTTAAGCCATGTCGTCAATGCAATTAACAACAATGAAATTAAATACACGATAGATCAAATTGCCATGCAAAAGATGTGCGGCTGGTAGGATTCGAACCTACGACCAAGGTTAACTAGACCTGTGCTCTAACCAACTGAGCTACGAGCCACTTATGCGACTCTGTCAATTGGCAGGATCAAAACCTCACCACCACACATCAGTTGTCAGGATCAATCCCCCGTTATGCGAGTTCTTTGCAAGTGTGATGCAGGACATTTAAGCGATTTCTATGTTTTTCCTAAAACTGCCTGCAATCTGTGATCTACATTTCAACAATCAGGTCCAAAATGAATGAGGTTCAAACTGAAATCTTTCGATTTTGTGCCATCATACAACATGAGTTATTGATGTCTAGTCTGACTGTCTTTGGCTTGCGATTGTCTAAAGAGTGAGCAATTAAAACGCAATATAATTGATCTTTAGTGTCACAGAGATCTTACTACATCCATCACAACAACAGTTACGCTCCATCAAATGTCCTACATTGTTGCCCTCAAAATCCATGCTAATGTTATATTACAAGTTATCTTAGACTTAGCTACGAAAGGGATAGATAACACATTAGATGGATGAATTTCTGCCTAAATGCAGCACTCTTGGGTAGCAATTGTGCACTATGAGTCCATGAAAAGCCGACAAACCAACTGGTTAATAAAAATCTGCCTGCCGATATTTTGTTGTGTCGATTGTTTTGCCTGTCGGATAGGGTTGTTGTATATCCCGAAAAATCTTATCCCGGGAAATAAATTAGTAAGGTTTATAAGCCGAATACATTGATGATAGATTATCAACAATATTTTAGAATAACTCGAGGGTAATATAACATGTAAATACATACAGTGGTGATAAAAAAATGGGACAGCTACATTTTCATCAATTTCAATCGCTTCTCCTGCCTTTTATATTTATTGTACAGTAAGAAGGCATACATCATTTAAAAGCTAACGAACGAAGTTCACTGTTTAGCAACCAATAGAAATCGCACTATAATTTCTTGTATAAATTGGTTTGCAAAATGTTTTAAAATATAATAAAATTTACATATAAATATGGAATTAATGTAAAATGATTGCTTAAATACATTCAGAATAGATTAAAAAATAATTTTATTAGTGCCAGCCAATTTAGACAAGAATTTTATAATGCGTTTTCTATTGGTCGTTAAGACAATAGAAAATCGAAGTCTTCCAACTACAGTTTGCTTATTGTTGAAACCGAAATTACAGATAATACAAAAGAGAGACATATCTACCCTATTAATATCTTTGCTGTAACTAAATCACAAATATTATGTATTTCCCGGGATCCCGAAATATTTTCCCGGGAAATCCCGGTTTCTGGAAATGCCGGGAAACAACCCTACTTACGGACATACGTTTGCTGGGTACGCTCGTGTTTGCTTTGCTTTCAGTGTGGCTGAGGCCTCAATGAAATGGCACAATCTGCTGACATAATACCATGGCAATCGAACAATGAGCAGCCAGTTCAACATTCAACACGCCAAATTGTGTAAAGCTTCAGTGACTGCTATCAACCTGATCACACAGCCAAGAGACACAGACGATATCAAGTTCTACAGAGAAGTTTGTGAACGTTTTTTCGTGCGCCTGTTAACTTTTTTTAAAATGATCGGAGGGCCCAACATTATCGAGAAAACTTTTGCGCAATGATGTGAATTCTTTGAATCTGATGGTGTCGTGGCGATCGGAGCATTTTGAAGGAATTCACAGCAATCCGCAAGCGACGCACGACTATTTTTCCTATCTCTGCAAGGTATTAAAAATGTCTTTTTGCCCAATTATTAAGTTCCTGTATGTGCCATCTGTTTGAATCATTTGCATTACGTTTACACAATCTAATTCTGTGGATTCAGCACTCTCGATTAAACTCGCGCTCGTGGTGCAACCTGTAATTGTCCGCCGTAATCTAGACACTCAATGTGATGACAACAACGTACTGAGTTCGGTGAGGATCAGCAAACACGCTCTCGACGTCTGCTCCGTGTTGGAATCGTCGTTGTTGGCACTAGCATTTGGAGGACTGAGAGATACAACGATGGCTTCTTTCACCAATGCAACTAATGGCCGAACTATGGATGCTGGTAATCTGTGTGGATCAACATGCAGCAAATGAGACACTAGTCGTAAAGCTTGAACATTTTCGCACTGTTCCAAATGATGAAGTCCTGTAGTTCGAAGACCGTCAGTTGAGAGATCGATGGACCTGTAATGAGACAGTCTGCACAATCATTTCATCGATGTAGAACCAAATGAGATACATACCTGGCCACGAGGTAATCGAGGTGAAGTTTGGTAAAAATATCAAAATGATACCCATTTCGAATGAGATATCTTATGGCACGAAGAGCTGACGATCTGACCTCACGAACAGTATGAAGAAGGCACGGCAAGAAGCTGCAATATTGAAAATCAATTAATACGAAATGGGCAGGAAATTAATACTTGCTTATCGGATATACTTCTACTGGGCAAGCCAAACATATTCAAGTAAATGTCTTTCTTGCCAGCCTCTATTTTTTGCCATTCATGTCCAAATGATACATTTTATGGGTAATTATGATGCAAAGTTTTGTTCCTTGGGTATTTAGACATCGCACAGTGGTATATAGGTGCTCATTAATAGAATAGATGAAGCGCTAGATCAACCGATTCCAGGGTGGCCCATACCTCCTCACTTTCCCCTACTTCTACTGGGCAAGCCAAACATATTCAAGTAAATGTCTTTCTTGCCAGCCTCTATCTTCCTTCTTTGTTTTCTCGAGCAATTAAGTATTGAGACATTGTGGCTTGTCCAAACTTCCAGTTCGTCTGCGGCAAAGACATCTACGCTACCTTAGACATGAGAAAAGGGCTATTCCAGGCCTGTGATTAGCCTATGAAAAAAATTGAGGATTTTTTGTGAAAAATTTGAGGAATGGACACGGAGCCTAATATGATAATTGTAAAAAGATCGATATCCGTAAGTTCTTTAAGAAGTACAGGCATGCATTTAGCAGCCATATAGTCGCAGAAACATATAAAGAAGGTTGTGACAAAGATCAAGATAATTAATGAAAATAATTGAATAGGCATTTTATTGTTGGAATTCTAAGCAATATTATGAAGTTAGAAGTAAAAAATTGCAGTGTTCAAATATACAATTTCTGTAGGTTGATCGCAGTGTTTCACTCATTAAATACGTGAAAGCATTTAATGAGTGAGTTCGACAGACAATAACTTCGGACTACTTCTCTGCTTAGCAAAATAAGTCCAGACGAACCGGAACATCTGCAGCCCTGTAGCTGGCAGAAATGAAAACGACATTCAACGTAACAAAGTGCGTCAAGGTAACAAAATTAAAAAAACAAGCTAACGACTGGTTAATTTTTGATGTGCTAAATATGACATGGCTAAAAGAAAATCATTATATCCTAAAATGTCTAGAAATTTAAAAATACTTACTAGAAGGACAAGCAACGGTTCTCCTCTCCTCATGTGGAATGAATTGGTGAGTAAGTCGCTCTTTTCAAATTATGTTTATCACTTATATATTGAAAAGATTCTATTTAACAGTCTCCCATTCAGATGATAAAAGGGCAGGTCTGTTTCCAATCAAAATACCAGATCTAGCTAACACAGCGGGATTACGCTATCTAAAATCTACCAAGTGTATGAGAGAAAAATCATTAAGTTACAAATCATGAGTGATTCATGATTAGCAGCATGGATGTAGGGTACATGTTACAGGATTCTATCTTAGCTTCTTGTTTGGAAGTTTACATATCATCGCCATTCGCCAAAAAACAATACATCATCCGACATTTAGTCTGTAGTGTGTCGTATTTGAGGAATTTCTCATAGTTAAGCTATATTTGAGGAATTTTTGAGGATTTGAGGAGTAATAAACAAATTTGAGGAGTAATCACAGGCCTGCTATTCATCACCTCATTGGTGAAGTACGCCGCCACTTGTTGTCTACCACCAGGCAGACCTGCATCCAAAAAGACCATGAGCCGCTGGAGTTGCGCAGGTTGATTCGGTAGTCAAATTACAAACAATTATGAAAAACAGATGCTATGGAAAATAATTACAGAATAGTTGTTCACAAGATGATCTACTGCATCACTTTGTTTTCCTATGCATGCGTCGAATTGAACACAAACACCTAATTCGCGAAGTTGGTTATCTTCAGATTTCACTGTCACAAAAGAGCTACTTCGATGAAGCAAAGAAATAAGAAAACTCGCGGGACAAGCCTCATGTCAAAGATAAAGAAAACCCGGGGTTCAACAATCATAGTTTCTGAATAAGATAGCAATGTTTACAAAAGCTAGCAAAGGAGTAGAAAAGCAGTCGACCAAACGACGGGAATCATATTCATATTGATAAAGGCAAAAAAGGTAACTTTCCTTTGTTCTAAGGTTGAATTTCTATTTAAGTCAGTAAAAGCAAAGCCAGTATTTCGGCGTCCCCCATCTTCAAAGAACTAGGTCGAACCCTTACGTCTACTAGGAACTAGGTCGATAGAACAAAGAGTAGAAAAACATTTGTCAAAAGTAGCATGAAGTCAGAGATTATACCTTTATCTACATCTATTTGCCTGCTTATAATGTTCCAGTCTAAGAGAATTTTCCTAATTTTCACATCAATGATGTATATTTCACTCACCATCGAAAAACAGATTCAAGTATGTCTAGCGCCTCTTCTAGAATTCTCCTGCTCAATGAGCAGATGATATTACAGGAAGCGATCACATTCGACGGCAGAACTCCATGTTGAGTCACCAAGTTTGGTAAGATATCCTCCAGAACAATACTTCTCACATCTGAAAAAGGAAATTCAAGGTAAATTAATTATTACTTATTGAGAAAGCTTCATTATGGCATTCTACGAGACAGATGGGATTACCAAGGATTGGGGCCCATTGGAAATCTGAGTAATTATACTGTCAATTATGTCGGCAGGCGACCTAAGAAGAATACAGCTCTCCAAGCCGACATTTCTGTTGCTCTACGCCAGCGAAACTTGGCCACTCACCAGTGAGGATGTTGATCGCTTCATCCGGAATGACAATGCAATGGTGAGGTGGATATCTTCAAAGCGACTTGCCGACCGCGTTCCCATGGACGCTGTGCGCGTGAGGCTCGGCATTCGCAGAATTGAATATGTGATACGTACAAGAAGACTGCGCTGGTATGGTCACGTTCAGCGAATGGATGACAACTCGTGGCCTAAGAAAATCCTGTCCCTTGAGGTTCCTGGACCTAACCCACGAGGTCGCCCCAAGAAGAGATGGCTTGACAACATCAAGGAAGATATGCGAAAGCTTGATCTTCTCAACATAAGCCCACAAGATCGAACACCGTGGAGAAATGCCATCAAGATGGACCAACATTCGACGGCGTCCAACCATCGCAATACGGTGAAAAGAAGACGTTAAACGTGGAGTGAGTGAGTGAATGCTATGATTGAAAAAGTACCAACGAATGGCCACAACTGGCATGCTAATGTCACAATCATCATGAGTAGTGTTCGGATTTACTAACATCGGATTTTGTAACAATTCGGGTTTAGTAACCATTCTTATTTGCACCATTGATGAAATCGTTTGAGTACTGTAACTTGTTGACCACCTGCGAACGAGAAGTCTTTGTGCGCAAGTCCCCTACTTTACGGCGATCAGGTATCATTGAGATGTAAACCTCTAGATGTTATCTGAGGAAACAGGTGTGCAGATTATGTCATGATGCGATCATCAGGTTCATTGGTGATATCCCATCCCTTTCAATTCACCCGTAATTAAAGACCAATCACCGGCCTCTAATCAAAATCGAAGAAAACATATCATCACAATCATCGTCTAATTTTGTATGCATGCATCATGTTTCCACTTACGAACAAGTGAACTCGACTATCAATTTCTGACAATTATTCCGTGATTCTATATTCGAATAAGGGTTCGATAATTCAAAAGCGATTGAATATTGCGCATTCTCTTGCCTCTGCTATCAAGAAAAACAAGGATGTTATATTGAAGCAGTTCGAGGCTGGTGAAAACATACACAAAAGTCCAGAAAGAAGTGCAACTACAAAGAACTCGATCGACTGCCCCATGAATGGTTCAAACATGTGCGAACTGCGAATGCAGACTTAACATCGCACCTATTTGAATCGGTGACATTATTTCGTTAAGACATCATCAATGACATGGGTTTTTTTTTTGAAAATTTGGGTTTAGTAACAATTTGGATTTAGTGACACATTTTATCAGCACGATGGCATGCTACTAAATCCGAACACTACTGTACATGTTAGTATAGCGACTTTATATTGCTCTAGTTGACTTGGTTTTATAAATTAGACTATGTAGTATGTAACTTGTCTATTGGGTCATCGTGGTCTTAAAATAAGGTTGCTTGTTTAAGAAATAGGTATATTTCTTAGGTATACCGTATTTCTTTGAATAAGAGACGCCCTCGAATAAGAGACGCATCCGTGAGAGGAAAAAAATTAATAAGACACGCCCTTGAATAAGAGACGCATGTACAAAAAATAGACTGCTATAGACATATTGCATGCAGGCTATTGTAATGTGGTAGCTACATCCGCCTGAGCGATTATTAGGCCTACTTATCTTAGTAAAATAAGTCAGTCTACTAGTAAATACCGGGTATCATGACCAATATTGTATAATATATAAGGCTTCTTGTTGTTGTACATACGTACATGCAGGCCTACTTAAGGTTACTTCATCTACCATTTAAGGAGGCATTATACGGTAGCTTCCTTTGCATTTGGAGTCATGTACCGGTCGGTAACTTTTGCTGTAAATACTACTTGATTATCGGTATTTTCGTTTCGGTAAATTCAGATCTAGTCTACATGTGCCATAGTGGCCAACATGTACTGGTATATGAATGTATTAGATGAGTCTACAAGATATGCTACTACAAACCATAAAACTCCTTTCATTTCCAAAATATCTGAATTATGATAAAGCGTATATATGTAAGAAAAATTACTGGCGAAATTTGCCCATGACATAGGGCTAAGTGAGGAATGCAAAGGTTACCTAAGAGAATAGTAGCAAAAAACTAAGACATCTTTTTCTAATGAAAGAATGAAAACTTGAACATTTGATAAATAAGAGACGCCCTTGAATAAGAGACGCCCCTGAATAATAGACGCATCAATCAGGGATCTGAAAAAATAAGAGACGCGTCTCTTATTCAAAGAAATACGGTATTCCTCCAATCTCTGACTAAGCTCTCGTCTATTCCGTGGTGTTGTACAAATTTTCGATTACCTCCATTATTTTCAGCTTATGATATAGCTTGCAACTTGAATTTGATGCTATATGAGCGTCGCACCGTTGACTCTGACTTCGATGCCATAACTTATCAAGGGAAATAGAAGGCTGAAACTGAATGAAGTTGTCTCATCCAATCACAACCAAAAACAGCACAAGGACACTTCTATTGGTTTATTTGATTACACTACGTCAGAATCAGTGCAACAATTATCGTGCACATGTCAAGTTGAATCTCTGGTTAGTCAAATTCATAAACGATATCACTCCCACACACTAAAAAAGCGAAATTGAGATCCAACGTAATGCGAGTTAGCATATTTTTTCATATAACCCGCCCTCAAATAGAATCCGCACCCCAATCACTAAAAAAATCGTATAACCCGCGGGTTGTATTCGAAAAAATACGGTATATTCTAACTTAACCTCGTCACCTAATTATCGTTGAAGGAGATGAAGGCTCTTGATAAATCCCATAAATGCTGTCTAAATTCGTCCACACAGCAGTTGCCCGCTATGGCAACTAGTTATGCCGCAATGATTCGGGATACTCTATAGCTGTCTCACCAAAAAGCCCAAGACGAAAAATGTTAATACAATGTTATATAAATTATGTAAAGAAGCAGTTAATATTTCATTTACGCAATTGCTGGATATAAGTCGCCCTAATACGTCCCCGGCTTCTATGTTGTTGACTTACTTGATACAAAATTTCGTCTGTCTACTTCACGGATAAGTTTGACTCGTCCTGTGTACTACGAAGTGTAATAGCTATCTGGGAAGATGTTGATTGGTTTAACTGAGGGGCATTTCCTAAGAACAAGCTTTCCATCACGACTATGCAATAATATCTCCGCTTCGTGGCGGATTCGTTGAAAGGCCTCTTTGTTAAATACGCTGACCACGTAACTGTACTCCACTTTATGCGAGATGCACACGAAGACAACCTCCAACGCGAATTCGAACACATTTTCCAGTGGTCGGCTGGAGCGGGGCTTCCTCTAAACACTTCCAAATCCGCGGTGATGGACATCGCCACCAGAACTGGTATTCGACTCGAAGAAATTGCGGACGTTGCAGGAACTGTCATTCCAAACGTGACCTCTATGAAAATCCTCGGTGTACATTTCGCAAAGGATCTTCGCTGGGATTTTCACTGCAAGGAGATCTTCAAGAAGGCCTCTAAACGCATTTTTGTCCCCAGAAACCTGAAGAGAGCAGGTTGTAACGCTCAGATTTTATGGAGAGTCTACCGACAAACTATCCAATCCCTTCTCACATACTGCCATCCGTGCTGCTGCAATATGTACCAAAAAGGTTACAAGTTCCTTGTCAAAGTAGAGAGACGAGCCTCTAGAATAATTTTCGGTACTTCCCATGGACCAGAATCAATAACTACTACTACATTGGCATGCACCAACCAAAGGTCTGGGACCCGCCTATTCCATAGTGTTATGACAACTATCAACCACCCTTTGCGTCAATTTTTCGACGAAAGGTCCCCAACTCACAGGAATTCTTCCACCCTCAAAAAACCCAGATGCCGTACTGTCCGCTTCTCCGACTCTTTCATCAAGTACTGCTCTACGTGTTCATAATTCCTCTCTCCATGCTGGTTATCATGCTTCATTCATTCATTGTCTCTTTTGTATCATGAACTCTGCATTGTTTGTAACTGTTTCATGCCTCTGTACTCCGCGCACCGCAGATGTGTGCCAATAAAGTTATTATTATTATTATCATTAATATTTAATAAGTATATGTTTCCACTAACTAAAGAAGACAGATGTAATGATTCGCCTGAAAATGACTGTCTCGCACTAGATCCGCACGGGTCACGCGGGTCTGACTACAGACCCGTGACCCGGCTGACCCGCCAGGAAAACGCCAGATGGGTAACCCGTGAACCGCAGATCCGTTTCCATCTCTGACTCACACAGTGATACGGCAACTTACCTTTTTCAAATGTTATTTTGAGTAATTCGATACTTGTTTTCTTCTTTGAGCCTGAAAATATAACAGGAAACTGATAATTTTGGAACTTCGAGAATTTCGTATCAACTTTTTATCAATCAGCACCGCAAGCTAGTGGCTAGTAATGAAATACTTGATAAGATACTACTTATCAGCAATGAATGGTTGCATGCACGATTCTCAAAAGTGAAAGGGAGACTCACTGCGGCTATCAACTATAAGTGTGAGGAGTGCTTGTCATGTTCGAAGAATGATGAACATAGTGACCACCGCAAATTTTGAAAAGATTCGACCTAGTGCAGTTTGATATGTACCTATACTCATTTTAAAATTAGCTACGCTAGGATACTAAGGTTGAAGTTCATGGTGCAAAAATGCAAATTTCAGCTCTGTTACGATATCTTTTAACATTCATTTCACATGCGTTCATACTTCAGGTATAGCTGCATCCACTCATACTAATACTTTTCTGGATCGCCATTAGCATGAGATACTTCAAAGCAAATACATCAGTTGCGCTTCAGACAGAAGGCAATCTTAAATTTCTTCCTCATGAAATGATTGATGAGATTTTTGATGACATGTGCTCATAACAGAAACACTGACTTAAAAAGTAAGTCATTAACTTCACTCTCATTATTGCAAAATTGACTAAAAATTATGTAATTTCTGATTAATTCCCACTGCATGCTATCAATGCATGGAAAAAGTGAATTGCTGTAATAAAATTCTTTAAGTTATTCAAGAAAGTTAATTAGAGTGCTAATATGATGCTACAGGTTGAAGATGTCAAATGGATTGCATTTGTACTGGCATATGCTATCTGAACTACTTCTAAAACAGTCTAGACACCTAGCTTTATTACAATCTGTGTATAGTCTCTGAACAAGCACCAGTATTGGAACTGGCCCGAGTTTGGCAGTCGGTGTCGTCCGCTTTTTCATGATACTGTTTTAAATCTGTTGAAAGGATTGCATGTAGCAATTTAGCTCACATTAAACAAGTAACGGCAATGATACATCGTACGGCCCTGCATCAATTTGAGTGTGATTTTATCTGTCAAATAGCGTGCTTCAACTTAAGGTAAATGGCACATTTAGTAACTTAAGTCTAATTCGCTAATTGTTGATATTTCACTGAGACCTCTGAATCATAGTTGTAAGGACATTTCGACGTCTGGCAAAACTAATATGTCGAACCCTTTCGATGTTTGTGTGGTCAGATGAAATTTGAACCAGCATGTACAAAAACGCATGACAGCCCTACTTTACGCATAGTTCATGCTCCGGTATACTACAGGTTGCATTTCCATTTCCTCTTTAGGCGCATTATTCAATGTATTGCATTATGCCTACAATACATCATGATACACCCTTTTTATTATGTCTATTATGCATTAAACGGTCCCTGATGAGCGCTGTAGTCGATGCGTGCATAATGCGGAGATGTATCAGGTCCGAAACATTCCAGGTCGAACCGCTGACCGGACTGTTCAAGTATAGATCGGCAGGTAGAAACTTTATTTTTTATCCCTTTAGAGGATAAGAAATAAGAGGCACTCAAATTTTCACTTTCTGATCCAGGAGAGATACTGCGGTCTGGCCGGTATAATATCTGATGCATGACCGGGTCGATTCGAGCCGGTCTGATGATGTCGGTCTATCGACGATCAATGTATTATCGAAATACAGGAAATGTGACACTCAAGATAACCGCATAAAATAAAATTTAAAAAATAGCCGAATTATTATACTATGAATTCACAATATGTCGAACAACGTCAGGACGATCTCAATTTCGGAAGGTCACGGTCAACGGCCGGCATCTTTTCCTAACCATTTTGACAGTAATGCGGTTTATTTTAAGTCGGCTAGAATCTGACAATAAAACATACCGACATTTCGGAAAAGGAGAGATCTTAAAAATAGCCGAAAAACTTTCAAAACTCAAGTCATGTTCTCAAACTTGTATACACATTCATGTAATCGATACTCGTACTATAACCTCCTTCTATCACTCAGTAGGACATTATCAGCTTCAAATTATTATATGCATAATCCAAAAATTTGCATTGCGGCAATGGAGACAGTACATTATAGTGATATAACTACGACATCTGTACTACCACAGAAAATGTAGCACGAGGCGAAGCCGAGTGCTACATCTTTCTATGGTAGTACAGATGGAGTAGTTATATCACTATTATCAAACGATCAAGAAATGTCAATGAACTCTATGGACCAGTGACGATATAGACAATCTGCTAAGAACACAAACGTGGTTGGCTTTCCATGGCATCCAAAGTCCTAGTAGATAGCCTATCCAATATTGATGTCATGCATTTCCATAGAAATTAACAATACCATAGAAAGTACTATTATCTACTTCTATGTGCATTTCCTTCATTTGAATTTCAAGTGAACCGATATTTAACTGGCATTTGCATGAGGTGTAGCCTTATTATCTATACCCAAGATATCATCTAAACTTACTTGCAATTTGGGTGCATTGTAGGGTAAAAAAATGTAGCACGGTAGCCCATTGGATTACATGTATTTTGATTCATAGAAATTCCGTTCTACATTAGAAAATGTAGAACGCACAGTTCAACATAGTGGAGATAGGAAGGGAGTTTGATAATATCACAGTACAGTATGTTCCAATGGGATTTCAATGCTTAAGCAGATAATGTCCGGAAAAATATCTATATGCATAAGAACCCTAGAGATATAATATCAGACAAGCGGTTTATAGCCCAGAACCATAGAAAGAGGTTAAGCTAGATATTGTACAACATCTATCACTTAATACAACTATATCAATTTCAGTTGGGCCATAGAAAGAGGTTATGCCAGATATTGTACTCATATTGGAATCATTGACATAGAATGTCCGAGGCGCTACGCGCCTCGGACATTCTATGCCAATAATTCCAATATGAGTACAATATCTAACACATAAAAATCATGTTATTACTTCATGATTATACTATTAGACTTTCTTAATTTTAGTAACAATTTTGTCCAACGAAATCTTTTATTTTTGTCCTAGTTTACCAGGTTGCTTCTTTTTTCCAAATTTTCCTTCGCCATTGTTATCATCTGTGGCAGCCTTGACACTTAGCATGTCCTCCTTTTCTGCAGCTGTGGACAGACTGTTAGTAGCATTCGCAAGAAGTCGCTGGGCTGCACTGATCTTTGCATCGATATCGTTCTCCTTTTTCAGCAGGACTTCTTCCATCTGATCCAGCTTATTCTTCTTGGCCTCCGTCTTCTCATTTATTACTTGCAGTCTTTGTACTGCTTCTCGCTCTTCTTGAAGCCTCGCCATTATCTTCTTTTCTTCCTTTTCCTGTATCTTCCTTCCTTTGAATTTTGAATCAGTACCCTGAAACGCCTTGACGATCTCCTTGGTTTTGAGTTGTCTACACAACCAGCACCTCCGATGATTCCATATTAGGCCCTTGCGCTGAGATTGAACAAGTTCTTCAATCGAAATATCCTTGAATCGCCCATATTTCCAAATCGAATGAACTTTCCTCAATCCTTCGGATGCTTTGCAAGCTTCAACGGAAGATTTTGCCGCTGCCACAAGCCCTTTCTCTCCTTCAAGCAACGGTGGAGTTGATGGTCTAAGATCCTGTCATCTACATTAGCTCATTTCCATCCGAACTGGTGACGCCGGTTCTCGTCTCCTTTCAACTATTACAAAATTGGGAAATTGGAGAATCCCGATATTTCCCGTGGTTCTTTCTTTTCTGCCAATTAAACAGCTTTGAGAAAGGATGATGGCGGCATTCGTCCTATTGCCGGGGGCAACATATTCCGTCAGTTGACAACGAAAGTAGGGTGTCGCTCGGTGAATTCCAAATTAAGCAATGAACTCTAACCTATCCAATTGGGAGTTGGGGTATCAGGAGGTTGTGAAGCTGTCGTTCATGCTGTCAGTTTTTACGTAGAGTCCAAAATCAACTATCTCAATCCACATTTGATGGTTAAGATCTACATAAAGAACGCCTTCAACAGAATTCATCGTGATGCAGTTCTTCAGGCCTGTCGTGAACGTACTAAATCGCTTTATCAGTTAATCTGACTTTCTTACAGTTTTCCCTCAAGTTTGGTCTTTGGTAGCACTACCACCGATTCAGAGTTCGGTGTTCAGCAAGGTGACCCGTTAGAACCCCTTCTATTTTTCCCTGCCAATTGACAAAGATGCTAGGAGCGTCAAGTCTCCTTTCAATGTTTGGTACCTTGATGATGCCACCATAGCCGGTCCTATTGTCATTGTCATTTCGGATCACCTAACATTAATTCCGGTTTTATCAAGTATGGGACTTTCAATGAGCTTATTAGTCAGAAGTTATTAATCTTGCTTTTTCAGAACAGTCTTTTATCGAAATCGTCAACGAGATTATCGAGATTCCTTCTGGTGTTACAGTTTACAACTTCTCGGTTCACCAATATTGCAAATTTCAATGGCTTCGGTATTATCCAATAGTGTAGCAATTTGACGAGGATGATTGGGCGCTCAGCTCTGCTTGATGCATAACCAGCGCTCTTCCTTGTTGAGAAATGCGCGTTCAATTCCTCGCACCTGCTACAAAATGCATTACCAGCGTTCTTCCTTGTTGAGAAATGCGTTTTCAATTCCTCGCCTCTGATACAAGATCTTCGCCTTGTTATCTTCTTCCCGAATCGTTAGCTGAATTTGACGGTCTCTTACGGTAATGTGCTGAAACTGTCTGTAACGTAGCCTTCGATGACGAGGATGGGTTCAGGCCCGCGTGGTTTAAGCCTTCTTACCAAAGGTAATGTTGCTATTCCAGCCTTTCTTGCGTCGTCTACGAAATCCCTAGTCTCGAGGATTCTTTCTAACCTCTCTGATCAGGGATCGCAATTCACCCAAGAAAAAAACGGAAAATCGGGAAAAACCGGGGTTTGAATGCATAAATTTGAAATTACATTAGACTAATTTCGTAAAAAACGGAAAAGACGGAAAATTGCGATCCTTCTTCTGGTTTCATTCTCTCCATAAGTTTAAATATCTGGCGAAACCTGAATTTACCACTGCCATCCGACGACCTCAAAAGTCTTCAACTCTCCAGTTCTCATGGAATGACATCTCGTCTATCCACAGGTTTCAACAGCTTGCAGATGGATCCAACCAATTTCCACAGGCCACATCCTCGCAGCTCGTCATCGCCACTCAGGAGCTTGGTTGAACGCCGTGTCCCCTTAAAATGTGGGTACTTTTCTGGACAATCAATCCTTCCGTATTGATATTGAACTGCGTGCGGGAGCCAATGTGTGCGCTACACATCTATGTAAGTGCGGCGTAACGGTTGACAGAAAAGGACGGTATCCACTATAATGCAAGAGAAGCGCTGGTAGAGGACCATGGCATTCTGGACTCAACGAAATCCTTCGAAGATCGCTGGGAAAGGCAGGCATTCCCGCCATCTAGTCGCATGATCGCCAGTCGGGATGGATCGCCACGATGGTCGTCGCCCGGACGGCATTATGAATTTCCCGTTCAGTCGTGGTAAACCTCTCATCTGAGATGTTCCATGTGCTGACACCTTGTGTGCCACTGCTATCATTGCCCCCCCCCCTCCATTCTGCCGCCAACAAAGCAGACATCGACAAACGCAAGAAATACTCTGATTTCTTGGAGCTCCTTGCATGAGACGGTCATTTTCGAAACTACCGGTATTCCAGGAAAGTTGACTGAATTGATCGCCCGAGAGCTGGGTCAACATACTTCGGTGGCTGTGGGAACTTCTTTCGATGGAAGTGGTACGTGGTAACGAACTTTTATCATGGCTGCTGGTCGCTGGAATTCTCTATTTGTACCACCTTCTTTGTGCAACCATTTGTGAAGTATGCTGGAAAAAGTTCGATTTTATTTGTACAGGCTGATTGATTTGTGATCTACATTAAGTGAATACAGTTTATAAAAATATGATAAGACAACACAATAGCTATACTAATGCATAAGATGATATTTCGATATTTCCCTTTTTATATATCTCGATGATTGAAAAATATAAAATTTCGCATATATTTGACCACAAAAATTTTAGAAATAAAATTTTTCAAAAAATAACAAATCATAAAATAAAAAATAACGCGTCTAACAGCCTGTTGTGAGTCTTGGCCCCTGCAATCTAATGATGAAAGGATGCTGCAGTATGCGGAGATGCGCATGATACGTTGGATGTGTGGAGTGAGCAGATCAGAGAGGTCTAATGAAGAACTGCGACAGGAAATAGGGCTATAGAGCATCTTGGATTCCATGAGGAGGGAGGTTACGTTGGTTTGGTCACGTACAGAGGAAGTTAGTCAGATTGGGTGAAGGAAGTCAGAGATCAAAATTGTTGGCAAGGGTGCTGTAGAACATCAAAGAAAGACCTGGCCTAATGTGATAAACGAAGATTTGAGAAGTGTTGGTGCTCAAGAATCTGATATATGCGATCGCCAGAAGTGGAGGAATCAGAAAGAGTTATAACGTCTAACCAGCAATCTTCTGGACCACAAGGGCATGAGTGAGTGAAGATATGGAGGCCTCCCTTAGTACTCCATACACCATTATGTCAGCGACTACTATCAAAACATAGTGACTCATTCTTCGATAGAATTCATGTGGTCTCGGTGACACGATGGTTAAGTACTTGGCCTTGCGATCATTTGGTCTAGAGGTCGAGCCCCGAAAGTATCATTGAAAGTCGGCAGGAATGGCATGAGGTCTCCGGGATTACAGTGGTTAAGTGCATGGCACTAATTACGTTATTGTTCGAAATACCACATGCTCATCAGGGGCCTTCATTGTCGAATATTATCGTTGATGTAAATGGCAAATGAATAAGGAGAACAGATTGTTACACAAAATCTCACACCTGATGACAAAAATTTCCAACGTCATAAAAAACATGTATTTGAGATGTTTAACAGAAATGTAGAGCATTAGCATTAATTATCTAACTAGCAGTTAAATTATTTACATAGTAAAATTATGTACATATAGGTTCTATCAAGCACGTTCACCATAGATATTAAGTTAACATTGAGACTGAGAGGATAACGGCACCTGTCTTGGGTTTCCAATGGTGCAAAGGTGCCGTCTGACTATCGACCGTCAAACAGGCGCTGGATTCGGAAGGTCTGTCACATAGCACGAATCCTATTTATTTAATTTTTACTTTTGACCAGTGAAATTGTCACTTCGAATCAGACAATCTCTTCACTTAAGTGAGAGAAATTTGACAAAAAATATTAACAAGTTTCAAGTGACGCAAAGGTTAAACACTGCAAAAAGTCATTAAGCATTGTAAGATCCAAGACAGCAAGCAGTATTCACTATTCAACTTACCGTACGTCATATTAACTGAAAACAACCAGATAATGCATTTACAATTAGGGCCTATATATTCTCGCACAATATATAGAAATCAATACACAATCTAAACATTTTGCTGATATTAGCATTACCCATCTGGACCATGTCAGGTTTGCGTCAAGTTTATCTATGCTTAAATAGAAGTAGGGTGAGTAACAAGGGGCTCACGCCAAAATTATGGAGTTCTTCGTCAATAATTTTGCTAAGAGGACAAAAATATTTTTGCTACTTTTTTTCCTTTAAAATGATGACAGTGGAATAACCGCATGAATGAGAACAACAAACAATTGCCGGTTTATAACACCGCTAAACTATGATTCACTTTTTAACTTCGTGACCGAAGCTGCCTTTAACTAAGATATTAGAAATGATTTTACGGCATTAAGGTGATTGTCCGATGGTTAGAGTGCCCTAACATTGTTCCACTTATGATTGTCAGCTTGAACTAACATAGCATAAAGCAACACAAATGTTATTCTGCCTTCCCAAACTGCTTCCAGGAAAAATTAAAAATGCCTTTGCAGAAGGACTTTTTTATCCCTTGGATGTATTGGAGAAAAAACTGCACATGCAAATATTTTTCTCTATTGACGGGGAGCTTTTGAAATTGCATGAGTTTGGTTAAGCTATTCGCTTTGTACTGGTGAATAAACTATAAAAGGCAGCTAGGTTATTACAGATGCATTCAAAGAACACCAGATGTGAAATACAGGAAAGCAAACTATCCAAGCTCCGAATTCCCCTTGCGTGTAAAGAGGAATGAGTCCATTCAACTTTTATAGCGTGATCGCTGCGATCCTGTGGTTTCGAAACTGTGCTATTATTTTATTTTCCGCCACATCCTTTGGATAATTGTCGCTGTCTTCTATTCTTTCCTCAATTAAATTTCCCTTACTCTATCAGAGGGCTCAACAATATCACCAACTTGCAAGAGATACTGCATACTTAACTTCGGCATATCTTTTTTGCTTGTACTCGTTTCCCAGTCGGCCGTGGAGCAATTTTTCGCGCATAACTGAAATGATTATGGAGATAGCAAATAGTGGGGTCAATCCACAGCCTACTACTTCAGCTGATCACACCGTGCACTACTATTCCTGTGAAGCATGCACATACCATGTGTTACGCAAAAAAATTGTAAAACAACAACAGCTATAGTTATCAATATACTATCAATACTGATATTAGCCATCTAATGAGAGGTTTGATTTTACTTGTTGCGATTCAGATGCCTATTTTTCAGCAATCTCCACGGACCGCGTGGATGGCCCTGCTGGTCTTTCCTTAGGCGGGTTGTACCTAATACAGCAGCAGAAGCAACAGAACTCATACACCATGGGAAATACGAGTGGAAAAACAACTATTAGTGAGCAGAAAGCTTAAATTCATGAAACACAAACGCTGTCTAATAAGCATTGAAATATCTCAATATACAGTACCTCAGTCCTTCTTCGGAATCTTGGACAAGCCGTCATTGCCATTCACAGCCTTTCCGTTTTAGAAACGTTTTGAGTTACTCGAACCGATTATTTTTTCTTTTCTTTTGTATGCCTGCCCCTGTAACTTCCGATAAAGCTTCAATCTCTTCGTCACGGCTGGCAGTTGTTCTGGTGTGTGAGCACAATGGTGAGCTGCTCCTTCTCTTTCAAACTTCGCTTCGATTTCTTTCTCTACTGCGATAGCTCCTCCTCGAGACTCGAATCGCTTGCTGCACTTCTTTTCTATTGGGTACTTCGGCAATAAGGGATGCCTCCATTCCTTCGCAGCTTCCTTTATTCTTCTGCTGCTGTTTCAATCTTTTAATTTTGGCGATAGGAGTGTGGGCTCCTATTTGCAGCATTGCTAATCAAGGATGCGTCACAGGAAGTGAGACTGGAGTCCACTCTTCCTTGATTCTTGCGAGGAACGCGCACACAATCAATGCCTTGTCAGTGCTGGCTTGTAGTAGTGAGCGCTTCTTTTTTGCACGTGTCGTTCAGCGATTAACACACCTTCGACTCGGCGCACGGACGTAGGCTCGAGTCAGGCGAGACCTGCTGTTGTCGTCTGAACTTTCTTCACAAGTCAAGTACCGGGGAAGTAATAAACAGGCATTTTTTAATAACTTGGGTGCCTAGGGACAAGTACAGCACACTTGCATGTAATAAAATCTGAGACTTTTTACTGAAATCTGATAATTGCTGGTCCCAAAATTCGCCGATTTCATTCAATTTATTTTCGCGCTTTGCACAGAATTCGCGCATTTAAGCCCTCTGATGGCAAAAATTCGCGCTCGACTGGGAAGACTGTTTGTACTCTCGAATCACATTATCATACTTTTCTCACAGGTCAATCAAAATGTGCTTCAGTGTACTCGCCAATTTGATATGCTGGGACAGTTGCTCCTGGCCTGAACAAGAGTGAAGAATCTGATTAGGTTGGTGCACGAAGTCACTATTAGTGGTGATTCCAGCAATGTCACTGATCGTCCAGTTCTTGGCTTCCAATGTTCAACAAGAGCTTCAGCTTGTGGGGAATCGAGCTATTGGAAAGAGAGTTTGATGGGAGGGATCCCTCTTGAGTTATTTTTATGCTATTTTTAGCATGATGACCTGCCGAATCTGGCTAATAACGTTGACTCGATTAGTTAGCTGTGATGAAAACTAAATTTAATGAGCACGTACACTGTGGCAAAACTCGTCGTGTTGTTGAATTGTGGTTCAAAGTTTAGGGTAAGAATACAAATTAAATAGGTTCCTAACCGTCTCCAGTAGATCCTGTAGGCCTATTTGAGTTCAATGTGCTTGGTTTAAAAGAAACGATTACCAGAAGGCCTTTGCGAGAAATTTGTTTACTTCCTAGCCGGTTTACTTTCAAAAAATTTGGGAGTGAGTAACTTTATTTTTGCATACCTCAAAAAATTCAAAAAATCAAATCGATTTCTGCCGCCCGCAAAATGTGTGCTCGAAATCAAAAGTCAGTGGACAACTGGCAATCTACACACAAATACGAATCCAGCATCATGTATATGAAAGATCTAATTCGATGCGATTGAGTTAATAGATTACACAACATTCTACAGTAAGAATTATACTGGGCCAAAGTTAGGAGCGGTGGACAATGTTAGGGTGTTATAAGGAATTGTTGCCTCTATATGTCTGATCCTTTTTTATTAATATTGCGTTTCATATTTTTTACTATTCAATTGATCCTTATTTCTCTGAGCTCGTTATAGGTATCTGAAATTTAACCGGAGGAAAAATCGCCGATTTAATATTCAACCGATTTTTTGGAAGATGTTATACCACCAAAACCAACAGAATATATCAATATACACATTGTATGATGACTTGATCTAGTCAATGTAATTTTTCCTTTCACATTTTGAACGTTGAATGCCGAACGGCTATACGGCTCGGCCAAATAGGCCTATATACTATATTGGTTACTTAATAAGGAATATTGAATCCACATTATCTTATTTATCCAATCCCTAAAACATCCAAAGATTGAAATAAAATCATTCTTGGTTAAAGTGATGTGTTACTGAGGAGAATTACAAGCTGAAAACTTAAGAAGGCAATTGATTGCAAACAATATTTTTCCAAAACACATCCTTTTATTCTGCTAGTGACTTCTAGACTTATATACTAGTAAATAATTATAATGTATATCCAATTGATTCTAGTGAAAAGAGAAAAAAACAGGTCATTAGATATTTTATTATATAATAACATTGTCTATTGAATGCTATTTCTGTATGCAAATTAGAACCGGGAAGCACTTTTATGCGCAGCAAGCGGTGGTGGATCCAGTTCTGTGCCAATCCGATCTGTTCCAATCTGATCTTGAGGACATGGTCAGTTGAGAGAACAATTTGAATTGTAAGATAAGAAGCATGTTTTAACATATACTCATTGACAAAATTTTCGAAACATTTACTTCTTTAACTTCTTTCATTTTTGACTGGTATATATACATGTATGTATGATACCTTGATAATTTAGTCACAATCTCCACCAAGTCGCTAGCACAGAAAAACACCGCATGTAGCAGATTCAACTTTAATAACGCGTGTGCCCCCTCTAGCTCCAATACATTCAGTAATCCGAGATGGCATGGATTCACAAAGTTTCTGAATGAAGGATGTTTCAAAGAGAAGCCACTGCTCTGTCAGTCTTTCAGAGAGAATCTTCAGGGACACTGGTGGGAGTGAATAGCGGTCTCTCACTCGCCGCCCAAGCTTCGCCCATCCCACACTTGTTCAATGGGTGGACAAAGTCAAGTGAGCGTTGCAGGCCAGTCAAGGGTTTTGAATGTTCAATCTCCTAACAGTGGGCAATGACAGCCGAGGAGCGATGTTGGTCATTGCGTTGTCGTCTTGGAAGACGAGATCCTCCACCCTGACCACTGGGGCTAACAAACAAAAAAAACTAAGCAACCACAGACCAAACACAGGAAAAAAAAAAAACAATCAAGACCTAAACAGGCGAACAGCAAACAACAAGCAACCCCAAAAATCCAAAAAACAAACAAAATAACACACCAACCACGAACCAAAAAACAAACACAACAAACAGGAATCAAGCGCAAAACAAAAACATAAAACATCACAATACAACAACAACCAAAAAAACACAAACACCCAACCAACCGAACAACAGGAACAAACATCCAACAAAACAACAAAAAACAAAAACAACACCAGTATAATCCAGAATAATCACAACAAGCAACACAGCAACCAATCCCAAATCACCAACACCAACAACAGCCAAAAAAACAATCACCACACATAAAAACAACACAACCCAAAAAACCAAAAAAAACCACCAACAAAAAAATCAAAAAAACACAAAATCACGCCGAAATAACCGAATCCAAACCCAAAACCAACACAATAAACCAAAAACAAAATAAAAAATCCACACAAAAACATGCTCAAACATCAAAAAACCCCAACACTAAAAAACAACAGGCAAACAAACGAACACCAAAGCATCCCAAACAACACCAATCCCAACAAACCAACAAACAAACTACAACCACGAAACAACAATCCAAAAACACAAACCCAAACCACCATAAACAAAATAAATACCACACAAACAAAAAAAACCCCAACAACAAAAATCCCCCAAACACGCAACAAACCATCCAACCAACAAACACCCTCACAACGCACTTAAACACCCAACAAACACAAAAAAAAAAAACGACCAAACAAAGCAACATAACTTACACAATCTAACAACAAATAACTCAAAAACAAAAAACACAAACACAAAAAAAAAACTAAATCAAATCTAAACCGCCAACCAAAACCACAACCCAACTCAAAACTGAACCCAACCTCCCAGAACAACAGCCAAAAACAAAACAACAACCACAAAAGCACATACAAATAACAAAGCAAACAAAACAAACACAAAAAACCGACACACAACTCAACAACCAACCAGCCGCAAAATCAACAGGCAACCCAAACTAAAAAACATCAAACAACCACATCCAACACCAACAAAACAAAACAACAGTGACAAACAATAAACCAAACAACCAAAGCCCCAAACAACAACAGAAACAACAATCCAAACAATCACAAATATACAAACAAAACCACAAAATAACCAACCAAACAAATCAACAAACCCAAAAAACAACAAAACAGGAAGCACAATTTCATTGAGATACCTCTCTCCAGTCAAACGTGCCTTTGATGATGACTGCTGTCGTTCGTCAGCCATGTAAATGCCACCCCACAGATAACACTTCCACCACCATATCTGTTCGTGTTTTGTTAATACAGCATGGGGCAAAGCGTTCACCTGGAAGACGATGCACTCTGACACGACGTCATTGAAATCCAGATGTGAATCTCGATTCATCGGTCCACAAGACTTTCTGCCAGTCATTCCATGAGCGATGGGCATCACACCAGGCAATCGTTCTTTCTGTGGCGCTCAAAAACTCAATGGAACTCAGGACAGCTGGTCCCGACGTCGCGATTGAATTCCAGCTTCTCGCAATCTTCGGTAAGCCGTTCGAACGCTACATTCTATAATTGAGGCACTCTTCCAGTGTACAACTATCTTTGGGACTGACACAAATCTATTCCTCTTTGACAGCTAAAACTAGACGTGCGTCTGTCCTTCCTGCAGACTTTCTTGGTTCGACAGATCCCTTCTTCTTTATAACATCTTCTGTTTTGCATCGACACCACCACCTCCAAAAACAACGACTCTCGATAATTGCAGCTCTTCAGCAACACTCGCACAACTTCTACCACAACGAATTCATTCCAATAGCTCATATCTCTGGTAAATTGATCGGTGTGCCATTTTATTTTACAAAAGCTGGATTTTCAGTTCACGTTTTATGTTCAATTTGTAAAAGCTATTTGTGACAGTTGTATCGAATCAAATTTTGAAATTTGACCACATAGATCTTTCTCCATTTCTCTAATGTGTTGAATGGTAAAACATAGAAAGCGAGGATATTGCATCATACCTGAGAAAAAATGAAGCAAACTTCAATTCAAGCCAATGATAGTTTGTTTCATTAATTACGTCAATGTGTATATTTGCTCTTGTATGGGATCCATGTATTCACTTATGCATATAGTTAGCTACAAAAACGAATTAACGCGCAATTATTTCCGAAAAGTGCCGTTTTTTTTTAAAAAAAAAAATTTGTTTTTTTTTTCGTAGTGGGGAAGTGGCATACAGTAAATTAAGCACAGTTTTTTTTTATTCTTTTTGCATTTAGCAAAAGTTGAACGATCTGAAACCTTGCGTATTTGTTTTCTGGATGTATTCGATCCGTAACATAAAAAATACCGAAGTTTTTTTATCAAATAGTTGTCAAACAAGAAAACCTTTTCAAAATGCGTAATTTTTAGCCGGCTTGACTATACAGTTATCATTATTGTCATTCATATTATCATCAAAAGTGACATACATCATCAAATACAATAGAAAAGAATGCAAGAAATTCTAGTTGTGAAATGGAAGAAAGTTCATAATGGCATAAATCACTTGATTTTTGTAGTATTCTCATCATAATTTTCATCGCATGCTTGAATAATCGATCAAATAAACCTTAATTTAACTTTGGTCAGCTGAGACGCTTGGAAACCATAGTGGGTGTTGATTGTTGCTTTGTTACTTTCACGATGCTATGTTCCAGATATTCAATATCATGTTGGCCCACGTGTCACTCGTTTCTCCTATTTCATCATTGTATGAAACTACTCCATTTATCGGACGGCAACGCAGCATTCCTATTACGTCGTGAAGGAAATGCTATTGTTTGCTGTGAACAGGTGCACAGACTCGAGACAAACCCTTGTCTGATCCGGAGATTCGAATTTCTTCTGACCTCAAGTGAAGGAAATGAGCATCTTCACGCAAAGGGTCCTGTACTATGGGAATAATACAAATTTGAAGTTTGTCAGTGAAACGGATGGGCGATTCTTGATAAAAACTTACATATTCTTGGAGCTGATAACACCAGTAATTATTTTTAAATCCCAAAAATCAAAAGCACCAGCTATTTAATGCCAAAACAGAAGTTGTTAAGTTGTGTGCAGTTGACGTTGTGTCTGAATATTGTTAACGCGAAAGTGGCGGTATAAAATTAGGTAAATGGGTTGTTAAATTGAAATGAAATTTGCCACAAATTGATGTCCGAAATTCGAAAAATAATCAGTTCTAAAAAAACGCTTAACACGAGCCTGATTCACATGGTGATTTAATCTCAATTTTCTGTATTGGAGAGTTTCGTCTAGTAGGTGTCGGGTGAACGAATTGACTCAAAACAGTTTCATACTTTTAAGTCTGCTGACCACATATCGGAGCAAGACGTCAGTAAGCTAAACGCTGTTGCCAAATTAAAGTGCTTGAACATAACCTTTCACATGGTACAAGGGTTATTGAAATTCAACATCCTCATCAATTAGAAAATCTTGTGAGATTTTTTAGCAAACTGATTTTTTTTTTGGTTAAAACTTATTAATATCTGTATCTTGTTTGTACATACAACCAATAATATACAAACAGCTTGTATCATGATGAAAGCTGACTGATTAGTTCGCGGCTATGTCTGCCAACTTTCATTAAAGAAATTCTGTTTCGTTCTTCATGCTGAAATCCTGCATCAAAGAAAACGCTCATTTTTTTCTTAAGGTCTACTGACCACAGCTGACCACACATGAAAACGAAATATATGTCAAAACAATCTATGGAACATAAGGTTTCATATGGTAGGCTATATCGTTTATCAAAATTGATCCAGGACTTCAGCACGAAAATTTCATTTGAAAATGGCCTAGCTTTTTTGTGCAATTACTTTTGAAACGGTCTGGATAAGCCCTCGTTTGTTCGTAAAATTCAACTTCATAAATAGAATCGATACTAAGTCATGAAACGATCAGTTAAGAGTGGCTGAAAGCTAATGTAAGCACGGATTATAACCCTCGAAGTCAAAAATTTAGTGTCTCGGGTCATTTAATTTGTCTCTACTATTTTTGCTCTCGCAGAAGAATAAATCAACTCTGAAATCAGAAATTTATATAGCGGCATTAAAATGTGCCGTGGTTGTTGACTGCATTCTCATCTCCATGCAGTTTCGTATCGAGAAAAAGAAGCAAAATGCTCCAAAGTTGGTAGAGCAAGCATAATTTTGCTGTGTTTTATTACACCCACAAGCGCTATTCTGCTTTCAGAGGTCATGATGGAACGCACATTCAGACAAAATTCTCGTCACACTAAGATATTGGAGAAGATACCAAAATATTCGGAGACACAAATAATAGTTCATAGATGCTTGGGAATCAAACATTGTTGATTTTAAATTCGTCAAAAAATCGGTTGTTGCTTGAATACTTTGTTTTCACTGTTTTCAAAAAACCCCCCTCCCACACGATGGGGTAGCATCAAGGGCTCAACTTAACCTCGGATGGACTACGAGTCGGAGTCTATTTGATTAACGGCCAAGTTACCTGGCCTTTTCCACTGACATTTTGATTAATTAATTTGAAAATTATAAGTGGTTGTTCTTAATTCGATCAGCAATTTCTACACAAAGCATTTATTTATGCAGTCTGAAATTGTGTCAGAAATATCTGACAGAATGGCCTAGTCAAAGAACCTGCATAAGATACAGCTCTACCAAATTTCGCAGCTCTTTCATGTGGGGAGTTTCTATTAAGTTGTTAATGAGGCACTTCCAGCTGTAACCTAAAAACATCCTATATTGGTTTTATTCATGATAATAATTACAGAAAACTTATTTCGAATGTTGAAACCCCACACGGGATTACAAATCTGTCAATCGGGTAACATGGATTGCTATACACTTTCAGACATCATTTACAAATAGTCTTACTTCAGGAATAATAAAACAGCATCACTGCAACATATGAGTTTCATCGATGACCTTCATAAATATGAATCTGATTTACTGAAAACGTGCTTGCATTGTCACAAAAATGCCCATTTTTTTCGTTTAGCCTTCAAAAGGGAAATATTAGTAGTTGTAGGGAAGTATAAATGACATGAAAGTAGGTTCTTTATAAAATGAAGTGTCACGAATAGCACCTCTGGAATTTATGTGGTATATTAGTAAACAGAATATGAACGACAGTCACCGAAACGAGCTATTTATGACAATAAATTTATTAACATGGTAGTATCTAATGCAACTAGAGCGGCATCGGATTGCGTGGCGCTGCTGGCTAGTACTTTCTTAACTGCTTTTTCGATCGAGTTATAGCGAAACTCAGGTCAAGTTTACCGTAGGTTCTCCGAGTTTCGGCAAGAGGCGCGTGCCTCTTCGTGGTCTCATCCGCCATCGGAACCCATCAAACTGCGCGCGGTTTTACGAAAGTTCATGCAAGTTATTTGACAAATATTTTCTAAATCAGAGAAGTCAACATGCTCAAAAATATGTCAGAATCATGAACAAATTAATTGAGGTGCACATTTGAAGAGATGTGACAATTCAGTAAGCTAAGGCGCAATACATTCACATGATTCTCAGCGAATCTAAAGAATGCGTTGAGGTGATTATAGGCCATGTTGGAGAAAAAAGAAACCGCTTTAAATTGAGAAAGAAAACCTCAGGATGTTTGCTGCAGATTCTGGACGTTGATTGTTGTCAAGCATAAAGAGATTGCACAAATTGTGAAATTTGGTATTGGAATATTCCACGTATCAGCACAAAAAGCCTAAATCATCTCACTCCAGAATATCTACTCCTCAGACAATTTCACTACATATCTACAGGCTATGCCTACTGATTACTGATTTATTTTTGAAAGTCGTTTGCAAAGCATTAGGATCTTAGCATGGATCTAAGTACGTAGGAATACTATCCTGTGATTGCTCAATTTGTCCAAAGAACTAAGGAGTATACTTTCATCATAGAAATTAACCGGTTAGCATCAATTATTCGATAGTTCTGTTCATCAATTGTTCTATGATCAACGAAGTTGTATATTTTCTTTAAAATACAATGCATGCGTCCTCTGCGACGAACATGACCTCACCTTTCTTTTTCATGTCTAAATGTGCAATGTTTCCATTGATGTCGCAATGGTGCCATTGGTTGAATTCCTGCTAGAAACATTTTTTCTCAACTTATAAGAATTGAAACTAAAATGAGTCTTCTGCTACAATTCAACAGCGACATCTATTTTTTTTATCACACGATGAATACAAAAATCATTCACACGAGAATTATTATGCATTTGATGACATTGCTGAACAACACATGAGCTTAGGATAATTTTACGATAAATATTTGTGAGCAAACACTAATACCATCATGTCCCTCTAAGTTCCATGTCGTGATACATGATGTCCATCGCATTAATAGGCCATGGACTGTATGGAACTTGATTAATACAATACGAGGCGATTCTCATGCATGCTTTAGGCACTCTTTTCCTGCAAACATTGCCGAAATAATAAGTTATGGACATTGCAAGAAACACAAATCTTCGGGTCTTTTGTGCTGATTTGTTTTAATTTGTTTGGTATTTCAACGAGTAGTAACTCTTTCAACTTATCGCTTAGAGACATCGCGGATCGCAGAAATAGAGGCTATTCTGGTCATTGTAGAATATATATCTCAAAATTGTTTTTTTACGATTCTTCCCTCATGGTTTGAGTTTTAACTTCTTATCAGGAATTGTTGTGTACATTATCAAGCATTGCCACTACCTTAGTAAATTCTCGCGTGTAGCTATGCGGATGTAAATACAAGAACAGGGACCAAGAGAATATTGGGGGGGTTTACGGAGCAGCATCTGTCTTTGATTGGGGGGGGCCAGAACCAAGATGATGTTATCAGAGATTGTGCGAAAACTGGGAAGGGGAAAAGTTACAGTGAGGTATTCGAAGGATATTAATATCACTAACAACGAAATATGTGTTATCAAGGTACTGAAGCCGGGTCAGGAAGAAGAAAATCAAGCGTGAAATGTCAAAGACTATTGGAAAATTTATTTCGTGGTGGGTGTTGTTGTTGTTAACATTTATCAGCCTACAGGCTATAGTGGAAAGACTCTGTTTCAAGGACACCTGCCTCTTATATTTGAGCATGTGAATAACATTGATTTTAAACAAGTTGTATCAGACTTTGATGAATTGTATGATACTCATGGTTTTTATATGTGAAGAGCTTCTTCGTCTTTGCACTCGATTACTGTCATAGCTATGGGTATAATGCGGGGGGAACCGGGATGTAAAACAGCATAATGTTTATGATCGATCACGAACATGGAGAAAGTTGCGCCTCATCGATTGGGTTGTCTTGCGGATATTTTATCACTGATAGATCCTCAGCAGGAATACAACGTGAAGAGTTGCTCCAGGTACTTCAAAATGGTCACGAACTACTTTCTTGACTATCAGAGTATGATTACTCATTGGATATGTGGTCTCTTGGATGTATGTTTGCAAGTATGATTTTCAGGAAAGAACCATTCTTCCATGGTCATGATAATTACGACCAACTGGTCAGGATTGCGAAAGTTCTGGGTACCAAAGAGTTGTATGAATACATACACAAATATCAAATTGAGCTAGATCCACGTTTCAATGATATCCTCGGTCAACACAGTCGTAAAACGATTTGGGCGAATCGGTTTAATCCATTTCAAACAATCAGCATTCGCCTGAGTACAGAAGCCCTTGATTTCCTTGATACAGTTGTTTGCGATATGATCATCAAGGAAAGGACTAAGCTGCTCGAGAGGCAATGGAGCATCCCTACCTTTTTCCATGATAATGAAAGGACAAAATTATGTCTTCGACATCATCCTCTCCCTGATGGGACCTCATGGAGCTGAAAAACTAGTGCTAACTCCGCTTTGGCTGGGTTGCAAGCAAGCAACATTAACTGATTTTTTTGAATTTTAGGAGATCTAGAATCCCTGTACTATCATCACTTGTATTTTCTTGATTTATTACAATTATGAAAAAATAACATCTTTGCTTCAATTTGTTAACATGGTTTTGACATTACTATTTCACATGAATGTACAATAAATTCTGTATGAACAAGACATTTTTTTCCTTAAGTGATCATGTATTTGTCCATTTCGTGACAGGCCTACACACATCGCTACTGCAATATATTTCTTAGGCCTATGCGTCATGCTAGGTCTACATGTATATTATATGCATAATTTAAAGACTTCAGAAGTAGGTGTCTGTATTTGCAATTGAAGCAGCGAAATAATTTACTTTCAGCATCAGTCGGTGGAATTAAATGCAGGGTGTATAATGATCAGGAAAACTCCCGAAGGAAAAACGGAAATTTGAAAATTCTGAATTGAAAGATGAATTTCTTAAAATAAAACTAACTTCCCCACGACTCAACAATAAAATCAGCTATCTGCTGTATTACAGGTGGCTTTGCAACAATCGCTGCCATTCATGCCGATGTACAACTTCACGGGTGTTTTGAACATTAATATAATCGAGCTGTATTCTCAGGAATACAGAATCCGACATTCTCGTCCGATTTCGTGATGTTCACGATGCAGCCTACTGACGATTGATGAAGTGGCAAGATGTTCGCTTAGTGACTGAGCCATTCATGTGATGGAATGAGTTGTAGATTAGCCTAAGGAACGCAGCATGAATCCTTGAGGAACTATACGGTATGTTTTGACCGGAAAATCCGATAGTGATACTATCACACAAATTTAAGAGCTATGACTGAATTGAATTCAATTGATATATTCCTCTAGTAGTATGAGTATGACATATTACATTCTCCGAATTTAGGTTAGGACATTTCGAAACTAACATTCGTCGTAAATGAATCGGATTTGTAAGCAATCGGCAGTCTTCTAAAGTTTCAATCGCCTTTCGGGAGACGCTGTTGAATAGGTATTTGTTTAGGGACACATGCACATGGTGCAGTTGTAAGGAAAGCATGGAAAATTCAGGGAAAATCTGGAACCGATTCTGTTATACACCTTGCAGTGAAAACTTCTCATTGTTGATAAATGGATCTGCTCGCTGCAAAATCAAGATGATCGACTAAGTAGGCTACATAGCGGAATCTTCCTGCTTGAGCTTTAAAAAAACAAAAGCAAATGTTCTGAAATTCTAGAGCAACAGTCGTGTTCAAGAGGAGGGCAAAATTACACACAGTGGAAGCAATTTTCAATGGAAATGTGTTGCCATGTGAAACATGGTTTCTGCTACGTGCTGAGATATCCGAAAATGCTTAAGACATAGGGGGAAAGCGGGGGTTATTATGGGTTATGTTTAGTTGTCACGACATTTGAAGCCATCAAAGTGATTTCCATTACTATTCGCTACTATGCTTATTATTAGTAGGATGAATAAATCAAATAAACGATGTGTTATTAGTGATTAAGAATGAGACAAAATTTTTCTCGTCAACTATAATATACGAAAATGTTCAAATTTTGTCTCGTCATACATAATATACTCGAAAATGACATGTTCATCGAAGAAAATCCATGGGTATTTTATTAA
Source organism: Prostheceraeus crozeri (assembly GCA_907163375.1). NCBI lineage: Eukaryota > Metazoa > Platyhelminthes > Polycladida > Euryleptidae > Prostheceraeus > Prostheceraeus crozeri. The sequence goes on along the minus strand of CAJQUW010000575.1, from coordinate 876 downwards.
ATGAGCACCCTACCGGGATAATAACGGGCATTTAGAATAAAATACTAAGTTAAATTATGTTATATTAGGTATTCTCGATTACTTTCAGTTTCGTTTCATGTGATGAAGTTAATTTCTTGGCTGTAATTGAGAAGAATTGCTCTGAATGCATAATCTGGTTTGTTTGCAGCTTGAATTGGCAAGGAAATTTTATGAACTATTTATGTCGGAAAGTTGCACACAATAAAATTCGATGGCTCAGAGTCAGTTCAAGCTTTTATTTATGGTTTCCTTCACGTTGACGCGTACGCATAAGAATTCGAATACAATGGCGGTTGGCGTACAAGAGTAGATTCTTTCAAGGGCGTGAGAGATAAACAGTCAATGGGAAGAGGCCGTACTTATCATTCTCCAGATTGTTGAATTTTGTCTTGGCAGCGTTTCGTCATGACGTATACAGCATTGCCACTCGCTTTTTTTTTTTGCGCGGTTCCGCGCAGCTTGTGTGGATGGGAGAGTTTTGTTATTTTAAAAACTGCGCGTGCGTGGAACCTGCGCGGAAGGTCTCAGAAATTTATTTTCTCCTTATTGGGGGTCATAAATTTAGATGTTTTTTGAATGTACGTAGCTTATTATTTCGTTATATTTAAATATAAATAAAAATTATTATTATTATTATTGATATTATTTATTAATTTTATTAATTATTGATATTATTTATTATTTTAAATTTAGTTCTTCTAGAAAAACTTACTACATTGACTTTATGTTGACATGACTTCAGCTGTTAGGCTATCGATAATCATCTGTAACCATCATCAAGAATAATTTTTTAAGTACGAGGCTAGTACTGAATAATTGCTCAAGCCGATAAATCGACTTGACATTTCCAAATAG